>JAODJU010000040.1:6617940-6632568 GCA_026776725.1 Gnathonemus echidnorhynchus | reverse complement strand
CCCCCTTTGTATTAGCCTTGCATAAATCTGACTGGCTAGGCAGCAATTGAAGGTTCAGCTACTAATGGATTTAAAAATAAAAAGCCCACCTGATTTATAGCATGACATTTATACACATCGCCAGTTCTATGGTCATTGAGGGGACAGCGAATAGCCCAGGTTTAATCGAAAGCAGTAGACGTTTAATGATGCGTGTTTAAATGAAATGAGCTCTGAGCTTTTACTGTGTAGGCCTGGGGCTGCAGGGTGGCGTGGTGAGTGTGGTGAATAGGAACACCACCTGATTTTAGACTGACTGATCCCAAGAAGAAGGTACTTTAATCTTGCAAGAGGGGTTTAAATCATTGGCTCTTTTTTTGTGCTCTATTTTTCACATGGATTTTGGCTGAAGAACCTTGCTCGGAAATGGATGAACCTGCACATTTTGGGACGTTAATAAATTTTTCACATTCTACTACTTCAGCATTATTTAGCTTTTAATGCTGAATCGCCGGTCATTATACGATGGGCAACAGTGCCCCCCTCTGGCCAATTTGGTTCCTTCTAACATCGGGGTAAATCTGGCTGTAATGTGTGCTGCTTGGCGACATCTGAGTATAAGTAAGATTAAAACTGTCTTGGGGCGGGGGTGGGTGGTGGTAAGTTACTGATGGTTCCTGGGCCAGTTTTGTGTGCCTGAAATCTCAGAATCTCAGACACTAAACTGCCCAGCCATGAACAGGCATTTTGAGTGATTTAATTATGGTTAGACTGAATGAAATTTGACTCATTTAATTTAGCTGGTTTCTGTTGCTGTATAAATGGTGATCAGAATCTATTAACCTCCAATATTTTAATCGGAAACTCTCACTGCTGCCACCTGCTGTCCAAAGTAAAATCTGTGTGTGTGTGTGTGCGCGCAGTGTTCAGCTTCCTGTTCAGCGAGAAATGTGGCTTCAGCCCGGACCGGCTGGTGCTCAGCAAGCCGCGGGACTCTGTGGAGAGCGTGGCGGGGCTGCCCTTCCTGCTGGCGGCCGAGCGTGTGCAGGCGGGCACCTACGTCAGCCTGGACCACATCATCGGCGACGCCGGCGTCTCCCAGGGCCGCCACTTCTGGGCGTTTCGGGTGGAGGCCGGATCCTACATGGTGAAGGTGGGCGTGGTCTCCGACTCCAAGCTGCAGGATTGGTTCCACAGCCCCCGCGACACCAGCAGCCCCAGGTACGGGAGGGCGTCTCTGTCAAGTGGGTGGGGGGTGAATTGTAGTGTGAAGAAGACCCTTTAAAGGCGTTGCATCTAAAAATGGCAGGCAGCCTGATTTGGGTCAGGTTCAGTTGATGTTGTGTGATATGGTCACCAAGGGCTTCCCCGCCTTCCTGCAGGTACGACCACGACAGCGGGCATGACAGCGGCAGTGAGGACGCCTCCTACGAGGTCTCCCAGCCCTTCATGCTGCTGACGGTGGGCATGGGCCGTCTGTTCATCCCCAAGACCGCCGGCGACCCCGGCAACCGCATGCTGGCCATGCCGCGGCGTGTGGGCGTGTGCCTGGACTACGAGCAGAGCCGCGTCTCCTTCTACGACGCCGACACCATGAGGTGCCTGTACGAGAGGCACGTGGAGTGTTCCGGCATCATGTACCCCGCATTCGGCCTGATGGGCGGGGGGGCCGTGCACCTCGACAAGCTGATCGCAGACCGCCGGCTGAAGTACCCAATGGCAGACCACTAGAGGGCGCCAGTGTGGACCCCCCCTCCCTTGCCTGTCTTTGCCGTCTTCTGAGGTGCTGTGGCAGGATGAGAGCGGGTAGGGGGCGGTCTTTGGCGGTTGGTTGTCTATCTGCTCTGTGTTTTAATCTTTGCGTTCAGCTGTATGGATGTGAAACATCTCTAATGTAGCGTCTGGTCGGGGCGGACGGTGTGATGTTTAACCTGGAGTACGATCACTGCTGTGCCTTCCAGCCCCGAGCAGATGGTGGATCCTTGGGGTTCACCTTATGTTCAGGCTTCTTTCGGTGCACCTTGCAGTAAGAGGCCTTCACTGCGGCATCCCTGCCCACCACCCTGACGAGACAAACAGATCCTGGCCTGCACCCTCATAAGAATGACGTATATGACTTTAATCCCCCTCCCCCATCCGAAAAAAAAAACAGCTGAACGGAAGCCCTGACTTTCAGTTGCTTCGCCCAGTTTGCAATGTTCATGTGAAATAAACTGATTTTAAAAGCGTCTGTAAATCTTCCAGATGGTGGTAGTTCGAGTTGTTCACTAGGATCGTCACTTTGCACATTGGTCACTGATCGGTGTGGTGTTTTGTGGTCACATGACACAAACGGATTTGAGGGGTGTCCAAATTCAGACTTCTGCACATAGCACATGACCACCCTGTCCTATCACTACCTAGTTACCCAAAACACTAGAATAACCCCTATGTTTAGCTCCACAACCGAAACACTTTGCAGCTTGAGTGCAAATACAAAATGGAGGGTTTCTGAAGAGCAGCTGGAACGTACTTTGAGAGGTGCTGCGTTTAATTAGTTAGGGCTGCTTGGTGGATGGTTCTGATCCAGCATGTAAGACATATTACCAGTAACCAAACCTTTTGAGGCTAGAGATGTCTTCCCATAATGCGCTGGGTATCTGTGACCAGAAGGTGCAGAAATGAGACTTGGCTGTAAATATTTATAATGTGTGTAATCCTAGTCTCCCTGGTGCATTGGCTGGATGCACCAACTTCACTCCCAGAGTGTTTCCTTGGGACGTGGCAGGTCTGACTGTCCCTGCGGTGCTAGACGCCTCTCCAACATATGCACCTTACTGAAGGAGTGTCACCAGGGAGACCGGGGGGTGTTCCAGAAGTTCTCTGGCCCAGGTGGCTTGGGGGTGTGGTGGTGAGGGTGCCACAGGCCTGCATGCAGAAGCTCAGGTTCCAGCCCTCAGCGGGGCTCTGCTGCCTACCTCCTAGCCCTGCTCTAACGCTGTAATACCACCCCTGCACGGTCTCTTTGACCTTTTGACAGGCGTTGCCAGTTTCTGCAAAACCAAACTCGCGTACTCTGGCACTGTTAATGTCTCTGACCTACATGAGGGCTCGTTGTGTTTTTCTGTTTTATAAAAGCTGTTTTGTGACTGTTTAAAATGTGAAAACTGCTCTGAATTGTCACATCCATGTTTTGATAGATCACAGGGGAAAAGGGTCTCTTCTGTTAGACATTCACAAAATCTCTCATCTCCTGCCTGGGATGATGAATCTTTTTTGTGTTTGTCCCCTTTATAGTGTGTTTAAATGATATGGTTGTGGTGGCTATTACCTTTTTAATCTTTTTTTTTTTTTCCCCTCTAAGGAATCAAGGAAACTGAAAGTGATTTTTGCTTACTTTTCTATTGGTGTGAAAACAAACCATTAAATTTTGCTTTTAACCCTTTTCAGTCCAGTCAGGAATTCAGGCCAGTGAATGGTCTCTTTCCTGGTTTTCAAAACGTGGGACTTTCATAGAATGTACCATCACGATCTGGGGAGCAAACGGAATGTACCACTGTCACTTCAAGGTCACTTTCTGTAGTTAACACTATCAATGTGAAAGGTGGGGTTCTTTTATTAGCTGCTATATTTAGGCTGATCTACACAATGGTTCTAGAGTGATTCTGACTGAATGTAGGAAGGATGTGTGTAATTTCGATGCTAGCACTTTATGAGCATGTGTTCCTTTGCCGTCGTGCAGATCTGTGTGCAATACTGCTGAGGTCACAGGGTGACCCGTGTCATGGACGTAGCTGCTTTCTGTCACTAAAGCTTTCTATTGCTTGTCCTGTAGTCTTTCTGGAAACTACCTTTTTTAAGTTGCTGTTTTTTTGGGTTTTATATAAATAAACTACAAATATTCCTGTGTGGCTTTTAATTGTTTGATACATTGCTTCCCCTTCCATTACCGCTTTGAAAGAGTAAGCACACTTTAATAGTCATCAAACACACAGTGGGGGTGTTTGGCTTTAAATACCAGAAGATAGATATTGGGTTGCAAGGCTGCTCAGCGGGGTTAGAGTTGCCTCTTCTGTCCCACTCTGCTGCTGGTTCCAGGTCACTCTTATCTGACTGCACCCCCTGCTGCCTTGACTGTCACAGGCCGCTATTCCAACATCAGCAAATAGTCATTGGGATTTTCTGCCGGTTTTGTTTTACAAGCTCACTGCGGTGATACCTGTGCCCTCACGGTCACCCAGCCTGAGACTCAGACACAACCAATCTTTCCGCACTTTTGAAACTGAATACTACTTCTAAATGTATTAGCCCCATAGCAAAGGAACCCCTGTCGAGTTAATCCCCCACATCAAAGTCATGCCTGCATAAAAAAGCTGATGTTTACTATGCAGAATATCAGCTGGTGATACCTCAGAATAAGAATTTCACATGGTGATGGTTTTTGTTGTCAATTGCTGGGAGAATAGGATGGTCACTGGTCTGAATGATGAGGTATCTGCGTGATGCCAATATATTGTGCCTCAAGACCATCACCAATCATGCATCACTGTTTCTTTAAATGATTAGTCAATAGACTGTCAATGTGGAAAACACTGGCTGCCACCTGGCGGTTAAATGGAAGAACGACAGCGCCCCTCTGCACGTAAAAGGTCGTTTTAGATATACTAGGGCTATATAAAGACGCATATTTATTAGATACTTCCGATGTTAAAGGTGGACAAGTGGGGCGTTAGGTAAGCAGACGATCCGGAGCCACGCCCCTAGGAAAAACAGGGCTTATTGGTTTTAGGATGAACATTTTTATTAAAAAATAAAAGACGGTGTCTCCGGGAGTGGCGTTTGGCCCGTGAATTTCCCCCCATGACGACGACCCTGGGTGTAACAATTATTTGAGCATAGTTTAACAGGGGATGAACTAACTATTCAACATGTATCTTGCAATTCTTGGAAACGACCTTTGTTGTAATACAACATTTACCGTCAAACCCCCCTCCACCGTGTACCCCCAGTCAGATTTGTTCTGGCATCAGACACCAAAGATTCAACGTGTATGACCGTTTATTGTATGTGACTTTATGTAACTTGTAAAGTACTTACGATAATGTCAATTGCATTAATACACAGTGATTTATACATAGGGCGTTATAACCATTCACAGTCACTGCAAAGAACCTATAGAAACAATGATCTATATGAAAAAGCCAGTTAAAGCCTAATAACAATAAACCAGCCTTTAAAAGAATATAACTGAACTTTCAAAGGTAAATTCACCTTTCTCTTTCAGATTCATGACCGCTGGTTCCTTACCTTAAACCCAAACAATAACAATGTGAACAGCGCTGACATCGCATTATGCACAGCTTGCGTTCCGAGCCCCCGGGAGGATGCTGGTCCTGATCACGCAGATCCCAATACCGGTGTTCTGACAAAACGTCATACTTTATCAAAACATCATACCGTAGTGCTAATCGATAGCCCTAACCCTAACTCTTACCCTAACCCCCCAAAACCCCTAAAACCCTTACCTTAACCCTAACCCTAACCCCTAAAACGTAACCCTAATCCCAAGACAATGGAACTGCACATGCGCAGAAAGGCTCGATAGCACGTCTCGATAGGTATGATGTTTTGTCAGAACACCGGACACAGTACCGGTGCTGCCGCAGTGTCATGGCATGATACCGGTCCAGGTGCAGATGCATTTGTCGTCCCCAATCCCATTTTCGTTTCCGGCCCAAAATGAGATCTCATTCCCGGTCCTGATCCCGATCCCAATGGAGATCCCATTCCCGGTCTTGATCCGGATCCCGATCCCGATCCCGGTGCTCGCGCCTTCGCAGGAAGGAGAGCGGTACGTCACGGCGGCCCTTCACACGGAAGGGGCGGAGACTCCACGTCACCGAGGCTCATTCATGCGGCCGCCGGACGCCTTCGGGGACTCTGCCATTTCTGTCTCCTTACGGACCCGCGTCCGCTCGGCGCTGCGTTTACCTAGGCACACCCCCTTCCCACCGACGCAGGCGTTTTCGGACCCCTCTGAAGGTAAGACGGCCCCGGCGCTGATGATTAGCCCGCTGCCCGTCAGCGATGGCCGGTCTCCTTTCTTCTGACGGCCACTAACCGGCCCAGGTAGCGCGGTTACACCTCCGGCTGCGATGCTGCATGCCTGTCATTGCGATGATGGTCGCGTCGCTTCGCGCTACAGCCGATCGCAGGGTAAGGGGGGGGGGTTCATTTCGGGATCGCTGGGCAAATGTCTCTGCATGTCGATCCGAAAACGTCCCTAGTCACAATTCAGTAACGTGGGTGCAGCTTGTCGGTACGGACCACGTCCTCCTGCGTGCCCCTCTGGGAATGCGGATCGGGGGCACGGCCGCGTACCCTCTCCAGACATCACGCACCTTTCCAGGTGAGCCCCCTTCCTGGGTGCTTTTGTGTGTGGAGGTGGAGACACTGGGTAGCAATAGTTACACGGATCTCACGCGTTTTATGCTTTCTTTTTATTTCACACCGCCGATCCAAGGTTGGGCAGAAGTGGCACGTTTCTGCCATCCCACTCGCCATCGGCTTCACTTCCTGCTTACCTTCTCACGGTTTATCAGCTTCAGATAGCCCCGTGCCTGTTTCCAGAATAGTACAGGTTTAGTAGTAACAGGTAGTAGAAAGGAGTGCATGGTTATGTTTGTGATACACCTGTCTCTCACTCGCAACTTCAGTTCTGAATTATCTTGAATTTGTTTGGAGTCTGACCTGTGTGGCATGTGGAATTCATAGCGAAGCTTGTGAGTGTCACTCCTGGATTGTACTGTTTAGGAAAGGGTGTGCATGCATTATTTTCTGCTGACAAAACTTGCTTTAAAAGACACACCTGTGTCAGGGAGAGACTCCTACAAGAATCCAGCGACTCCACACCGAGTTCCATCCCAGCGGGACGGCGCGCTGACGTGGGTGTCACAGTGACCCAGGACCGGAGGCTTAGGATCTGGCTGGGATTAAGGTGTTTAATACAGTGTGGCGGTCAGCTGCTGTCAGATAGTGCCAGTTAACCAGGAGCCGTCAGTGTTGTATTGCTGTGCTGTCAGTGCTTATGTTTATTAAGGGGGGGTTACAGGTCTGGCTGACCTCATACAACCATGGTGTTGATTCTGAGGAACCACGTCGCTGTGGCCAGAAGCATCCATGTGTGTGGATTTTCCGCAGCTGTCGTTCCTTTTATTTTTTCTTTAAGCCTGTGCTTTTGATGTCTGCCAACACTCATCAGGAAATATGTTGTGATAAGAGGGGGACGCGTCACGGTAGAGCAGTGTCACCTGCCTCAACATGAATTGTTTCAATCTCGTAACATCACTGGCTATGACATCACAAACCTGTCCTTAATTTGAAAGGTGAAGGAGAGGTCTGGTATCTTCAAAGGTGTTAGGAGTACATCTGGTTGTGCCGTGACCCTTCACTTCTCCGTCAAGGTGCGACTGCGGGAGAGTCTGCAGTTTAGGCTGGTCATTGTGAGGATAGATGGTTTTAACGTTGAGTAAGTGTATTAATATATAAGGAGTGGCTCCGGTGTGGGATGTATTTATTTGGACGATGGTAGAGACTCAGCCAATCTGGCCATACGGGAATCCTTGGTGTGGGTAGCATTCATCTTAATTTAGCAGGTGTGACAATAAGTCGATTTGTATTTAAACATGTAACAACATCACATAGAATAGCTTTGTCTGAGCTGTTACACAAATAACCAGTGGAGAGAGCGACTGTTTGCCAAACTTCGATATGTACAACATTTTAATTGTTTTGATTGGTTTGACTTGATCCGCGATTGATTGGGGAATTAAAGTATGATAACAAGGAAAGATAATCTCTTGGTTTTGGAAAGATTATCTCTAGGTTTTAGAAGCCAGTGGTGTTTCATTCAGGATTGAGCTAACAGGATTGTTGTTGATGAGTCCAAGTAATGTAAGATGGACACTCATTCCTTATATGCAGCTGTGCCTTATGGCTCCACATCTGGTTTGTGATGTCATTTCGATACACTTACTGCTGGCTTGTGATGTCATTATGATGCACTTACTGCTGGCTTGTGATGTCACTATGACGTCCATATTGCAGCAAGCTGCTTGTTAATGAGGATGTGTAAGGTTTTAAATATCTGTGAAATTAACATGAAGACTAGTGGCCTCCCACCTTCAGAGTTACGATCTCAAATTTAGCCCATTCTCTGTTTGTGGAGTTTGAGGTTCTCCTTGTGTTTCTGTGGATTTCCGCTGGGTTTTTTGACTTCCTTCCGCAGTTAAAAAGCATCTCGGTAAGTGAGTAGGTGTCTCTAAATTCCCCTTGTCTGTGAGTGCCTGTGTCTCCTGTGATGGACTGGTATCCCATCCTTGGTGTCCAATGACTTTTATCCTGTGCTTCCTGGGATAAGCATCAGGCTCACAGTGAGCTTGTATTGCATAAGCAGGAAAAGTTACCAAAAAAATAAGATGTCGTAGAATGGAGAAATGTAAGCGTTACTCGTTTCACTGTGATTCTGTTTCTCATTCCTTATACATAACTTGCCTAGCTAGGACACGGTGTTGCTGATGAAAGA
The DNA here is from genome assembly GCA_026776725.1 of Gnathonemus echidnorhynchus. Classification (NCBI taxonomy): domain Eukaryota; kingdom Metazoa; phylum Chordata; class Actinopteri; order Osteoglossiformes; family Mormyridae; genus Gnathonemus; species Gnathonemus echidnorhynchus. Next base: position 6,624,026 of record JAODJU010000040.1, on the reverse strand, counting down.
GATGGCTGTTGTGGTCAGCTGTACTCTGATTGGGCAGTCCTATCTACCCTTTCTGAACATCTCCGGGATGTCCAGCAGTGTCAGTGAGAGATCATCAGAAGCTATGAAAGACAAGCGTCTCTCCTGCTGAAATCATAGAGAAACTCGCATAATCATCACAGTACTCAGTACAGCATCCAGAATACTCTGATGGTAAAAGTGTTTTTCCTGGCGAATATGGCGCGTCTCATGTTTAGCCTACAAATCAGGCCCAGAACCTGATCTTGTGGCTTATGGAGATCCCCAGCTGTTTAGCAGTTTCGCTCTTTGGATCTGGATGTTATGGCTGGAAGTTGAGCGGCTCCGTGCGTGTAATTCATGAGGTTGACCCGCTTGCCCCCTCCCTGCCCCCCGTCCCTCTCTGCTTACACTACATTGCTCCTGAGTGGGTAGCTTCAGGCCCCCAGAATGGGCTCACACGCATACACTGAAACATCTTGTTAGCTTTTGTTCCTGATTATGGGCGAGCGTCCAGCTGGGCCCCAGGAGGTTATGTCACCACGCGTGGCTGTACAAAGATCCCGGGCACCAGCGAGGCTTTTCCACTCTTTTGATTGCTGGTGGCCGTAGAAGTACTAAGAGGCACAGACCGGTCATTATGGTCCTGGTAGCACTGTGCAGACACAGCGGGCATCTGATTGGCTTCCCCAGTGCCTGTTCACTCTTTCCTCAGTAACCCGGCCCTGTCATCTGAAACAGTTTAGAGGCTTTTCCCATGAATACAACTGGGCATTCTTAGAGAGCGGCCTGGGTTAAGTACCTCACTTAAAGGCACAAAGACGCCACTCCTCTCAGGACTCGGAAAGCGGCAAATCTTCAGGTTATGAGCCTGTGGAGCAAGAGCGTCTTGGAGATCTGCCTGAAAATAAGCAGAGCGGGCCATCAAGGTGACAGGGTACCGCCATTGTCACGGAGTCCTTAACGTGACGCTCCATCACCATCTGAAAGCGCTAATGGACCGCCGCATGGATGAAATAGCGAGTTTCCTCACCTTTTGTCCTGTTCACATTGGTTTAAAATCTCAAGTTGTTTCGCTCTGTATTCAGCACATTTTAATACCGCCTATCATTTATAAGGTTTGACTGCTGCACACGGCACCTTACAGATTGATGACTTCCAACCAAAGGAGGACGTCATGAATCAGACACTTGTACGTCTTATCAGGGTCTCGGTTTGAATAAGATTTCAAAATCCCGTCCGTGTTATGAATTAGCCATTGTTAATGAACCGGGTTTGTAAGGAGGATTGTAGGTGCTGGCTTTGGGATGGTGTGGTGAAGTGTGGGGATGCGAGATGTTAGACAGGAGAAGAGTAGCACTTTAGCGATGATAGTTTATCTGTTGCTTTGGCTGCTCACGGATCTCTGCATGGTTTATCTTCTGCCTTGGATCCTCTTGGAGCTCTGTGTTGTGTAACCTCTCTCTTAGCTGGTCAGTGTAGCTCTAAGGGCCGTTAAGGAGCTGTACACAAAGACTTTCCCCTTTAAATTTTTCATGGTGCTTTACTAGTAACAGCTGTCACCTCATTTCCATGATGTCACCCCCACAGTATCAGAGCAGGTAACATTTACACCTTTTCCAGTAAGATGCACACTATGTTTCTATTCATTTTCTGTGAGTTTGAGCTTTGTGTTACTGTCTCTGACCGCTCTCCGGACAGGGTAACCCTGCTGAAACCCCGTGTAAGGTGTCTTAAGTGGTGCTCGAAGTACCTTCTCCGAAGTTCTCTTACGTTTGCTGCTGAGGAGGTGGCATGAGGAGGGGTGCACATTAGAGGAATGTGACAGTTGACCTCTGGGTTTAGGCCTGTGGGTGTGGGGCTGAAAGCTAGCAAAGCATCCCAGACACCCAATAGGATGGATGTGAAGCTCCTTCACTGGTTTGGAAGTTTTGCTTCTTTTCCACTGCTGCAGATATGCTTTCAGGAGATGTGCAACCCGCACCCATAGAACTCTAAGCGGCAAGGAGTGACACTGCAGATTAGGACTGTGCATCTAAGGTCAGAAGATGATCGGAAAGGTTGGAATTGCTCCAGGCTGCACACTAGCCAACCCTCTGCTGTGACTCCAATATTTGCTGTCACCTGTAATATGCGTCTGGGTGTGTTATGGAGAGCAAGTTGGGATAGGTGAAAACACAAGTTCCATATGGGGATGAATGAAATATAACTCCTCTGTTCTGTTCTAAACCTGTAGATGGGTCACAGACCACTCAGTGGTGGGACAGTCTGGGATGTAAAAGGTCCAACTGGTTTAATTCGGACAGGGAATAGTCTATTCCGTCATGTCTGAGCAGTCAGGTAGTGCTGCTGTTTGCAGCTAATGGACTTCGGCCTGGTTCTCAGTGTTCAGTCATTTATCACATTCCTCTGAAGGATCCGCCTTGCCTACCTTCTGCCAAACCACATGAGGGAAGGTGAAGTCCACATAACCCTACAAATGCCACGTGTCTTTTGTGACGTAGAATTGTGGTGTCGGCGCCTGACATTCGATTAATTTAATCATTTTAAATTCACTGCACCACCGCTATAAAGGTTAGCAAATTGCTAATTAGCCATTATCTGATCATGTCAAGAGGGCTGGGGGTTTCTGTCTTTCCTGATTTTGCTTTTTGTTTTCTCGTGCCCCAGACCAGCTTCTCAGGTTCTTCCATACCCGGATGCTCCGATGGGCGAGACGGGACCACGCCGTTCCACCCTCGTCTCCCGGCTGCCGATATTCCGGCGGAGCTCCCATAAGCGGCAGGACTCGCTCCCGTCGTCGCCGTCGTCTGGCGGTGTAGCCAATGGCGTCCACACCTCGTCCCCGTCCAGCACAAACTCCAGCTCCAGCAGCACAGGGAAACGCCGCAGCCTGTTCCGCACGCCGTCCATCAGCTTCCACAGCAGGCGGGGCCAAGAACCGCGTGCCGACCCCGCCCCCGCAGCCCAGGAGCACGGTGGCCGTGGCCCCGAGCCGGGTCTGCATAGAGCGGAGGACGGCTCCCGCTTTAAAGCTCGCCACTCCTTTGGCTTTGGTAGCCACCGACACAAGAAGATCACTCGCTCCCAGACGGAGGACTTCGAGAAGGGGCCCACCAATCGAAGCCTCTTCATCAACTGCATCAGCTCAGGGACCAATGAAGGAGACGACTCTGGCTTCCTGGATGACTACAGCAGCAAGCGGTCCTTCCGGCACAAGAAGCAGCTCCTTCCCAAGTCTTTCTCCTCCCACCATCGCTTCTCTAAGCATTCAGCAGGGACTCCCGATCAGTGCCAGTCCCTGGAGGTGAATGCTGAGCCTCCGAAGCTCCTCACCCCTGCTTCCTGCCCCAGCGAGTTTGGGGATGGGTCCTTGCAGTCCCCCATGCTCTCGGAGGACCGCACCACGGCCATCACCCCCTCCGAGTTTGTCCCGGTCACGGAGGACTCCGTCTCAGAGGTGGACGCTATGCCCGTGCTGAGCCCCGCTGCCGTGCCGGAGCCCGTCGGCCACGTGGCCCCTACCTCCTCGGCGGTCCCCACGGCCACCCCACCTATCTCGGAGAAGCCTGCACTGCCGGATGTCAGCAGGGTGAGCCTGGAATGTGAGGCTGCTACACAGCCGGCACCTCCCACCGCCCCTGGCGAGGGGGCGGAGCCTGACGCTACCTCTAGAGATGGACCGAGAGGAGATCAGCTGATTGTGGAGCGCAGAGAGCCGGATACCGCGAGCGCAGAAGACAGGCCTGGCGAGGAAATGGGGAGGAGACCGAAGAACGTGGTGCCCATGCAGGAAGCACGGAAGGGGTTGGAGTCGAGACCTAGTCACCTAAGGAAGCCTCACACAGGTAATGTCTTCAGGTCGCCCGAGGGGAGCCCCTCTCAGGTGAACAGATGGGCTGTAGGAACACCTGCTTATGCTAACCTGGTGACTTGTAGACCTTCTGAAGGTGAGACCTGGCTCACAATGCAGGTGACAGTACCTGTCCTAGACCTCAGCTTGGAGACAGTGAGCACAAAGGCATGGTCATGGAAAGCAGGACCGATTGAAGCCTCTGTTGTTACTGTGATTCAAACAACTCTTTTTATATAAAGCTGAAACCTGCTTTTTAACTTCTGAATTGCTGACTACGGTATATGATGTTGTTTGCTAAGTCTAGCAAATGCAAAGTAATTAATAGCAAAAGATGAATGGAGGCAAGATTTATGCCAGGGCTGGGAAATGCATTGTTATCGCAAGATGACTTGCTGAAGTTACCAGGAACACCTGTGGGTCTCAGGGGTCACTGACGTGTGTGGAGTTCGAGGAGAACGTCGGTACTGATGCAAGCGTGCCAGGAACAAAGGCCTCACATGAATCGATGATCTCTAATGTGCTTCTGTGGGATATTTCTGCCTGATGAGGGAGGTGTTGCTGCAGCTCTGGGTTATCTGCATCAGAACTGCAGCTGGATATCAGGAACCAAGGCAAGCGCTTTGGTTTTGAGGCGTCATGCTTAATGGGAGAATTCATAATATTACATTGTCCAGAGATATCTTTTCTCGCCTCTAGGACCAGTGCGAGTCATTTCAGGCCGTGTGTTGTTATGAATGTAGACGTCGGTTTCCATGGAGACACTCTGTGCATGTGATAACTTGCCTCGTTTTGGCTCGCTGCTGAATTTGTGCTGTAATTCGAAATTAAATGAAAGCACATCAAAACCTGTGACTGTGCCTGAAAACCGCTGGGGAAAATGTCCAAGTAAGTGTATGAATGTGGGCAGTAGAGCCCAGTGTGCTGGAGATGATTGATTTCATTTGACATGAGAGGATATTGTCTGTTCAAAGCAGGTTTTTAGTGTGCGTGTCATGTGCTTGGGCTGAACCCGGGGCTGTAGTGTGATGGTCCCGCTTATCTATCTCGACTCCTGTGCCGGTTCTGCTTCTCCCGCTATAACCGTTCATTAAGGTTCATGCCTTGCATGTGAATGCATGCATCTTGCCACCACATGAGTTTCCTGCCTCAGTACATGTCAAGTTCCGCATTTGAGAGAAACCAGTCCCCAGCCGGCTTCTGCCATGGAGTTTCCCTTCCTTCAGCATGTCTCCTGCTCTGTGCCCAGCATTGTTCACAGTTCACTTCTGTCTCTGCTGTTGAGTTGGCTCTTTCCCATAATGCATTAGTGCTCTTGTTTTGACCTTCTTAATGAAGGGGGAGGCACAGAATTGAGAATGCTGTTAATATGCTGAATGATTCCAAATGGTAGGAGTCCCCCCCCCCCACCATTATCGCTGACTTCTGAGAAATCCTCAGCGTTCATGTTGACGGCTGACACCCCCATGTGGAAGCTTAGGGCCCATCCAGGCTAGAGGAGGCCACAATCCCAGCTGAATGGCTTCCTGGCTGCTCTTCCTCCTCAGGGTGTCCAGAGGCTCTCTATCTCAGGATGCAGCTCTTCCTGCCATTATAGTGTGACCTGACCTTTCCCACAGCGTTTATAGGCCATTAAACTGGCATCCCCACTGTGACACAGTGTCTCTTAATCAAGACTAAGATCCTTTTTTTAAGAGATGATCCTCACAGTTTTTTGTTTGTGTGTATAATCAAAAAATGGTCAGAATCGCTGGAAATGCGATTTTAAGGTTCAAACCATATGTAACTGGAAGGACATGGAGGCATAGTTGTGGGTGAAAAACTGATGGAGAAAAATAATAAGCTACCTATCTGAACATTTTTGTTTCCACTCGATTATTCTGACCAGGGTTGTGGGGGGTCCTGGAGCCTATCCCAAGTAGCATAGGGCACAAGGCTGGGGGTGCACTGTGGACAGGATGCCAGTCCGTCACAGGGCACGGGGCTGGGGGTACACTGTAGACAGGATGCCAGTCCTTCACAGGGCACAAGGCTGGGGGTACACTGTAGACAGGATGCCAGTCCTTCACAGGGCACGGGGCTGGGGGTGCACTGTAGACAGGATGTCAGTCCTTCACAGGGCACGGGGCTGGGGGTACACTGTGGACAGGATGCCAGTCCTTCACAGGGCACGGGGCTGGGGGTGCACTGTGGACAGGATGCCAGTCCTTCACAGGGCACAGGGCTGGGGGTGCAC
>JAODJU010000040.1:6573676-6584905 GCA_026776725.1 Gnathonemus echidnorhynchus | reverse complement strand
CCGACCATGTCTCTGTGAGTCCTGCTGTACATATCCCATGCCTGTCTGGCACAGAGGGGGCAGGGAGCTGCCCATGGAGAAACCCAGCGAACAGTGTCCCCACGTCCATTCCCTGTCCCCATGTCCGTTTGGTGTCCTTGTCATTGTGTGTTTCTGTATTATTCTACCCACAATTACTGGCCAAATTATATATGCTTTTCCAGTTTAATTTATACGTGTGAAATGGACTAATCTTCTTTACCTAACTACCCAGCACATAATTGTGAGGAATGCAACTGGTGTGAAGTATAGCCACCCCTCCCTGACTGAACACGCCCCGCCCGCGTCGGACACCATGTGTGCTCCCTCAAGCCGCCCTCCGGAGTGTGCGGATTGCGAGCCAAACGGCGCCATCCCTGGACCTGTATCCCAACCACAAGTAATGTGGCTCGACAGGAACCGGACCGTCTAAAGGGCCTGCGGAGGCCACCGCGTGGCTACCGGTACTGGGCGGTACTGGCCGGTACTGGGCGGGACTGGGCGGAACTGGGCCTCAAACGGCGCGGAGCTCTCCTGCATAATGAGTATAATTAGGAGCCGGCGAGCGGATGTGATATTAACCTGATTGCTTTATGAGTGAGGACTGTGATCTCTGGCCAGCTGCTGTAATTGAATATGCAGCGCGGAGCTGCCGGCACGCGGTGGCTGGGGCGGGGGGGGGGCCGTGGGGGGGGTGTCAGACTCATGGTCCTGCTCGCCGAGGGCTGTCTGCATGCAACCGCACAGCTGTTTCCGGGCACCAGGCGGTCTTCTGATCCAAGCCGCGTCATTCCCGGCGTGAGCCTGGGGGCCCCCGGCTGCCAGATAAAATAATGTGGCACGGCGGGGCTCTGCGACGACCGTGTGGCTCCACCAATCACAGGCGAGCATGATTCATGGCATGAAATGAAAGCAACATGGGGGGGGGGGGGTTGCTGTGAATGGGAGACACTGTCTGTTTCCTTTGGGGGGGGCAAGGAAACTCTGCAGATAGCCTAACTGTGTAGGGAATGAGGGGTGGGGTACACAGAGAGCAGAAGAGAAGCAGATCCAGGGGTTGGTGGTCTTCAGGCCGGGTTTTTCACTGCTTTCACCATGACTCATATCCTCTTGGTCCTGTTGTACCATGTATAGCTTCACACTCCCCTGGCGCATCTTGCTTGGCTGATTGCTTTAGACCCCCCCCCCCCCCCCCAAATCAAAGCAGTCAGTTATACAGGGGATTGATAGGCTCTCCGGCAGGCCAATCAAAATCCCATGGTTGGAAAGGAGGGGCAATGACTGTACGTCTGACCAGAAGGTTTTCCCAGTTCTTGTTCTGTTGTTCTTGTAGAACTTGAGGACCTCAGGCCTATCAGCTCAAGGGTACCCAGGGCTGAAAGCTAGCTCATCCCTCTTCCCTCGTGTCTGCTGATCAAAACCATCTCTCCATCCTTCCGTTATTCCTTCCTTCCTTCTTTCCTTCCGTCCGTCCATCTGTCCTTCGTTCCTTCCTTCAATCTAGCCTAGAGATCACAGAGAAAGGGACTTAATGTGTGACTGAGCTCAATCAGTGAAAACCACCCATGCTGTCACTCCTGTGTGGACACCCCCTCCCGAAAGGTTCTGTTTGCCCCTGGTATGTCAGAAACTGCTTTGCACATTCACAAGAGTCATTAGGAGGGAGGGGAACATCTCGTTCATCTTTCTGCATTCAGGCTCGCTCCTGTAAGCGGGAGACAAACTCCTCCCCCCCTCCCTGTAAGGGGAGCTCTCTCTTACTCACTCTTCTCCTTGAAGCAGTCCTCCAGCTTCAGCTCTCCGCTTCAGCTCTGCCTCGGTCATGTCCCACGGTCACCTTCACTCAGAACTGCAGAGGGTTAGGGGCCTGTGACCTTCTTCCATAAAGTACGACAGGGTCTGTCAGACTGGGAACTGCCGCCGTCGTATGGAAATGAATTAAATGCAGCTGGGCTCCGCGTCTCTCCGTCCCAGTGGATTACCGAGCCTGTGCCCTTGTTCACGGAGAGTCCGCCCTGTCATTCCTAGGTGCTGTTCCAGCATCGCCTGTTTGCTTTCTACTGTACTTCCTGTATTAAAGTATGTCACCATCCTCATCGTTTATGTAAATCAGGCAGATTAATGACCCCTGACACAGAATTCATTCATTTCAGCATCAAAATGGAGGCGTTACGTTTGACTTGAGCTCTAATATCTTGATAAATTTAGCAGACCCGACTCTACTCTTACCGTTATTGGTGATGCTTTTGTGTGTGTGTGTTGTTTTGTGCGTGTTTGACAGAGTGAGCGTCTCCCCTGCCCTGTCCCCTCAGTCACTGAGGGGTCTAGGAGATGAGAGATTTTCACTGGAAAAAAAAAAGGGTGGCCAGAAGGGGGGGGGGGTCTGCTACACCCTGTCAGTTTGGCTTGACTCCTGCAGGAGTGCAGTGTTGGCTGCATTCGATCTGCAGTGTCATGTGGGACAGTCTGATGCTGGCATGCCGCAAGAGGATCCTTGCTGTTGTACCCTTGGGCTTCGAGTCTAACCTGATTTGCGGGAGTAACTTATTCCACTCTCATGGAAATACTCAGTTGCTGCATTTCATGGGTTACATAAGTTTTTTTAAGATGAAAAGGATTTGAAAAGTAGATGAAGAGCAAGGTGTGTGTGTTTCTGTGCGTGTCTGTGACATGTGACCGTGGTTTGGAGATGCAGCATTATTGGTCATGTGATCACTCTGATAATGTGATTGTTTGAACTGCCGGGCCCTGTGAGGTCCAGCTTCATTACTGCCGTTTCTTATGTATAGGATGACAAGCGTGACGAGACAGAGCTGTTGTAGTGGCAGATATGGTCCCACATTTTCCCCAGCTACTCTGATTGTATAATCCCACGTTTAACATTGAGATTTTTCTATACTTGAGCATGGTTGCCCCAGTTGGACATCCCCACAGCTGCTCATTTTTGACCCAGTACGACGCCCCCACATATGAACATGGTTGCCCCAGTTGGACACCCCCGCAGTTGCTTATAGTTGCTCCAGTTGCGTGTCATCCAGAGCACGGTTTGTGTCGATGGAGGGGGGGCAGGGCGGTTGTCAACACCTATTCAGTTTATCAGCTTATTGGGAATGTCATGGACTGTCTGGTCACCAAACAGGGAATGTGAGCAGTTCGAGAAGAGATACCTTGAAGAGCTCAGCTCAACATCCGCCTTGACAGACTTGTCCACCTGCCCCGCCCCATGATGAGTTTGTCAAGGTACAGAAAGCGTCGACAGACGGCCCCCCCGCCCCCGTCCCTGCGGAGTCACCCTGCCGGGGGGGCTCCAGCCGGCACGGTTCCCTTGCGGGCACACGGAACAGGACGGCCGGGCCGCGCCTCACTGTGGACAGATGGCTGGAGACGCAGGAGCGCCTCGGCACAATGAAGAAGTTTAGAAAATAGAGGAGTAAATAAAGGCAGAAAGTAGCGGGCGGTGGGGCGGCCTACTTGCAGGCAGCGCGGGAGCTTCCCCTCAGCTTGCTAACCTCACCTCTAAGGTATGGCGCCCCCTAGCTGCACTTCGGCATATTGCGACTGATAGTTCAGCGTGGGTGGGTCTGAGGTAGGGGGGTGGGGAGCTCTCCCTGCATTGGAAGGGGGATCCTTGTTGGGATGGTGGTGGGGGGAGGACACAAGCAGATTTTCCTTCACAGTGGGTCAGCGCGGTTTAGTCAGATCTTGTTGTGACTGTAGTTAAAGGTCAGATAGCGAAACCATTTAGCAGTTTTTTGCTCTGTAACGTGCCATATCAGCCTCCCCCCCCCCCACCTGCTCGCCCTCCTTGTGCCATGGAGCCTCCTCGCCCTTTAACCCCACACGTCCCCTGTCCCTCCGAATTCTGCATTCATCAGTTGAAACGCGTTCATTTCCAGGATGTCATGCTGTTGGATTCAGTTTCACTTTCAGTTCCCCCCCCAAAAAAAAAACACATGACGTGTACCCCCCCTCCACTTTTGTGTCAGACAGCTTCGCATTATATGCCCTCTTTGTAATCAGATCACAGAGAAAGCTGTTCGAGACTGAAGTTTGTAATTAGAAACATTTGCATGACACCTGTCTGCTGTTATTTTAGCATTAAGTCTCGACGCTTCACTTTTATTGTTGATCAGCCAGGGCAGGCCGACTGATCCTGTGTGTTAATTTCATATTCTGCAGTTAAAATATTAACTTTCTGCCTGGGTGCGTTGCGTGCGTCGGGGAGCATCGCGGAGAGAATGCCAAAGGTGCGGCGAGTGGCCAGGCAGGATTAACGTTTTCAATTATCCAGGCTAATAACTCGGGCAGGATTTAGTGCGCGGCGTCTGTGTTGCGAGCCCGTGGTTCTGCAGGAATCTGGGGAAGTTGGCTGTTTGGACAGCAGCCGGGGGAGTATGTTGTGTGTGACGGGGGGAGGGGGGGGGGTCATGTGGCGCATCCCCTTTGGACCGCGGCGGTCTTTCCAGTAAGCTGGGGTCTCTCCTTCCCACGGGACCTCTCCTCCCTCCTGCCCCTTAATATCATCCACTCGTTTCCGTCCATCTGTCATTTGGCTCATTTCTCTTCCTATTTCTCTCAGATGTCTTTAAAACCCTCCTCAAGGTCAGGAGAGTATTTATTAAAGTCCCCGTGAGCTGCCGGCCCCCACCGACACCGGTCCGCCCATTAATTCTGTGTGTCTCACATCATCTTCTGAGTGGCATTGGGGGGTCAGATACGATCTGACTGTTCACCACTGTTGCAAAGACCCTCTGTCTGTTTGTGCGTAAGCTTAGGAGGACCTCCCAATGGGGGGTTTATGGCAGGGGTGGATGAAGAAACTAGGGTTCATCCTCATCTCCATTATCTCCACCATGTCCATCCCATCTCCATACCAAATCTATCATGTCCATGCCATTTCTACCATCTCCTCCATGTCCATACTATCCCTATCAGGTCCATGTCATCTGCACCATCTCCATCATGTTCTTGACATCTCTATCATGTCCATACTATCTCCACTATCTTCACTATTGCCACACCATCCCCATCATGTCCACGCCATCCTCACCATGTTCTTGACATCTCCACCATGTCCATGACATCGCCATAATCTCCACCATGTCCATACCATCTCCATCGTGTCCATGCTATATCCATCATGTTCATGTCATCTCTCCTTGTTGTTACATGTGTCTGTCCCCCTGCTGGAGCAGTAACTTCCACCCATGGTGACTTGGACGGGATCAGCGTGCAGGTAGGCCACACTTCCTGCCTGTCACTTCCTGTCCGTCTCCCCCCCCCGCCTGGTATGCACTCACACACTCTTCTTCTTCGATAAGTGCAGTGCTATACAGCAGTGACCAGTCTGTGACCTAAGGGGGGAGAAATCCCAGATGAGAGAGAGAGAGAATCTTTTCACATCGGTGATTTTTATTTTGGAACTTTCTCTCGCTCCGCAGCTGACGTTGTAATAACAAGTGGTGTCCTCGCTGAAGTTACGCCATGGCATTCCAGTTGCTTTTTGGGCCAAAAATGTGTTTGACACTGTTCTCTGCTCTGAGAACCTCAGTGGTGATGCCTTGCGATGATCCCGGCATTTAAAACGAGCTGTCAGCTGGTACAGCTTCGACACGGATAAATAGACGCACATTCACAGCGTCAGCGGCTTAAGTAGCCTAATTAATAGACTGTGTGTAGCTGGCTGGCTGGTTTATGGCTAACATCTGCTGTAAATGCCGGCAGCTCGCTCTGAGTGTTGGGTATCTGTACTGTAATTCGTGATTAGGGTGCCGCAGCTGGGAGCCCAGTGGGCCCCAGAGGTCCCGGCCACCCCAAGCTGGATCCCAAACTCTCCCTCCGTCCCTCAGATTCTTTCCTACAAGTCGTGGTTTGTGATCAACGGTAGTATGACTTGGAGTCATGTGCGATGCCAAAACGGTGACCTGAAAATAAATCCACGGCAGCCTTCCGGACGAAGCTGAGCGCCGTCCGCCGGATTTGCTGAGCTGTGCCGTGAGCATTGGCGAATCCGCGAAGAGACGTAGGACGGCCTTCAAAGCGTTCGGGGCAAAGGTCTCCGTGGTGATGCGGTCTGTTTTGGGAGGGGCGCTTGGGCAGCTCTTTATATTCCTGAGCCTCTGAAACCATGGACATCTGTCTTATTATCTCTCATTAGGCTCCTGGGGTTGTGGTGGCCCAAATTCTCACCTGTGACTGCTCGCGGTCAAGATCAGCCGTCTGCCTGCGTCTGTGAAAACGCTGCAAACACCTGACAGCTGTCGCCATGGCATCATAGGGTATTGCCATAATGCGTGGAGAGCCCCAGGGCAAGTGTCAGATGCCAGCGGCACATGTACTGGCACCCGTAAGCGTGGTGCATGGTATGGATACTGGGCAGCCCCGAAGATGTAGCAGGAGCAGGCAGGACTGTGTTTCCCACAGCAACAGTGTGCCATATATCAAAGGAGAAGCAGCGGTTTTTGCCAGGGGTGTAATGCACACTGCGTGGGTGCGTGCGAGGCAAAGATGGATGGATCCCTGCATGATGAAAGGCACTAAGAATGTGGCGTGTAGGTTTTAATCTGTTAGGAAGCAGGCTGTGTGCTCCGGCCTGGCAGCCGCTCCCCGTGGGCCAGGCTGGGGTGACCTGAGCCGCTGCTCTGAGTCAGCACTTTCAGCTAAAGTGACCATTTCACCCATCTGGGCATTTCACTGGGGCAAACCAGGTCAAGGTACAAAAGAGGACCCCCCGAGGTCGCCTGTTTGTGCCTCTGTCCTCTTTAAGCAGGAAGGAGGGAGTTTAAACATGAAGAAGAGTAGAGTATATAAAGAAAGTAGGGAAAAATGTGTGATTCAAAAAGCGGGGATAAGCACTCGATGGTTGTTTTCTCAAGGCATGATGCTTTTGTCACACGGAAATGGGGGGGACCTCCCTGTGCCCAGGTTCCGCCCCTTACGGTCCCTTTTCTCGCACACACGCTCCACCCTGGCTCCTCCCACTGTCAGAAAAAAGTAGCTAAATAAAAAGGTGGGGAACAATTTACACGCGGCTGCATTTAATCTTTGCAATTCCCTCAAGTCATTAAGTGGTAGACGGAGAAAAGGGTGATACATTCATCAGACAGCAAATGGGTTTGCGCGGTATCAGGTACAGCTGAACTTCCATAATTAGCCCAAAGACAAACTTGTGTGTGTGTGTGTTCGTGCACGCGTGTGTGTGACACATACAGGAGGTTTGGGCTCTCGCTAAGCAGAAATAGTCCCTATTACTAAATTTCAATATGGAGTGACAGTCACCTATGTGATAATTCCATGGTAGTACCTTCACGGCTCCTATGCCCATCAGGCCCTCGATTTAGGTCCCGCACTTCGCGCCAAAATGTGATTCCTTGTGCACATTGACTGGATCGTGCGCGGGTAACTCACAGCAAGCAATTCCAGGGCATGGAAAGCCAGGCCAGCCCACTCGGGAGAGACCCGGGCTGCCAGCACACAGTATGATCCTGCAACAACTCTCGGCCTAATCCGTTTAGATTGCCTCCAAAGCAATCCAAAGAATTTCATTCATCCATCCGACTGTCCGTCATTGGGCCGAGGCCTATGGGAAGGCGGGGCCTGCCCGCCAAAGGTCCATGTGGCACAGGGAGGTGATGTTTTGGAGTTTTACTTGGCCAATAGGCTGCTCTAGCCCCGCCCCTCCCATCCTCTGGATGGCGTTGGGGGCTTGGTGTGCCAGTGGCACTCAGTGGCACTTGCCAGAAAACAGGTCACATGACAACCGTCTCCCTGGCCACCTGCAAAGCTTGGATTCTAGCTGCATCTCTGCTGTTATTCACTCAAGCTTGTTACAAACAGCCCCCCTCCCCTGGGACTGGGTTTAGCATAGATTATCCCCCACCCCCTCCACAACATTCCTGCCCCAATGACTCTGGGATATTTTTAGCATCATTGTGAAGGGCAGAGCTGAGTACCTTGACGCTAATTGCTTTGGAGCACGCCCTATACTTAATTAATTCGATGAGGATCTGTTTAGATCGACCCCACAGTGAGTCAGAAGCTCCCAGCTTGGTGGACTTCCATCACTGGGCTCGGACTGCGGGGTGGTGCTTGGTAATGTGGGATGGGGTATGGATAATGATGTCATTAAATGGGGACGTTGCCTAGCACCTGTTCCACGCTTCCGTTTTGGGGTCCGTATTTAGACCGACTGAGTGCATTTTTCCCTCTGCTGAAATCAAAGCAGTGATGGCTGCGGGACCCTGTGATTATTATGGCCAAGATCTCTGGCGGGAACACGGGGGGACAATTCAGGACGGTCACGTTCTCGCTGTCCGCTTTGATGGCTTCTCCCATTAGACGGAGGCAATTAGTCGATGTGTTCGCTACTCCGCGGATCACTTCCGTGAGGCCGTCAGATCGTTAGTCAATTTTAGGACTTCAGTGGGAAACACACAGGCTGTTAATTTTAGTTTGTTTGAGTTGGCTGAGGCCAGCGTTTTAGAGAAGATGGGCAGTGCACTTTCTGACCGCAAGGAGATGTGACAAATGCGAAACCTTGAAAGGGCACATGGCGCTCCAGCTGGAGGAGGTTTGGAGCAGCCTTGATTAATGTTTACATGGGCCTGGTTAAGGAATTAATAATGCCTCCCTTAAATGTGTGTTAATTACAGCAATGCAGTAATAACTGTGATGTAAAGGCACTTTGCAGTATTTATTAAAGGTAATGCACTCTTCTGTCTATATCAAACTGGCAAGGCCTGTCAAACAGGTCAGTACAGAAATCTAGTTCCCTAAACAGTTTGCGTCTCACTTGTTAAACACCAGCTTCATGTGAATCGATTGTAGATTTGATGTACATATCAAAAAATGACACACTTACTCCATGAAATGACACTGAAATGTCGTGTCTCAGATCATGCAGTTATACAGCCCTCCCGGAATTATAAAAGAGGAATTTAACCGAATCCTTCGAACCGTTCTTTTAGCGCACATGCCTCCTGCTGTGATTGCTCTCCCGGCCCGTGGGAAAATCCATTCTCGTGAAAAGTCTTTAGAACGCAGGATGCTGTTGCCGGGCAACCAGACGTCAAGGGCTGGCGGCAGGCTGACTCTCTGGCTGGCTGGCTTGCAGGCATGGCACGGATGGATCAGCCGTCCTTGGCTCTCCGCAAGAGGCCGCATTCCTGAGATTATCCGCAGCAGGTCGGAGCAGCTGTGTGCAGACCTGACACCCACCCCCCATGGTGTAGGGAGTCTCCATCACTGACACGCTACTCAAATACCGACAAAGAGACTTTAGTAGCAGCGCAGTTCGCTTGAACTTCCTGTCCAGCTCTCGTTGTTTGCGGTAGCTTCCAAGCGCAGCTTGCTGATACTTTGCCTTTCGTCACCACCACCTTTGGTGGTGAGCACATCTCATGTAGGCAGCTCAACAGACGCCCATATGGGGTGCCATTAAAGGCTGAAGGCCACCTGCGGCCTCTGAGCCTTTCTTCATCACTGCCGGTGGTGTACGTGTCTGATGCAGGCAGCTCAACAGATGGCCATACAGGGCTCCTTTAAAGGCTGCGGCCCGTCTGCAGCCTCTGAGCCTCATCGGGCTCCCCCGCTGCCCCCCTAGTAGCACCTCGG
Source organism: Gnathonemus echidnorhynchus (assembly GCA_026776725.1). Lineage (NCBI taxonomy): Eukaryota > Metazoa > Chordata > Actinopteri > Osteoglossiformes > Mormyridae > Gnathonemus > Gnathonemus echidnorhynchus. The sequence continues at coordinate 6,575,275 of JAODJU010000040.1, read as the reverse complement.
GCTGTCCCCCACATGGCCGGCCACCTCTGTCCACCCACCCACCTCCGGCGTGTGAACATAATGTGTAATAAAAGCACATCTGTAGCTGTGACACTTCACATGGCTCCTGCCGCGCATCCCTAATGCATACACTTGACAGTCGCTAATGGAGCCTCTCTGCGTTTGCGGCTGCCTGGCCTTGCTCGGGGCTTTTTCTGGCCACCATTAGCTGTCACGCTGTTAAACTAAGTGCTGATTCACTGTGGGTATTACCGAAGTAGCTGCAGAATCCAGCGCCTGCCCGGACTTCCTTAAGCTTCGTTAACATCAACAATTCAGGTTTAACTGTGATCTTCCTGAGATTTAAGTGTCACAAACATGGCAGCTGACCATCTTATCTACCCAAGTCATTCAAATTTGCTAATCTATGTTAAGATGGTGGCTATCATCTGCGGTCCGCTCCGGCTTCGTTAAGCTTTAAGTTTGTTATGACGATGGCCAATCCACCTGGGTTTCACCTGCAATCCACTCTGACTTTTTTTAAGCTCATTATGGTGGTGGGCAGTCTGTCCAGGCTTCAGCTGTGATCTACTCTGATTTAATTAAGCTTCATCAAGATGGCTGCCGGTCTGCCTAGGGTTTCATACATGATCCACTCTGGCTTTGCTGAACTTCAGTGAGCTTTATTAAGATTTTAAGGTGGTGTCCAAACCACATTTTCGTCTGTAGTTCTCTGTGGCATCATTAAGCTTGTTAAGTTGGTAACCGACTCTTCTGAATCTCAATGATTTCAATGGCTTTTTGGTGTAAAGAAACATGCATGGTGCATTTGGTAAGAGAACTCTGGGATAGCTGGATTTCTGGCGGCAGCAAGAGAGGCGTGATGTTCAGGGATACTTCCGGAAGGCCGATTATGTATTTTCCTGTGTGGCTGCAGTGTCAGTGCTGCCTTGTGCCTTTTCCAACATGGCATGTGACTTTAGCGCTGTTTGCTGATGTCCTGGGACCATGAGTGTGACCGTTTACATTTTTTACAAAAAGTTTAGTAATTACATGTTAAATATTTAATGCGGAGATGCCTTCTATTCCCCAATGAAAATGGAAATAAGCTGTGGCTAATGGCGATATGATGGCTTAGGCACAGAGATGATGTGTGCTTCCCATAACACATTATGGCCTGGATCACAGCGATGATGGAAAGCCATCACATCTGCATATAACCTTCACAACTTGAGGAGAATAAATAAAAACAAAGTTAATTAACAGCATGAGAAAGTGGGCAGCTATAAAATGGACAAGGGAATTGGTAAAGGGTGGGGAAGTCGAGAGAGGGAAGAGAGACACCATAAAAAGAGAGGCCAGACAGAATGGACCTGCCTCATTCTTTTTTTCTACTGCTGGATGGTACTGAAGGAACCACCTCCTTGTCGCCACTCAGCTCTGAGTAACTGACATACAATCTAGGGTCCTGGGCCACCTGACACCACAGCCCCAGGCCCTGAGCTGCCCACCTCACAGCCGTCCCACACCACAGTCCCGGGCCCGGAGCCGTCCCACACCACAGTCCCGGGCCCGGAGCCATCCCACACCACAGTCCCGGGCCCCCAAGGCCCTTAACCC
>JAODJU010000040.1:6547498-6573576 GCA_026776725.1 Gnathonemus echidnorhynchus | reverse complement strand
CACCACAGTCCCGGGCCCGGAGCCGTCCCACATCACAGTCCCGGGCCCGGAGCCGTCCCACATCACAGTCCCGGGCCCGGAGCCGTCCCACACCACAACCCTGGGTCCTATCCTACACAGCAACCCTGGGCCCCATCCAGCACAGCAACTCTGGGCCCCACCCACCCTGCCTGGTACTGGGCAGAATCAGGACACTTTGGGTTCATTAGTCACAACAAAAGTAGGGCAGTGGTTGTGTGAAAACCTCAGACCTCCATTGCTGCCCTCCGCCCTGGTATCGGCGATGGCGGTGAGCCCCTCGGGGGTGGTGCAGCTCTTTAATCCAGGGTCAGCTGCTTCCGTCTGACACCATCCTTATCTCAGCTAAGCACAAGGGCCAAAATGCGTGGTTAATTTGCACGCCGATGTCCTGGAGAGTGCGAACTGTGCATGGTTCTCCAGAAAGCATCTCCAGTCATTTACTGTAACATTATCAACAGGAAAAGGGAGCATGAATATTAATGAACCGTTCTTTTCTATTCTGTATTTTCGATGCCCTCAAGGCATGAGGCACAAAGAGTGTTTCAGTGACAAGCGTGAAAAACTAACATGCAACAAAAGAGAATCGCCTCGGTTTTGAGCAATTGTGTGTCCTGCTTGGTGGAAGACCCATATGCAGGCGGCATTCAGCCCTGTGTTTGACTGTTGGTGCCTTTGCTCGGCAGATACCCTTGGGAATTATTCTTGTGCTGGACACCTTCATTGAACCATGGAACAGCACACTACAGTATAGTACAGCACCAAACAATGCGGTACTGCATGGAACAGCATAGTACTGCATGGAACAGCAAGGTACAGTGTAGTACAGCACTGAACAATGTGGTACAGCGTGGAACAGCAGAGTACAGCATAATAGACCACCAAACAGTGTGGTTTAGCATGGAGCATCACAGTACAGTGTAGTACAGCACCAAACAATGCGGTACAGCTTAGAACAGCATAGTACAGCATGGAACAACATAGTACTGCATGAAACAGCATGGTACAGTGTAGTACAGCACCGAAAAATGTGGTACAGCGTGGAATGACATAGTACAGTGTAGGACAGTACCAAACAATGCACTACAGCATGGAACAGCACAGTACTGCACAATGCACTATGGCACACAACAGTACGGACAGTTCATTGCAATACAGTATGGTACAAGAGTACAATATGGAACAGTATGTTACAGAACAGCACAATACAATATGGAATAGTATGGTAGAATGCGCTATGGCACAAGACAGTATGGCACTCTACATTGCAGTCAAGTATGAGATGGTACAGAATGGCATGGGACAATATAGAACAGTATAGAATGGAACAGTACAGAACAGCACAGTACAATATGGAACAATACAGTACATATCAGCATAGTAAAATATGGAACGGGATTATACAAAAGAGCACGTTACAATATGGAACAATATGATACAGAAGAGCACAGTATAATATGGAACAATATGATACAGAACAGCACGGTACAATATGGCAAGGAATGGCACAGTGCAATTTCGAACAATACGATACAGAACAGGACTGTACAATATGAAAGAATATGATACAGAATAGTATAATACAATTTTGAACAATACAGAACAGCACGGTAAAATATGGAACAATATGGTGCAGAACAGCACTGTAAAATAGTGAGCAATATGATACTGAACAACACAGTACAATATGGAACAATACAGTACACAACAACATAGTATAATATTGAACAATATGATACACACCATGGCAGTAAGATATGGAAAACTACAGTTCAGAACAGCACAGTACAAGATGGAGCAATATAATACAGAACAGCATAGTAAAATGTCGAACAATATGGTACAGAACGGCACGGAACAATATGATACAGAATAGCATAGTACAATATAGAACAATATAATACTGAACAGCACAGTAGAATATAGTAAAGAACAGCACAGTACAATGCGTAACAATATGATACAGAAGAGCACAGTACAATATGGAACAATACGATACAGAATAATATGGTACAATATGATAAACAGCATAGTATATCATGGAACAATACGGTACAGAATAGCACAGTATAATATGGAACAATATGGTTCAGAAGAGCACAGGACAATATGGAGTAATATGGCAAGGAACAGCACAGTACAATATGGAACAAAATGATACTGAACAGCACAGAAAAATATGGAACAATATGATATAGAACAGCATGGTACAATATGGAACAATATTATACACAACAGCAAGGTACAATATAGAACAAAATTATACTGAACAGCACAGCAAAATATGGAACAATGGTATACAGAACTGCATGGTACAATATGGAACAAAATGGTACAGAAGAGTACAGTACAATATGGAACAATATGGTACAGAACAGCACAGTACAATATGGTTAAGAACAGCACAGTACAGTATGACACAATATGGTTCAGAAGAGCACAGGACAATATGCAAAAAGATGATAAAGAACATCACAGTACAATATGGAACAACACGATACCAAATCGCACGTACAATATGGAACAATATAATATAGAACAGCGCAGTACAATATGGAACAGGGCTCTTGGCACCATGCTGCTGAAGGGGAGCTTTGGTTGGGGGGCTGCAGGGTGGTATTTGTGCTGTGGCCTGGTTCTGTTTCCTCTGACCCAGGTCAACGGCTCGGTTCGAGACCTGGCCATGAGGGGGGGTGGGTGCGGCTCTTAACTCATAGAATCATAACGCACTGATGTTACTTATAAACCCCATTGTTAGAATTTTCTCCACACCTCTGCTTCCGGGTCCATTTTGAAGTTCTTGGCCTACCATGTCGAGGTCTTTCCATCATCTCTCGGTGTCCCAAGTGGGCCACTGGTTGTCTGCGCAGAGGTCGGGTCGGTCTTCCTGGGGGGACGATCACAGTGGAGTAGAATCTGCTTTGTGGGTGGGTGTCTGCTTGTTGATGCGTTATGGCACCTTTTAGGTAAGTCCTCGCTGTCATTCACCATGATTCCACTGAGTGATAATAGTCAGAGTAATCATTTTAGGAAACTAATGAAAACATGGAATTATAGGATTTGCAGGGTAATAGGTCGAGTAGATCGCCAGCTTCTTCCGTTTCTTCACACGAACTAATGTACAAAAATAGGACATTTAGAAACGTTTTGGAGATTAATATTCGGGTGAAGAATGTAGGCTAGCTTTAATGAAATCGACCACAATCTTATTTCATACGTGGGTTTTTTTTTTTTTTGCAAGATGGATTTAAACGAAGAAAAAAATAGAAAAATAACTTATGCAGAGTTAATAAGTTATCTTTCACTGAATCCTAATTTAGATGTGTTGAGGTGGGCTGGCGGGGGGCATTTCTCCAGGGGCCCTTCAAAAGGTTTTTGAGGTTCCTGGAGGGTCTTCTTATAGTGGCCACTAGGATGTTGGTTTGAGGGTAACTGCTGTTGTATGATTGTGAAAGGTGCTTGATCTGAATCGGATGAATGAATGGGGTATCTGCAGAGCGCAGTGTGCTGGGTGCTGCATCATCAGGCCACTTTGCAGTTGTTTGGTGGTTTTCACTGTACACATGTACATTGTATGTTTGTGAATGTGACAGACTTGAAAATTGTGCAGGGGCTCCTGCTACCATGGTGCTTGAAAGAAAGAAGCCCCATTTTACTGTACCTCATACCCCTAAAGGCATGACTATTCACCAATCGCTGTGTCACTCCAGTAACAGACTGACCCATCACAGTGCCTCTCCTGTAGTATATGCCCAATCACTGTGTCACACTTGTAACAGCATGACCAATCACCATGTAACTCCTGTAATGTCATGACCAATCAATGTGTCACACCTGTAACAGCATGACGAACCACCACAAAACTCTTATAATGAGACTCCAAGTCCCCAAAGCAACAGTAACACATCCATCTCCTGAAAACACTTTGCTGACGCTGAACACCCTTCTCTAAACAGTCCAGGTTACTCATTGGGTTCCCAGCCCAGCCAGGCAGCACTGAAACCCCAGAATCTGCGAGAATCTTAACGCCATCATTTTGTTCCTCTAGCTCTCCTCCTTTCCGGATTACAGACATCTTCCGTCTTTGTTAATCTAGGCCTGACCAGCAGCATGGCCAACAGGGCCGTTATCTCCACACCGACAGCCGTTCGAGGGCACCGGTAGGATGCGAGCTCTTTGATCCGCGCCGTGCTGTTTCCCCATGCCTGCCGTTGACTGTCTCACAGAATGAGGCGTGCCGTTGGGGGAGTGCTGTTGCTCCTCACCACATGGCACTAATTAGCAGAAGCGTTTATCAGAAGCGCCATATTAGGTGTACTGTTGGCTGTTTACTGATGTGGCTGTGGTATTACTGCGCTCCTCCGTGTTTGTTTTTTAATTAGACCAGCAGTTTTGGTTTCAGCTCCTCAGGTCATGGGTTCAGGGCATTAAAGGGGACATGCCCTGAAGATCGTGTGTGTTTCAGCTCACCTGTCTGTATCTCTGCCTAAGCCCTGTATTCCTGACTTACTCCTGTCAGTCTTTACCTTAAAAATAACCTGCCTGCTGATTTTTTCCATCACACTAACTCCTCTCCTGAATCGCACATAACCTTGATTCATATGCCAGCAAACAAAACACATTTTTGTTAATTATTTCATAGTTTTCTGCATTTTATGTCTATTTTAAATTCAGACTATATTGTATATTCATACAATGGTCGATAGTATGAAAATAGAGTTGCATGAAAAGAGATGTGTGATTCACCACTACGCCCCCTGCTGCCTTGTAGCATTGCCGCCAGTTGGGATGTGGCCTACTGTGTGAAAATCCATCCATACCACCCATCACAGGAGCAACTTTGTCATTCTTTCTGTCTATCTCTCTCTCTCTCTTTCTCTCTTCGTCTGCCTCTTTTCATTTTCGTCACCCTCTGTCTTTCTTTTTCCAACTGTCTCTTCTTTTCCCTCTTAACTTCTCTCTCTATCGCTTTTTCTCTCTAACTCTCTCTACATTTCCCTCCCTTTCTATCTCTCTCCCCCTTTCACTCTTTTTCTGTCATCTTCTCATTCTTTCTCCTTGTCTGTCTCTGTCTCCCCCTCATTCTTTCAGTCCCTCTCTCCCTTCCTCCTTGTCTCTCTCTCTTCCTCTAATGACTTCTCTTTTTGTCTCTGAGCCATCTTACATAACCCGCTCCCTTTCCCTTTTCTCTCCGTAATACAGTCAGGTATAAAATAGCAGCCACTCGCCGCACTTATCGAGTGCTAATTTGACATGCATTTCCTTTTATATGTCTTTCGGGGGAGAGCCGCCCGGCCTGCTTTTAGTTTGCTTAATTTCCAGGGACAGCAGAAGCTGGGGGACGGGAGGGTATGGTTTAGTGAGATCGTGACCCTCTGTGGAGACGCACGGCCTTTGTCTGGCTTTTCCTGTTGCCCCCACCCATAACCAAGGCCCCCATCTGTGTTTAGTGGACTGTCCTCGTGTTTTGTGTGTGTGTGTGTGCGTGCTGCTGTCTGTGTTTGGATTCCACACCAGAGAATATAACCAGCCTGGGGGTTTAAATAAAATAAAACTGCTGTAGCTAAAAACAGCCTGTAGTTGGGTCTCTTTAGGGGTCACTGCGGAGTCCTGCCTGGCCCTGGCCCTGCCCCGCTTCCGCTCTCCGCCCCAGCCGCTCCTCTCCATCTTCCCGTTTGCTTGGCCCTCTGCTCCACCCTCTGCCACATCCCGCTCCTCTCCCTGTACCTCTGCCCCCCTCCCAATTCCTCGAGCTGCTCTACTTAAGCCCTCCATCTTCCCCCCCATCCATCATGTCAGAACATCTCCGGAGCCCCCAGTAAGCAGCTCCTTGCCCTCTCCTCCCCAACACCCCATCCGGGATGAGAGCAGGACACAGGCAAGACAACCGGGTTCTGGGTGGCGGGTAGAGGGGGTGGGGGGGATGTAACTGGTATTTGGAAAGAGACAGTTCCACAGTAACTGTGCTCGCACTTCTGGCAGAACGTGATTAATATCGTCACACCTGATGAGATGTGCTAGGGACGCCGCGGAAATGCTAATGGGCACACCAGACCCTGTCGGCCCGCCGCCAGGCCAGCCCCAGTGCTGCTCTTCACGATGCTCTGACCCGGTTTGGCCTCGGATGCTCTCATTCGCTGTCCTTGCATCCCCCTTGCACCACGGTCATGTCATACCGCCAGATACCTGTTAGCTGGCTGAAGCATTCAGCGACCAGGTGGGACAGGGCACACCTGACCCGGCTTGTCACTTTGTTTGGCTAACATGAGCAGCTCCTAGCTGGCATTCCCGTTCCAGACTGCCCGCTCTATAAGCTTATAGACAGCAGCATCTTCATTAGTTATCTTCCCAGAGTGGATCCTCTCCGGAGTTGTAATGGGTATCGACAGGAAAAATGTTTCCCAGTTTCATTTTTAATCTCATTTGTATGGATTTTCACCATAATGGCTTCATAAACGTCAGCGAGCTTTCCCAGTTTGAGTGCTGTCACACGGATCGGTACATATGATGTTGAAGTATGTCATTTCCTTGGACTGACACTTGATTTCTCTCTGTATCTGTCCCTCTCTTTTCTCTCTCTTCCTGCCTTTCTGCCCTATCTTTTTCTCCTTTCCTTTCTCACCTCCTTTCTCTCACTTTCTCTTTCTCTTTCTTCTCTCTCTTCTGCCACCTTACCCATCAAGGCCTTCCACCCTAACCACACTCCAAGCCAAAGTGCCAGCATCCGGGAACGGCGTCTGGGCCGCCCTCTCCTGTCAGATCGCCCGGCTTCAGCAACACCATTGCCGGCCAGCGAGGACAAGAAGTGCCCCGGCCGGGATGCACCGGAGACTGCAGGCTTGCGGAAGGTGCCGGATGGGCCCGTCAGTCAGATCCCACGAGCCGTGCAGGGGGCCAGCGGCTCAGGCCTCGGTGGCCGGGCAGGGAGCCCGTCACAGGGCAGCCAGTCATCGGACAGCGAACGGGGCCCCCGGGGTGGCAGCGAGAGGGCCGCCATGTCACGTCAGGCCCCAGCCACTGCCTCCTTCACGGGGCGCCTGGGCCAACCCCCCCGCGGACCACTGTCCCTGCACATGTACAGCCGGAAGAATGTCTTCTTGCAGCACTCACTGCACACGGCTGAGCTGCAGGCCCTGGCACAGCAGGACAGCTGAGGCCTCCCAACACCTCCACGTGGCTGTGAACGACCCCCCCCAACCGTTCCCATTTCAGTGTCCTCCACAGCCACCCTGTCCCCCTCCTCCCCAACTTTTGACACGGCCACCCCCTTTTACCTTCCCACTGTTGTCCCCTAGACTCTGCTGTTTCCCGGCTGTGCTGATAATGTCGGCATTCCCCTGAAGAACGCCTCACTGAACCACCACTCTGGGTCTGCTGCCCAGACAGGGGACTGCAAGCCAGCGTTCCAGACCAGTGCCAAAACCCCATGCCAGTATAGACACTGGAAATCACCTCTGCTCTGGCCTTCGGCTGGAATGGGGGCCATTCTACACAGGTTACAGTTCCAGAAATTTGCCAAATTCTCTGTTTAACAGCCAGCTGCCTTTTTCACTACAGGTCTGTTATCACTCCGTCGTGACGTAAGCGTCCCTTTTAGCAATACAGGCGCTGTAAGCGCATGCTTTTAAGAGACACATTAGACCTCATTGGAGCCATTTTTCTACGCTGAATGGAGGACACAAATGTCCCTTTACACAGCCGCCGCTCCTGCCCCCCCCCATGTCAGACTCTTTATAAAGCAGGTAGACATTTTCACTCAGATCCTGCTGGGATGCCATTTATAAAGGATCATTTAAGATACACACAGTTTGTGGGAAAATCAAGTTTATTGGTTGTAAATGTAGGCTCTAGATGGTGACTTTGATAACAGCATACAAAGCGTATATACACACACACACATACACTGTTCTTTCAAGACATAAAGCTGATCGAATAGGAGGTACAAGGTCAAAAACTACAGTAAGATTAATGATGTACAGTGATGATCTGGGTGAGAGTATATGTCTGTGTGTAGGGAAGAGGATGTATGTGTGTGTGTGCGCGCGCTGCCTGTGTGTATATTTCTGTCCGTCTGTGTGTTTGCGCATGTTGTGCTAGCTCTCGTGGTCGTAGGTCGCAGGTCGCAGGCTATCTCTCTCTCCCCCCTGACCCTTGTCTCCTGCCGTACAGAGAGAGCGGAGAGTGACTTGGCGGGGGCAGAGCGAAAGGATGTTTGGAGGTGAAGGAAGCCCTGAAGAGACGCTCTGCCCCCCCAGTCTGCTCCCTGCGGCCCCCCGCTCCACTTTCCCATTCTGCAGGGAACATCACACCCTCGCCGCCTGGCCCCGCCCCCTGCAGAGGCACTCCTGGGTGTGTGGTGCTCAGACGACAATCTCTGTCCTGACATTAATCTTTCATTCTTTGGAAACTCATACGATTGGTGCTGGAGTCAGCCCTGCCTCATCGTGTCTCCCAGGAGACGCCACTGGGCCGACCCGCTAACAGAGTTAGCAGAACCGCAGGCGGGCCTGGCTTTGCGGGCGTCTCGCGTCACCGAGGTCAGGGCGACACCCCTCTCGTGGTTCTGCTGTGTGCCCCGCTCTCTCACTGGAACGGGCCTGACACGCCCGGCCAGGAGTATTTCCTGGACCAGAACAACAAACGTCGGTCATGTGCCAGCAAAAGCATCTCTTCCCAGACATGGACCTCCCAGGACTGCAGGAGGAGGGGGGAGTCTTGTCATGAGACGCACATTGTACAGTTCCTCTACATTATTTATTCTTTTTCTGTATTTATTATGTTATGTTTGTGAAGTACGACCTTCTGGTCATGTCCTACTTTGCTGTGGTTTGGCACTTTGTGTTAGGAATGAGGTAAGAACCCTGCTTCCCCCCCACCCTTATTTGAACTGTGCACGGGGGGGGCTGGCAGAGTGTACGTGGACTTCATGGTACACACGGCCGTCAGTGTGTGTCAAGGCCCCATCAACGAAGGGAATTGACAAAATGATGGTTTTGAATGGTTGTATTTCCTTCTATTAAATAATTGTAACAGCAGAACTGTGTTTGGTGCTTCATTTTCCTTAGAAATACAGCAGGTACACATACAAAATACTCGTGCTGAAACATGCATGCTAAAACAGGCACATGCCAAAGTGCACACACACTTTGGCCCTGATGAGATTTCTCCTCTTTTCACACCTGTTTCACTCATCAGAATATGTCACCTGACAATCTGTGTCACTGCCCATGTTGGTGGTTTGTTTCTGATTGACCCTAGCACTTGCTGCACAATCTTGTTTGAAATAATGTTTATGCTTTGAGTAATACTTGAGTGTGGCAGCCATCTTGGCTCCTCCTTATTCGTAGGGTGCTTCCGAAATTGCATCCTTCCCCAGTATGTACTGAATTTCTTCCGAAGCTTACTGCTCTACCATTAAGGTATTATGTACGGTACATAGGGTTACCATATTTGGTGAGACGAAAAAGAGGACGTGTTCAGAGATCAGAATCATAATGAGTTTTCGCATTCGCCGAACAATCAGGTAGCACTTCTGTCATGAATATTAATGAACTTTAGCATTCGTTGGCCAATCAAGTGACACTTCTCATGAATGTTAATGAATTTTCCTAACCACCCTGTAAATGAAAATTTGCATCTGGGGAAACCTCACATTTGGATTACCTTACAGTTAACACTTGTTTAACAATCCAAGAACAATTGACAATATATGTGTATACAATTTTTTTTAACAAAAGTTACAAAACGATAAGATGAAGTTTGTTGAACTTCAAGCAAATGACGCAATTCAATGTTCACACGAAAACAGAAATAAAGTGTCAAAATGCCAATGGTTTCCGGAGACTGATGTCAGCAGTGTGGCACATAGGGATGTGCTTATTTAATTTTTAAAGTAAACATGCGCACAAGCCTTAAATCACTATGTGATGCTAGTGAGCGGCTGCCGTATATCCTAAGTCGGTGCCTTTTCCATCACTTGGTACTGCTCTGTGATTTACAACAATGGGTCATACGAGTTGCAGTGTTAAACCCAGACAAACTGCTGATTTTTCAAAAGTCACCTGGATGGGTGCTCAAAGAGAGGACATGTCTAGGGGAACCCAGACATATGGTGGCCCTAATTGTATGTATGCATGAGAACAGTACAAATGCATTCGGACCCACTGTGGTCTCTGTTTTGGCTCAACGTTGTGCATGGTGTGATACTTGAGTGTGGTGGCCATCTTGGCTCCACATTATGCATAGTATGATACTTGAGTGTGGTGGCCATCTTTGCTCCACATTATACATAGTATGATACTTGAGTGTGGTGGCCATCTTGGCTCCACATTATATATAGTATGATACTTGAGTGTGGTGGCCATCTTGGCTCCACATTATGCATAGTATGATACTTGAGTGTGGTGGCCATCTTGGCTCCACATTATGCATAGTATGATACTTGAGTGTGGTGGCCACACACTTGGCTCCAGGCTCTGTCCGGCTCTGAGGTGACGACATTGTAAGCAGAGGCTGCCCTTTCTCCTCCCGCTTTCTAGGCTGCTGCCATTGGCCTGGTTTTGCTGTGCTGCTTCTGTTTTTCCCCCTTTTTCCAGGTTGGAACAGGTCCTTTGCTGAAACAGGGAGTCGTGCAAAGATGGTGGAGTTTTTCTAGGGAACCAGGAGAGACGTCTGAAATTATTTTGCTGATCGTGTCTCTTGCTGTGAAATTGTTTTGTTTAGTTTTTTCTTATTTTTTTCCAGGAAATGCCCCAGAGTGTCTGAGAAACTCCCAGCACTCTTACTCTGGGCTGTGATTCACCGGAGATGAATTTTACGGGCATTTCATGAAGACATTCTACAGAGATAACAGCACACGTGGCAGCTTTCTGTGTGTGCCGGCATCAGCACAGCAGCCTCTTGTTCAACTCGTTAGTAAAAACACAGAGTGGGTCTGACCAGCCCTGACTGCTCTCCTCAAAGGGAACCTCTGTCACTGTGCTGGGGGTGGGGTGCGGTGGGGCAGGGGGTGGTGGAGGGGGGTAAGAGTGCACTCAGACGCATCACTGGTTAAATGTGGTATGCTGAGTTTGTTATTTTAGGATTACAGTGGAGTTTGTCCAGTGAAAGCGTATCATAAACACTGGTGTACTGATCATGACAGGAAATGAGATCGTTCTGTACTTGGTGGAGATGCTGACAGTGACAGTGAGACCATTAATTTGGACTGTAGTCCTTGGAGAGTCTGACGGCGACAGTGAGACCGTGCATTTGGACTGTGGTTCTTGGAGACTCTGACAGTGAAACTGAAACCGTGCATTTGGACTGTAGTTCTTGGAGATTCTGACAGTGACAGTGAGACCGTGCATTTGGATTGTAATTCTTGAAGATTCTGACAGTGAGCCCCTTCAGCTGGAGTGTTCTTGGTGGAGATTCTGACAGTGAATGTAGTCGATGCAGAGGCTAACAGTATTTAACTACTGAAGCTCCTGTACCTGGGCTGGTCCTGTCCATGACAGATTTCCATGTTCTTCCCCGAAGCGGCAGGATGGAACAGCAGGCTCAGGCTTCCTTAAGGGATGAAGAAGATGGTACGCAGGCCTGCCCTGCATGGAGCCCTGCCCAGTACACACACCCACCCAGCCCTGCTGGCATTCCCACACGCTTCTGTTTGCCAAGGCTAGTGCCAGCACTGGGGTTCCCCTCGGGGGAGCGACTGTGACCCCCACCACTAGCAGAGAGGTGCTGACACATACAGATGGAAAGGTTCCTCACGGGGGGGGTGGGTGCCTTTTTACCGCTTCTACTTCCTTCTTTTAAAATATAACCTGTAAAGTTATTCACCTTAAAAACACTTCACTTCAATCTTGTGCCAGATAAGCACTTCTGTTGAATGGATGGAAGTCTTGTTTGATTTGTTGCAGTTGTTATTGCCACAGTGACAGGACAGTATTTATATCACTGTCTATGCTGATGATGCTGCTGCTGTTGATGATGATCCTGTAAGAGATTACATTATCAACCAGTCCCACCCTCAGCAGAGCCTTAACCGGGATTTGAAAAACCACAGAGAACATGAACATCCTGAGCCATAATTACAGCAAGAGGTCTGGTAAGTGTGGTTCACTGTCGCTGTCAGCATGGTTGCCAACTTTGGAGGTGAGAAGTGCTGCCCTCTAGTGTAAAGGATGGACATCGAGCAGGTACACTTTTGCACCTTTTGCGCCAATTAGCCAGTGCCTCATTGGCCTTGAGCTCACTGGACACCAGAAGCCTGGTCAGTGTCTTCCAGGGTGATTGCCCATTTGGAGAGAGTTTGGTTCAGGTCAACTTGCAATTTTAATTAAATAGGGTAATACTTTCAGGTGAAGCCCCCCCCCCCCATTACACACACTTTTCTATTCATATCTTTGTGGGTACCATTTATTCATTTCTATGGGAAAAATGCTAATCCCAACAATGACATCTTTAATCTGTACCCAGCCCTAACTATAAGTAACTAAACAAAATACAATTAGGCTATTTTAGTTTTTTGATTGCAGTCACAGATTTTTGTAAAATTTCATTTCCCCTTGTGGGGATTGAAAAAATGCTCCCCACAACATCAAAATAACAGTTTTTCTTATCACATTGTGGGGACGTTTTGTTACCACAATGTAATATATACATAACCCCCGCCCACACACACACACACACACACTGCAGGAGCAAGTGCACTTGTGTACAGTGAACTTTTGTAGTGTGACTTCTTCTCTAACAGCCATGTCATTTGCTGTGCAATTAGCAGACAGATTTTTATCCTCCCCCCCCCTTCCTACCCCCCCCCCCCCCCCCCCCAGCGGTCTCCCTGTGGCCCTGTTATGCAATCCAGGGGCCCGCCATCTGGAGGCCTGTTATTTTTGGACCGCTGCGTCTGATAGCACACTGGGATGCTACTGTCAGGTTGTATATATAAAACAAACCCACAGACACATCAATAACCAGCATGCCCCCCCCCCCACCCCACGCACCCCCATCCGTGTATCCTTTCTGACAGAAAAAAACGTTCTTTGTGCCGTAAATCATTCTGCCGCCGTGGATTCCTCTCCTGTCAAGGACAGACGAAGAGCAAGGTTTTGGGCTGCTGGGGGGGCATGGGGGGGTGGGCACTGAGCCTCAAATCCCCGGCAACCTGTGTTGTGTGATCTGGAGGCCGCAGGCGTTGCCGCCTGCCTTAAAGAGTACCGCGAAAACGAGCCTGCAGGCGGACGCTCCGCGCTCCGGATCTGTGCCCCGCGTGGGGTCGCATCCCGCCGCTAGCCGTGCCTCCGCCTGTATGAGGAGGGGGGTGGGCCGCCAAAATGCAACGCTCTGCTAGCAGAGCGGGCCATCCGTGACAAGCACCGCCCCCGCCGCACGCACGCGCCTGCCGGGGGGGAGGCAGCACCGACGGTCCCGCACTGGCATCGGTGCCAGCAGGCGTGTAACGGGATCAGCCGGCGCTCTGCAGGCCCGGCCCTGTGCGGCCGCTCGATAGCGGGGACCCGGCGATTCTCGTCAGGGCCGAGCTGCCCTGATCCGCTTCAGCCGCCGCGTCCCAAGGCCGCCTTCTCCGCTCATTACTCAGATCCATTAAGCCCCCGCTGACACTTTTTTTGCTTCGATTTCGCTTTTTAAACTTACTTGGGAAGTTTCTTTGTGTGTCAAGGTGGCCGACGCCTGGCAGACCCTGGATGACAGACAGCTGGGTCAGAGCCCTTCCCTTGCACTGGGGGAGCCCATCACGGCCTGGACACGGCAGCGAGTGCCAGCGGGGAGCTGAAGCTGAGGTGCTCCATCACTCCTCTCCCGCTGCCTCCGCTCGTCTGTCTCCCTTTCCTGCCAGGGGGCACCAGGACTCCCATGATGCAGCTTTGGGCGGGGCCCAGATTTTATTCAGTAGGGGTGTGTGTGGGAGGGGCATCTTTGCCTATGGGGTGCTGTGGGCTGAAGGACAGCAAGCTCGCATCAGTGGCACCAAAAATGTCGCAACTCGAACTCGC
Organism: Gnathonemus echidnorhynchus; assembly: GCA_026776725.1. Classification (NCBI taxonomy): domain Eukaryota; kingdom Metazoa; phylum Chordata; class Actinopteri; order Osteoglossiformes; family Mormyridae; genus Gnathonemus; species Gnathonemus echidnorhynchus. The sequence continues at coordinate 6,559,558 of JAODJU010000040.1, read as the reverse complement.
CGATATCGCCACTCTATACTGGGTGCCGCATACAAAGATCTTCCTCGCGGTTTAGCGACCAGGCCGTAGCTCGAGCTTTTGAGAAAGTTCGTCTCGCGCAGAACTGAAATGCAAATTAGGAAAGGAGTTTTTGGTGTTACTTTTGGCAGGGGTTCTTGGAGATTCTGGGGGGGCGAGTTGTGCAGAGCATTCAGCAGTAAACTCGCCATCGAGCTGTGTGAGTCGCTTGCTGAGCAAGTTCACCTCAGGTTAAGGATGTCGGTTAAGCCTTCAAATAATGTAAGAAAGTGGAATCGTGCTGGTGAGAGACGCTGTTGAGGGCTGGGAATTAATGTGAGACTTTACAGAAAGCTCATTGTAAAATGATAGTAAAAATCAATATTTAATTGTCCCAAGAATTGTGATGCGATGCTTCATCCTGTACACCAGGTGTCACATTAAGGGGATGCTGCCGCTCCCCCCCCCGAGCCCCCAGAAGGGGGCCACATTCCCCTAACCCTGATATCCATCCTGATAGGATCTATTGCTGGAAACTGGAGCGTGAGTCATGGAAAAGAAAAACACATTTTATTGGATTTTTCCACCAAAGAATTAGGTTGCTCTAGAATAGCCGTCGACGTTTTAGCTCAGAATCACAGAAAAAAGCATGCTGGGCCATGATCTGTCAAAAGCCCAACGCCAGCACAGGTCAGGCTATAACCTCACACCCAGCACAGGTGGGGCTATAACCTCACACCCAGCCAGGTGCTGACCACCCAGAATTAATGATGGCCGGCTGACTATTGTCGGACTGGCTCAATTGCCACAGTGTATCAAAGGCCAGTTGATCAGACTAGGTAGCGATCGGAAAGTCCAGAGTCAGGGGCTCCATCCTTAGGTGTGCTGTACTTCAGTTGCTCACCAAAGGAAGCCTTTGAGATCTCCACTGATATGCCCACACGTCTATCGCACCTGCTCTTTCATATAAACAGCTGCAGTAAATATCTATAGACATTCTATGCAAGGCATACCTGAAGGGGCGGGGCCACAGGAACCCTAGCCTTAGCTGAAAGCTAATTGGTCCCTAGAGTGCCTCCTCCTCTGTCACTCACCAATTCCAAACATATCATTGGTTCCAAACATATCATTGGTTGATCCCTTTCTTGCTCCCTGCCTTAAAAAATCCTACAATCTCCCTTGCTTACCTTTTTGAGTGTGCTGCAATGGGAGCTTATGTCTGCTTATTGATATTGTGCCTCTCTCTGATTGGCCGGCATTTATCCCCCTGGCATAGATATATTTATATGTCAAACACCAGCTGAGTGGTCTGTTGTGACTGTGGGCAGCACTATGGCCTCACACCTCGGGCACCGTGGCCCCAATTCCGGCCCCGTGAATGCATGTTTGCGTGGGTGTCCTCCAGGTCCTTTGGTTTCCTCCCACGGTCCAAAAACAGTGAGGTGTAGAGTCTCTGACTTGTGTGTGTGTGCCTTACAATGCGCTCCAGGCATTATCTGTCCCTACATTTGGTAAGTAGTTCTGGGGAAATGAATGAATGCCCGGCACGTGATTAGATTTTACGTGTTTTCAGCATGTGGCATTGCTATTCCAGCTGTACCTGGACCACAGGCATGGCAGTAATCTGTCAGTAAGGACAAAGTAAAAAGGTGAACCAATGTGTCATGCAGCTTAAATAAAAGAAGGACATCTGCTGCTTCGAGATGGTACTGCAGCACTTCTTAGGCTATTATTATTGACTTTATCAGCGTTGGAGACTGGGTTACTCTGAAGGTGTCATCATTTTTTATTGTGTCAAAGTTATTCTGCATCAGTGTGCTGGCCTGTACAATAAAAGCACATGATGACTGCTGCAGATGTTTCATAACCCTGCACACAAAAAATTCAGCATCACCTGCATCAATGACATCTCCTGATTCAGCACCATCCATACGAGTTCAACTTCAGCACCACCTATATCAATTGATTTAAGACCATCCATGTGAGGACAGCCCCTAGCCCCTAGCTCTATGTAGCTGGGGTCAAGGCTGGATCCTGGTTCAGTGTCCTCCATATAAGTACAGGTGCTGGTTCTCCATGACCTGTGTCAAACACGGCTCCTGATATAAGCACCATCCACATAAGGACAGCTCCCCGTTCTCTGTGACCTGCATCAAACACGGCTCCTGATTTCAGAACCATCCACATAAGGACAGCTCTCCGTTCTCTGTGACCTGCATCAAACACGGCTCCTGATTTCAGAACAGTCCACACAAGGACAGCTCCTGCGGGTGTTCCATGAAGCGGGATTTGTCAGTTACCAGGGTTAACTTAACCTGTGCTCATTACCTAAACTCTTATTGGGCGATCATGATTTCTATCTTAAATTAACCCAGCTAACTGAGAAATCTTGCTTTATGGAACACCCGCCAGGATCTCCGTGTCTTGCAGCAAACACAGTTTCTGATTTCAGAACCATCCATGCAAGGATAGCTACTGTGTTCTCTGTGATCTGCATCCAACACAGCTCCTGATTTCAGCACCATCCACGCAAGGACAGCTCCATGTTTTGCGCCGTTAAATCCTCGTTCAGCACCATACATGCAAGGACAGCTCCTAGTTCTACATCAATGGCATCAGGAGTGGATTCTGGTTCTGCACCATCCACATGCAGACAGCTCCCTGTTCCGCATTACTGGAATGAATTGTGGTACCTGGTTCAGAACCATCCACAGATAGACAGCTCCAGGTTCTGCATGGCTGAATTTACATTTGCATTTGGTTCAGCACAATTCAAACTCAGACCCAGTTCTGCATCAATTGCGTCACAGGTTTGGCTCCGTCCGCATGCAGACAGCACCCTGTTGCGCATCACTGGAATGCAGGGCACTTGCTGGTTCAGCACCCCATAACTCGAATTGGGCTCCCCTTCCCACTCCAGATGTGCCTGGCCACTGCGAATCGCTCTGACTCTGCAGCGTGTGCCTTCAGCATCTCCGGCTAAGCACATGTGCAATGATTGCATCATGCTCCGGGAAGAAGCGGCAAATTGTCGGGGCTTTTCTCGCAGGACAGAATCTTTTGAAATCCCCTCATTTTTCCTTCCAAATTTTTAATGGTCTGTATTCTCTCCGAGGAGTTTATTAGTATTTTTACTCCTCGTTATTAATTTAATTACTAAGCTGCGTAATTGCCGTGTGGGCACTGCAATGATATAAAGGCGCTACAGAGGCATCGGCTGTACCGTCAAATGTGCAGCGGAATGCGAGGTGACTCAGCGCTGACAGATGGATGCTGCCTTTGAATTATCGAACGCCATCAACGTGTTTTTTTTTTTCTTCTTGGCCGTGACGCTGAGCCGCCATGGTGTGGACTTGGACTCCCACGCCGTGGAAGCTCAGATCAGAGCCCGGTCAGTACAGGGCAGCACCTTAGCTTACCTTAGCTTTACCGGACCCATTAGTGCAGCTCCCAAAGCCTGAACACACACAGGACGGCTTTCTCTGCCCCCAACACGTGGCTTCCTTTGTGGGACTACTCCTCCAACGTCCCCTGCTCTGGCTTGCCCAGTGTTTTGATCCTGAGGCTCTATCTCATGTCTTACAGCTTGGACAGCATTTCATTTCATTTCATTGGCCTGTAATGCCACAATTAAACTGATGCCCCCCCCCCATCCTATAAGCGTGGGTTCTTAAATGTGCTTGACTGCATTCCCTCCCCCCAAAGAGCTAAACAGGCCACAGTAAGCAGGCCATCCTTTTCTCAGCAACTGCATCTACGTCCGTACAGATGCGCGTTCGTGTCGGTCCGTGATTCATGGCCCCTGCTCAGCCCTCCCCCCATCTCTGCTGATGTCACTGGAGTTAATCTTCAGTCATTTAGACTTAAAAATAAACCCCACCCCCCAAAGAATTTCCACACGCTAGGCTTGCCAGGCTGGCGCTGGCGTAAATTTAGGCCACGGGCCACACTGCTGTTTCACGTGGGCGTGCTCGCTCTCTCCTTCTTGGCTCCGCCCCACTTTGTCCCTGGTGGGGGGGGGGCAGCTGATATCGGTCCCATTCACAGGTGCGGACTGACACTTCCAGCCAGTGCTGGAACAGGGCCCTCTCTGTCTTGCCTCCAGTGTTCCTGAACCTGGGTGTTTGGGTCTTGGGGGAATCCAAGACCGGGGAGGAAATCACATGATCGAGTGTCTCTGATTCGGTTGTGCGGTGAGGGCGGGTGGAGCCATTCTTAGGAGTTCTAAACCCAAACTCCACTGTCCTCCTGCGTGCTCGTCAAGGTTGCTGTTTGCAGGTGTGTTGCAGGCTGTTGTGCAGCAAACATGTTGCATAGAAGCAGAATTTGCTCCTCGAGAATGAATTCATATGGAAGTCCCACTTCTGTGCCTCCAATGGAGATGGAGCGACGACTGATTGCCAATCAGATGAAGGAGGGCTAAGGAGGGTCTAAAACTGCAGGAAGGATGTTTGTCTGTAGCTGGGGGGGTGATCTGTCCTGTCCTCCTTATAGTACATATTTCTACTTTGTCTACCTGTCAACATCCCTTAAAGCCGAACATCGCTTTAGCGCGTTAGTTACGCAGGGAGCCTTTTGTGTTGCCGCCGTCTTTTCGGATCCCGGCTTGATGTAATACCCGCAGACGGGCCCCCTGAACACAGCCCCGTGCGCCTGTTTCGGGGCGGCCTCTCCGCAGATAACAGTGGCTTTAAGGCTGCGGATCTGTCAGAGAAATCCCAGGGATCCTTCTGCCCCGGAATACCTTCCCTTCCTAATTTCTGCCTTTCAGATTATGTTTGTCATTCGCCGGCTCTGAGTTTGCCCACATCTTTCAGATCTCTTTACTGGATGTGTATGCCTACTTCAGGTGAGCCATTTTAAAGTTTATTTTTGATTTTGTAGGGGGGGGGTTACTTTGGAGAAAATCTTCCATGACATTTCCCATATTCTCCTCAAAGGTCCGTTCCACACACACAGCTTCTCCCGTGTAAAATCCTGGGATTGAGCACCAACAACAACGAGGTGTGTGTGTTATCGTCACCGCCAGTCAGTGTTACGCTGGGACTGGTCCGTGCACAGCCGGAGATTATTAATGAGCATCCAGCCTAATTAGTACTCCGAAGCACAAGAAAAATATAATTCACCATTTGATACTTTTTTTCTTTGAGTTTTATGGAGTCCTGATAAAAATGATGAGCAGACTGCTTTTTCATTCACTGAAGTCTGTACTATCTGACCTTTTCACAGCTCTGCCTTTCTGATACCAATTTACTGCAGACAGTGTGTGCAGATGACCTACCAAACACATGGCAAACACATTTAAAATGCCCTGAAACTGACGGAAGGTGGAACGCAAACCTTTTTCATTGGCTTTCTCTCTGTCAGTGCTCGCTTTCTTTTCAGAAACCAATGGGGAGGGCTGACAAAGTGTCACTTTTCCCAGAAGCGCTCTTCTTGCATGCTAACACACCCCTCCGTGTTCTAGGACCTCGAGGCCACGTGGGGTTCTGCCATGACTGCTTTTGGGGAGCGGTATCTGCTGCCAAGCCCGGGAGCTTTGCTGGCTGCCGGACCTGATCGGACCTTCTGGACATTCATGGGGGACCGATTCGTCTGCGGGAGGTGACAGCAGTGTGTGACCGGGATTCGCAAAGCCTGGTTCCTTCCCTGTCGGTCTGCTTGGCATGGTTCCGTTTGGAGGGGGGCCATTGTCCTCCATACAGAGAGAGCGGACCTTGGTTCCACCACCAGCCTGTTCAATTACAGAGCTTCTCGAGGTGTTTCTAGCCCGTGTTTTACACTACAGCGACATCACGATTTGTAGTACTGTGGCTACAGGGGGCTAGGATGTGGCGCGATAACCTGAGGGAGCGGAAGACCCCACTTAATGGGTTCCAGGCCGTCAAGCTGCTGTTTTAAGGGACGGATGTACTCTGTGGATAAAAGCATTGGCTACGTAGCCGAGAGAACAGGGACACATGGTGAATGCCCTGATCTTCAAAGGCAAGATGCCCATCTGTCAACCAGCACCTTGACCACTTGGAATGAGACTGAAGAGACACAAAAAATGTCCGTTTTACATCTGACAGGCCTCTAAGTTAAGTTAAAGTCAAAGGGTCATTATGATTATCTTCAGCTACACGATGCATGTGCTGAGTTGAAATTTTAATCCCATTGGTCATACTGCAAAGAGACCATAATAAATAGAATGAATACTGTATATATGAGACATTTAAGCATTACATACTGAGACATAGACACAAGGCAGATACAGTTTAAAATACAGTTTAGGGTTTTACTCTAAGAGTCAAATACAACAGTATTTCAATACTTGTATTTGGATTGCAAATTTCTGTACTAGTTTTTCTTAGAAGTAAACAGCTCAGAAGCTGCCATTGTAGATTTAACTACTTGAGTTCATTGAGCGGTAAATTGTACTCAGAGCCATTTTCAAATATTTCCAGAAAATGCTATTTGAAGTTACTTGAAAAATGTTTGAAGAGACCTCATGAGGCATGTCAAATACCCTAAGGTTCAGATCCACGGAATCCATATTAAAGTATTTGTATACAACTCCATAAATTAAGGCAATTCATGGCGTGCTGTTAAGAACACTTGAATGGCGGAGTCCCAGAGCTGTGAATCTCCATGAGTAATTTGCTTGACGTTCAGTGTGGAGATGCTTGCCGGCTCCATAAAGAATTTGGGAAGGACACTAACCCAACTAGTAGCTATTGAGGCTTAAATGAATTCACTGTATTCTAGCACATCATTCTGGATGTTCACCCCATGCTTTGATCAGAAGTACTCCGTGCTAGCTCTTAAGAGCCATAAAATCAAGATGAAGAGAAACAAATGTTTTTTTTTGGGGAGGTCTGGCAAACTCTGCCTGAATTGCTCATGAATTTAGATGCCGTGTGAAATCCCAGCTCTTCACGCAGCAAGAGGTCAGAGATCAGCACCGTGAACAGACAACATGGCTGCCATGAGTGCCAATGTTTAAAGTCGATTCATCATCATCTGAGACTAGTGAGAATGGTTAAGAAGGGGGGCAAGGGTGGGGAGGGGGGGGAGCAAGGCCTTGTTCATACAGGCAGAAATGAAGTTTACTTTCCTCAGGCTGTGAAAAGTGCATTGCTTCCGCATTACAGCTAAGATCTGCAGATAATCTGCACAAAATCCATTTCCAAAGCTTCGGAGAGCATCTCCCACAGTCACTCTCTTTGAAGGCTAAAGGTGTCTCAAATCTGACTGCATGGCAGCAGGAAGCCTCCACATGAAGTGGCTTCTTGGCACTGATGGAGTGAAGGTCAGGCACATGGTCCACCGCCAGAAGATCCTCCTGTATCCTTGCTGATGCCACGGCCATCATGACGGCCTTTCAGCTCGTCGGAGATTTAGCGGGACGGGCTGACATTGTCACAGATGTTTTATTTAATCCGCCAGAGCATCTTCTGGTCATTTTTGTCACGACTTCTCAAAGTTGAATGACAGGCCAGTCTGAAACTCAAAGAAAGCACCTGTTAGCCTGAAACAGCCTGGAGTTCAGAAAGTTTTCCTTTGGCCAGCATGGTGCAAAGTCACCAACCGTGGTCATCTCAGCGCAATGTTCATCAGCACAGAGAATGCCCCTCACAGTGACAGGCCATCACAAAAGATCATAGGATTTATTTGACTGAATACCACCCTGTCACCCAATACATCTGGATAGGCTAACTGTCGATAACTAGTGTCACTGGTTCTAGAAGGCAGAATCCCAGAATCCTTTGCAAATATAGAACAACTATCAGCCATCCTTCTATAGGGTTGCAATTTCTGTCAAACCAGCACAAACACTGATGGCATATGGCAAAAAGACATATGAATTCTTGGCCTGATTAAAAATTTGAGGTAGTTCTTTTCACTGTTAGGTCAAGTGGAGACACAGAGTATAAAGGAAAAATGGAAAGAACACTTAATAAATGCAGATATTTCAGGAAATATATGTGCAAATTCATTTTATTTTAAATTATTTCTGAAATGCATGTTTTAAGAGTCTTAGGAAATTCATGAAGTTCAACATTAATATTTCGTCCCAGCACTGCTTCTCCTTGTTGTGATTTTCTCCAGAACACGCGTGTTGATTTATCATTTGCAGGGGGGCTTCATGTGTGAATGGTACATTTCTCTGTCATGTCTGTAATGGCCTAACATCAGGATGTCATTGCATGTACATTTACACACACGCGAGATTTATGTCTGCCGATCTGCTCTGTGAGAAATATCTCCGCCTGCCGTCACTGACATTGACAACTTTGTTGAAAGATGAATAGTATTAGTTATCTGTCGCTCCTCTGACAGCATGGCGATGTTCATTAAGATGCAGGGGCCTTTGGGGCTCCTGAAGAGCGCACGCTGTCGACAGCACGTGTCGCACTCATGCACCGAAGGAGAAGCAGACCCATTGATCCAAAAATATACCGCACAGATCAGAAAACATACTGGCTTGGTAAAGGTAATGGGAAGAAAATAACAATATTCAGCAAGAGTTCTGGTGGAATGACAGCTTTTCCAACCTAGTAACACTACATGTGATTCTGTGATCAACAAAGACAAGAAGCTCGGCCCATAGGAACCAGTCAGCTGCCGTACCTTTGATCAAGGTCCGAAGCAAGAGCTGGGCCAATGAATCATCAAGTTCATAGATTAGTACAGCACAGCAAACTTTACTTGGAGAGTTTCATAGAATACTAGAATAGTGATGCTTTATTTACTCCTTATACAAGTACGAGTACAGGTATGTTGGATTGCTTCTTTTCACATATCCCATCATGCAAGACGCACACACATATAGCTGAGAGTGAAGCCATGGGTCTGAGCTCAGGGTCAAGCCACTTATCCAGCACCCCTGAGGCTGTTCAGGGGTTAACAGTCGTTCTTGAGGGCCCAACGGACCGGGCTATTCTGCTGGGGACAGGATGTGAACCAGTGACCTTCTGATCACAGACACTCTGTGCCCTCATTTATAATTTATCTCTATGGGGAAATTGTGTTTTTGTCCATTCTGTCTTGCTCTCCATAACAGGTACAGACACGTATACAGATGGGAATGACTTTGGGGGTCAGCCATCGTCTGCCGCCCCTGGAGCAGTTGGGGTTTAGGGCCTTGCTTAAAGGCCTAACAGCGTCATCACTCTGCCGTCCAGGGGATTCTATGGTAAAAGCATAAAATGTATATAAGAGTCTGCTGTTAGTGGCCAATCTGTGGAGGTGGGACATGGATTTCCCTGATGCATGTCACCCCCCCCAGCTATTGCCTATGTCAGCAACCGCCAGCATGCCCCAAATCATCCCCCCCGGCACACGAGTCTGGGTAATCTCCCCTCATGAAAAGCCGACATGAAACGGGGAAATTCCTGAATGGGAATTGCACCAGACTGCTTCAGTCATTGAAACTGCACGATGAGAATTTAATTACCAAAGATCTCTTTGCATCTCACTGATGAGAGGATCAGATAGTGGGTTCCCTGTCTATAGACGCACCATGTTCTGCTTAACTTGGGAAAGGCGATAAGAGTAACTGCGAGTACATTCATCAGCCTTTCATCATCATACAGCAAGGAAGATAAACAGCACTGTTCGCGTGTACATTTCCTTATTTGGACAGCGTCGGCATAAATAATACAGCTGTCTGTAGCTTCTGCATTCTCAGGGCACCGAAAGAACGCTGTAAAAGTCAAGTAACAATCTTCAGATTGGTTTCGAAAAAAGAAGCAGAGTGCTTCAACCAAACAGATAATTAGGAGAGCCAAGTGTGACTTTGTGTGTGTGTGTGTGTGTGTTGGTTTGCAGCATTTAATAGCATCTGAATGACACAGATGGCTTGACTCTTCAGCCTCCCACAGTCTTCTTTCATCAGATTTTGCTCTGATAAAAAGTTTACATGCCATAATTAAAAGTGCTCATTTTGTCAGGAGCAATCCCCGCCGCTGCATCCTCTCCCCGTGCGAGAGCCGGCAGCCCCGTCTCCGAAACGGTGTGGGATCACGTCCCTTAATTACGGCGAACCTGCTTTGCTGCTTCTCACTCTCACTGCTTTTCAGGTTCCTGTTTCTTCTCCTGTGCGCTTCATCCCGAGTTAGATGTGCTTGTTAATAAAGGTTAATTTGCTTTTCCCGTTATCTTGATGATTAGCAGCTTCTGCGCAGTTTCCCTCTTTATTTCTGTGGCAATCAGTTTTTTTTATTGCACAGTACAGTTTAATTTTAGTGTTTTATATCTCGCGTACAGAGTAATGATCCTTAAACATTTCAACAAAACAATAATTTTTGTTCATATCTTGTCATTTTTCATTCACAAATGTTCTAAACACTTGATTAGACAAAGATTAATTATATGTTTATGGTGGTGTGTAGCTCAGCAGGTTAAGCTGCTCTGCATGTGATCGGAATGTAGCTGGTTGAAGTCTCACAGTTAGCAGTGATGTCACCACTGGGCCCTTGGGACTATCTGACAGTGCCTCCTCAACTGTATGTTGCTTTGGATAAAATTTAGTTCTTCCAAATCCAGTCCTTCGGGACCCGCAGACAGTTCACATTTTTGCTCCCTCCCAGCTCCTGGTAGGAGCCAAAACATGGACTGTCTGTGAGTCCCCCTGAGGACTGGATTGGAAAACACTGTGCTAAATTACTGTAAACATGCTTAGAATTATACCCAACTCTCAGCTGGTTGTATGATTCAGCATTTTTTTGTTTAAAGAATTGACTAGTAATTTTCAGAAATGAGGAAATAAATGAAACATGATAACTAGTCTGTCCTTAGGGTACAGCTACTGGATTTTAATTTCTAATGAGCAGTATTCTAATCCACACCATGATGATTGCTACTTGACTTTCAGATGGGTATTAATTTAGTTGCACCTATGTGCAAGCTGTGCTAAATCTGTTCTAATCCGAACCATATGGATTACTGTGGCCAACCTGAAGATTACAGCTAGCAAGCTCTTAATGTGATTCAGGATACTGAAAACCTCACTCGCTACCAGTGTAGGTAACTTCCCATTGGCTAGGGCATTCGTACTGTGCTGGCTGGGGAGGACTGCGGATTGCTTTGCCTACGACACAATGAGCAGAAAACTGAGGTAGATTTCATAGACTTTTTTTTTAGGATTTTAGTGTTGGTTTAGAGTTTATTTTTAGAATTGCTTCAGGGATTGTTCAGGTAACCGACAAAGATGGTTTAAAACTGAATTATTGTTTAAAATGTTAAGAAAATGTTCCATCCATCCATTTTCTGTAACCCCTGTGCTATTCATGGTCGTGGGGGTCTGGAGTCTATCCCAGAGGATATGGGAGTAAGGCAGGGAGCAGCCCAGGGTGGGGCGCCAACCCATCCCTGGGCACACTCACACACCATTCACTCACACATGGGTACCCATGGGCAATTTGGCCACTTCAGTTAAGCTCAGCATGTTTTTGGACTGTTTGGGGAACCCAAAGTACCTGGAGGAAACCCCATGACAACATGGGGAGAAAATGCAAACTCTGCACACATGGCGCCACGACAGAGACTCAAACGCAGGTCCCAGAGGTGTGAGGCTACAGTGCTGATCACTGCACTGCTAAGAAAACATTCATCTGAGGTATTTTACCAAATCTCCATCGTGCACAGAACGACATCACCAACCTGTCCTGTGTGGGGCATTCTTTTTACTGCTGTAATTAGCACAGACAGTTACACATCTCTACTTCCCCATAACCCCCCCCTGTAGAGATCCAGATTCCAGCTGCTATGAGGGACGGCTATTGAAACAGGTGGCCTGATCAACATATGTGAAATGTGAGGAGGAGCAGAAGCCATGTGACGGGGGGAAATCATGTAACCCCCTGAACACACCCTGTATATTATACAGCTCTGAACCTCACACTGCTATCTACATTAATACATGCCATCATATACCTCACACTGCTGTGTACATTAACACATACCATTATGTACCTCACACTGCTGTGTACATTAATACATACCATCATATACCTCACACTGCTGTGTACATTAACACATACCATTATGTACCTCACACTGCTATCTACATTAATACAT
>JAODJU010000040.1:6524279-6547398 GCA_026776725.1 Gnathonemus echidnorhynchus | reverse complement strand
CATCATATACCTCACACTGCTGTGTACATTAACACATACCATTATGTACCTCACACTGCTGTGTACATTAATACATATTATCATATACCTCACACTGCTGTGTACATTAACACATACCATTATGTACCTCACACTGTAGTGTACATTAATACATACTGTTATTGTACCCCTCATTGCTCTGTACCACTACTCAATACTGTGTATATTAATACATATCATTATGTACCCCACACTACTGTGTACATTAATACAAACTGTTATGTACCCCACAATGCTGCGTACATTAATACATATTATGTACCTCACACTATTAGGTACATTAATACATACCATTATGTACCTCACACTATTAGGTACATTAATACATACCATTATGTACCTCACATTACTGCGTACACTAATACATACCGTTATTGTACCCCTCACTGCTCTGTACCTCACACTATTAGGTACATTAATACATACCATTATGTACCTCATTACATTATATTATACTGCCCACAAAATCAAATCCCATAAATGTGTTTCTGAATTCATATTCTTCTTCAATGTGTTCAGTTCCTCTCTTTTCATCGGTTTATTGTAGCAGGAAACTACACCACATGTTCCTTATTCCATTCTATATTCCCCTGCTGTGACAGGCATTTTCACGTTTGGTTTATCTGTTTCCACAAACAGCTGTCAATTCCTCCATTTTTACAGAACAGTGTCCAGACTCATGTCTTTGTCTTATCATAGCATTAAAGAGTCATGGAAAACAAAGGATTAGAAAGTGGAACAAACTATCAGAAAAAAAAAATCAGAAAGATTTCATTTTTTAACACTGAACAATTTTATTCACAGAAAATGAGGATACTGACACCCTCTAACATCAGAAAACTTTTGATAATTCACAGACCAAGGCAAGTTTACTCTCCATCCACAGAACACAAAACTGATGTTTCTCCTGGTTTGTGTCATTATTGATCATTTTAAAGACCTTTAGTCTGTGTACAAATCACATGTAACCAATAACTGCCAAATCAGATCGATCAGAATTATTCATGGCTCTCAGCTGGAAAATCGCCCATCCCTTTAACATCAAAGCAAGGGAGGAGATCAATATCTTCCCCCCTCAGTGGACTCCAAGTTAGTGATGTGTTCTAAACTGAACAGCATGTATGCTCATCAGCAAATAAACACCTGCAGTGCCTATCAGCTTCCACGGTGAGGACATGTTTTTTGGTTTTCCACAGTGATCCTGTGTTCACGTTACATTTGATAAGCAGGTGTTTTCACCCAAATCGGCATACATTTTTGAGAAGTTTGGTCAGAGAGGCCATGGAGGAATTAGGTATTAAGGACCTTGCTCAGGGTACCAAACAGTGAGATCATCTTGCGTTCTTTGGGATTTGAACCAACAACCTTCTGATTACAAATAATGCCCTGATATTATACTCACCTGCTGTACTTTCCCCCCAGATGCATCTGCAGGTCAGTTTGGATATGAGCCTCAGTCAGAGTAATAAGTGGAAACACTTGGAGTCCTCTGACACTCGTGCCAAAAGGCAGCAGAGCACAGTTTAGATGGGCATGGGAACCGGGGCTGTTTGGTGATTAAACAAAAGGTTCAGGGGTCACGAGTTAAAGTTTCTACGTGTTACTCAACGTTGTATCACGTTGTATCACATTCTCTGTGTGCCTCGCACAACTCCAGTTTGTACTGTAACCTCTATCTCCCACATGAAAATTATATTTGCTGTTCCACTGTTTAAAAATAAATGAAAGAAGCTATTCTTGGACGTAAACAGTCAAGCCCACCTCATAAAAACCTCCAGACTAATGTTGACGTACTCTAGAATTTTCATTCATGAAGACGGTGGTGAGGATGCTGAGAGGTATAAATGAAATTTATCTGCAGCTCCTAAAGATGTGCCCCCCCACCCCCGAAAGCAATGTCATAGAATACTTCATTGTGATATTTCGATCTGACTCGTTTAATTTCCCCATCAGATAAGCTGCATTGCCATCTATCACCCACGTAGTCCAAGCTATAATAAATTCATTGGAATTTGTTTTGGTCCAGGAACTAATTACCAAACCGCTTTAAATAGCCCGAAGAGCCATGAGCCCTGGGCTCCGGAGGAGTGCACTGCGGAAGAGGAGAAGTGCTCGTAGCCGACCGGGGAGGAGCCAGAGCCTCACGAATAACGGTACTGCAACCCTCCCTCGCCGAGACTCTCTCTCTCTCCTTCCCTCTCCCTCCCCCTATCTCTCTCTCTCCTCCTCTCGTCCCTTCCGTCTCCCTCTCAGGTAATTTACTTCCAGACAACGGGCGACTGGCTGCCGATGCTGTCGGTGTAGTCGCTCCTCTCCTTAGGGCTGCCTCCTCTTCGCTGCGCACAGCGCCTGCGGAGCCGTCAAGACGCGCTCTTTGGAGAGCCAGCGCTGGATCACTGTCCCCGACAAGACGGGGGACGTCACAGCTCAGCTGCTCCCCCAAGCCATGGGATTCCTCTTAAAATCTTCGATCTGACACCCTATTACGCCTTTGCATTTTTTCCCCAGTCGACATCATTGTCAGTTGAATATAACTTCTCTGTGTTGATTTTCTTGCGCTCGAAACATGGAGGTGAAGATCTTGCATGATGTTAATGCCCCCAGCTGAGCAGAATGCACCGTCTGTGAGGCGTCGCTTCTCCCTCACTCTTACAGGGACCCGCGTCTCAAACGCAGAAGCGGGGATCCGGTCATCGCTCCACATCTGATCTTCATTTTGCTCCTGGTTCGAATTGGGATCGGATTAGTTCGGGCTGGATGCCGACGGAGAGACGCCGTTTACATATCCGGATGAGTTTGACGCGCACGGGGATTTTCAACAGGGTTACCGGCGATCCTCGCTGTTACATCTGAAAGCGGCTGCATTTAAGGAGGAAAAAACACACCACGGGCGAAACGGCAGCGGAGGAGACCCAGCGCTCTTTTTCGGACCCATATTCTCGGCTGCCAACCATTCACGGGATTTAAAACTAACGACCGTACGCAAGCACTGCAGTTTATACTCCGAGATTTATATTTAAAAAACAGTGTCAAACTGCAGGAGACATGAAAGTTTTCCCGGTAGTGTGGTTTCTGGTCGTATCCTGGAGTCTGAGATGGAGATCCGCGCTGTCCGACTCCATCATACATATCGGTAAGTCGCGTTTTTTCACCGCGCATCGCCGGTGATAGTTTTAATGGGACGCGCTTGGCTCCGGAGCGGCGCGTCCCCTTCCGAGCGCATTGACATCGGTACGCATCTATTCGCAAAGTACGCTTGTCTACCCCGAAGACGCCTATATACATTTCTGTTTCCAATGCCGTTTAAAAATACTTTAAACACTGAAACTCTGTATGAAATGGGGGGTGCGATCTACATGGGGTTTCATTTGTATTGCAAACAACAGAAAGACACGATTTATTTTCGTAGATCATTTAAGCCATAAGATACTCATCATCGTGACTCAAAATATTAACAAGGTCACATCGCAGAACAGTCCGACTTGTGGATGCCTTTTCCATTTCTGGGGGGTGACGGGGGCTCATTCCCCGCTCGCCGTGCTGGTGAAATCCCTCCGTGTCCCCTGGCTTCGTTCCGTCGTTACTTTGCCATCTGTCCGGTGGGGGCCCACGTTCCTCCGCGGTGCGCCTGTAGGGTGGAAACAGGTGGTCTCGACACCGTGCGATTCGTTCCGATTGCCGGGGGAGGGTGCGGAGCTTCGCCCTGGGGGAGCGCCGTTGGTGAAATTCCCCCTGACGCCCCCAGTAAGTAATGGCAATAAGCGGACCCACATTACAGGTTTTTTTTTCTTTTGCTATTGCGAATGTGAAACACGTCCGCTGTGGGTTTTTTTTCTTCATTTGGGGGGTGGATGTCTCCCAATATTCTTTTAAGTTTTTTTTTTTTTTTTCGAAGATCATGAGCTTCGGGGGGTTGATCTTACGTCGAGCCTGGACTGTCCGCCGTCTTTGCGCTCTGGCTGCTGCGGAGCTGCCGCGCTGAACGGGGGCGGAAGCGCGATGGGGGACAGAGTCCCAAATGGGTCAAGGCGTAAAGTGCCTTGGAGGGGGGAGGTATGCGGACAAAACGGACACTTGATCCCTGTGAAAAGCCGCCCGCATTAACACGCTCAGGCCTGCACTCGGTAATACGCAGGCAATTATATTACGCGTTACAGCCCACGGACTCTAATTATGTTCTTGACTTGCCTTAATTGCTTTTTATGATTTTATGTTTTTGTTTTGCTTGATTTTACTTTGACTGTGCGCAATCACACTGGCTCTCAGCAACAACTGGGATTTGCAATTTCAACCCGGTGCTGGGTTGTGATTACATTAAGTGCGGTATATTCGTCATTAAATCAAGCCCCGCAAAAGGCAACAAACTCAGGTTGTTCAACATAATGTTGTGATGTTGGTTTATTTGTCGAACGGCAAATCCCTCACATTAATTAATATAAAACATGGTGTTCGGTGGGGATTAACCCACCTGTGCGGTGAAACATTACAGGTCTTGGCCCCTCTGTTGTGCTTTTCGAGGCTGATCGCGAAACCCCACTGAAGGCAACACTTATCACGAGGGATCGGGGATCATAAAATAAAACACGGCTTTAAACTGGCCACATAGAGAGACCGCTTTCAGACGCAACCGCACACTGGTGACTGGGACCTAAAGTGTGTGATTTAAGAAACAGGCAAGTATTATAAGAAACTCCGCGTTGCAGACGGCGGTGTAGACGACGACGGCGGCGTGCTGGTGTAAATCAAAATTTTACTAAATGGCCTATTTCTTCATAATAATAAAAACATAAGAAGCTGTCAAATGACGTGCCATAAAACGATTTCCCCTTGGGCGATTAATACCTGTTGATGGTTCGTTTTACACGGCTCTGTTTTCTTAGTATTTGGTTTAAATCAATATCCCATTTCCTCCGCTAGTCGCTTTCATTCCTTTAACACCCAGATCACTTATGTAAGGCGCTGCATTTTAAGTTTCTTTTTTCCATCCCCTCCAAGTCAGCGTTATTTTGCAATTGCTGTCGTCCACGAGCAAACACGTTTTAATACGTAGCTTAAAACAATAAAACCAAGCCGTGCATATTACATAAAATATTTAAATAATTAAGCGTGGTGTCATTATTCTGGAGTCCGTATGTACCAAACCGAGCCAAGTATGACCGAAGCCTAGGTTTTTTGGGAAAGCGGGGGAGACGGGTTTACCCCCGGAGCCGCCGGATGATCAGCATGCTGGGCGGAGAGTCGGGGCGCCGTGCGCGGAATGGCGATGCCGGGCCGCTTTATGAAGCCGTCCACATAGTCATTGTGATTTATGTAGCTGGGAAGCCCCCCCAAAGAACCCGATCTCATCTAACCCGCCGTTTTGTACACACACCAGTAGGTGCCAGGATATTTGCCACTTGCCCCATTTAGAGCTTATCTCGCCTCTTCCCTAAAAGAGATTTGCGATACTCGCTTACTGTCGGTCTACTGGGTGTTTTCCCCCCCACTTCTATACGGATGTTAATGGGTTGGGCGTTTGAGAAAACGAGGGATGCTATATACGTTTTTGGTGCTTTCATTGGAGTCACTGCCCCCCACCCCAGCTTTAAACAAACCACAGTCCTTAGTACTGAAGTATGATTAATGTCGTATCCATTATTTGTGTGTGGTTTGACCTGAGTACCGTACCTTTCCAGTGAATAACGTATTCACTATTAGGATGGGTCCTTTTGTCGAGGCACAAAGGTTCATTTGACAGAATTAGCATCTCTTTTGTGTCATCTGCACTGTCATGTTAATTGTCCAGCTGAATGTGGGATTTGCACAGTGTGTATGAATTGTCTGGTGTCCCTGGATGCTTTGAAGCCTGTTACACAGCGTCCAGGATTACTTCCCCCCTCCTCCTTCCAGAATGGTGTATCTGAAGGTTAAAAAGAAGGTTACCTCGCGGATTCGTCTCTCAGCTGGGGCACGTGTACCGGTCTTGTAGTTGGGTAATTTCGGTGCTGTCTGTGGGGCCTCAGTGTTGGAAGCGACAGGATAACTCCTGTGTCACTGTGCTGGAGGTGGCAGTGTGGGCCAGGGAGGAACAGTGTGTGTGTGGAATTTGGCCTGGTATGGTGTAGACTAGACAGATTGATGGTTCTGTGTGTGTGTATGCGTGTGTGTGTGTGGGGGGGGGTCTGACCCGATGCTCATGTGGACTCGATCACATCGATGCTTCTGTATATGTGTGTCGTTTCCTGACCTGTGACGGCTGAAGGTAGAGACCTTGGAGCTGGAGCCGTGAGACCAGCAGGGTGTTTATCAGGAGAATAAATAAAAGTTTGAATGACAAGTGGCTTCTGTGGAGGCTGCGGACATTCGGATATAAAATATCAGAGGGAACTCGGAGGGTATCATGTTTAGAGACTCCTTTGAATGGAAAACCTGATTCATCCCTAAACCTCCATCTCCCTACTATCTCGCGGGCAGGTGTGATTTAGTTGAGACGCTCCACAAAAGGAGTGTTAGCTCCTGTGAAACATATACCGGCAGATCAGATGGGGGCGTAATTTTGGCAGAGCCCGTCTTGGACAGAAGCGCAGTCCATATGGCCCCCCCGTCATTGCTCGGAGATTATAGAAGCATCCCACAATCCCCCGTTCTCCTTCCCAGCATGCCGCCGAGTAGCGAGCCTCACCGTGCGGTCACATGTGGGATGTGCGGGTGAACACGCGTGTGAATGTCAGAGTGTCGCCCTTCCGTGTTCATTTTCGCTCTGACGACACTGGCATTCCTCTGTTGTGGAGTTTAGTGATGCTGTTTCTGCAAATAGTTTGATTTGGGGCAGGAATTAGGCAGGAATGTTTTTTACAGAAATGGGCTATTTAAAAATACTGTATCGCATCCCAACTGGTCCAGGCCTCAGGGGACATTTTAGCGAGGGTGAACATTTGCTTTGACCCACAAAAAAAAAAAAGCATGTTCGCAAGCATGTTAGATCTCTATCGATGGTTTGGTGCCCCATCCTAGGTATTGCCTGCCTTCTGTCCATAGCCTCAGGGGTAGGTTTCACACTCCCGCGACCCTGCATAGGATAAGTGGTTACAGAACGTGGATGGATGGATGATGGATGTAGGTAGGACCGGAACCCAACACACTGACTTCTCTAATGATTCACGGGTAGCTGGAGAAATCGCAGGTGCCTGATATCTGTATCAGAGGCGGTTCAGTGAAATTCTGGGCTGGAAAGAGCTAAAAATTGTAAACGTGCTACATTTGCCTTCACAGATATATAAAAGATGACATGTTTGAAAAGATATATGCCGCTTAGAATGACAGGTATCTTCAAAGTGAGTAAATAGTATTTCTATGGTTAAGAATGCTAGCTCGACTGAAAAAGGAGGGAAAGTCTTGGTTCCTTGCTGGTGTCTGTTTTAATCTGTGCAGCGTTTGGAAGGATCAGCCTGGAAGTTCGGCATTTGCAGCGTTCCTTCCCTTTTCCGTGGTTAGAGTGACACGCCGCCGACAGTGTCCCCTTATCCAGTTCCCTCTGATTTGCGACTGTCACAGGAAACAGAAATGGCTCTCTGCTGCAGAAAGTCTCCCGTTTGTTTTCTTCTTTCGTGACAACGGTGATTGTTTCAAGTACGCTTCGTATTCCGATCTCGGCTGATGTTAACCGCGTGCTCGCCAGTGCCGTGGCGTGACGTGTCGTACCCCTTCTGCACCGGCGTGACTTGTGGCGGCCGAGTCCTCCCCCTGTGATTCCTGAATGACTCCCTTTTCTCCGAATCTTGGTCAGTACTCAGGTCTGTAGGAAGCCCCTTCTGGGCCAGATGCACCCTGAGGTTCCTGCTAAACTAAGGAGGCATGCTATCAGAGTCGAGGGATACAAGGATGGAGGAAGAGCGGTGAACAGTGCACCCTTTAGAGCGTAGGTCCAACACTCTTCTGCACACTCATGGAATTGGTGAATGATGCTCTACTGTCTTGGGAAGGTAGATGAAAAGTGAGGATGGAAGTGAGAAGAAGACCCACTTCTCTGTCCTCCGTGGAATGTGAGAATGTGCATGGAATATGAGGTGGACATGGACTCGGACGCGGAAAGGTCTCCTGTTCATTTAGTGAACGAGGTCCAGGCTGAGCTCGATGCCACGCACATGCCAATCAGGTCCCACTGCCAGTGGCGGTATCTACAGCATCACCTTGTTTTAATTACCGTACTGGTGCTTGTAGAGGAAGCTTTTACCCCGGCTGCCCGGGAGCAGCGCATGACCCCGGAATGGCCGCGCAGATGGCAGGAGCGGCTGCGGATGCTGACCGGACTTGGCCTGAGTGGGTCTTGAATGGGGAAAACTGGCCAGGATGCACCCAGGGTTACGCATCGATAATAGTGACCCAGGGTAAACGTGAGGCTGGGAGCTGTGGTCATGTTCGGACTGCTGCGCGTTCAGACCTCTGCTTGTTCGGCTCCCTGTTTGCACAGCGCCTCCTCACCGGGCCCTAATTACTCTCGATGTGGCTGCTGTGCCCGATACCGTAGATCACTCCATCCTCTCCTATCAGGAAGATCTCCGCTGGCTTCCCAGCTCCACTCTCGCTCTGCTGATTACACTTATCAGTCTTCAGGAGAGGTTCTCGCTCCGCTTTTCCCCAGCCCCCTCCCCCCGACTTATCTCCCCCAGTCCGCTGCACCATGTCAGGGTGCTGCTTTGGATCTCTTCCTCTTGTCTGTCCCTGCCCCTCCTTTTTTGGGGGGGGTGGCTGGTTATGGCTTAATTTCAGGCTGCAGTCCAGGCTCTCCTCTGCTTCTGAAACATTGGTGGTTAGTTAAGGCTATTTCTCTGCTCACTAACTCCCTGACTGTCTGTCCACTGACTCAATGACTCGCTGGTCACTGACTCTTAGCTCACTGGTTCACTGACTCTGCTTGCTACCTCTCTGCTCACTGCCTCACTGACTCTACCCTTCTTCTAACTGGGTTTCTGCTGATTTTCTTCTCTGGCCCTCTGTTCTTATTTCTTTCTTCACTGGCCCTCTGTTCTCTGCCTTTCTTCTGACTAGCTCTCTGCTCACTGCCTTCTCACTGGCTTTCTGCTTGCTGCCTTTCCTCACACTGCTCTCTGTTCACTGCCTGTCTTATCACTGGCTGTCTACTTGCTACTGTTCTCACTGGTCCTCTGTCTTTCTTCTCACTGCCTCTCTGCTCTCTGCCTTTCTTTTCACTGGCTTTCTGCTTGCTGCCTTTTTTCTCTCTGGCTCTCTGCTCATTGCCTTTCTTCTCACTGGCTGTCCACTCTCTGCCTTTCTTCTCACTGGCTCACTGCTCTCTGCCTTTCTTCTCATTGGCTCTGCTTGCTCCTTTTATTCTCACTGCCTCTCTGCTTGTTGCCTTTCTTCTCACTGGCTCTGCTTGCTCCTTTTATTCTCACTGCCTCTCTGCTCGTTGCCTTTCTTCTCACTGGCTGTCCACTCTCTGCCTTTCTTCTCACTGGCTCACTGCTCTCTGCCTTTCTTCTCACTGGCTCTTGGCTCTCTGCCTTTCTTCTCACTGGCTCTCTGCTTTCTGCCTTTCTTCTCACTGGCTCTCTGCTCTCTGGCTTAATTCTCACTGGCTCTCTGTTAGCTGTCTTCTCACTGGCCCTCTGCCCTTCTTCTCACTGGCTCTCTGCTCACTGCTTTTTTGCTCACTGGCTTTCTGTCAGGGTAATTTTCTATTTCCACCATGTAGTTATGCAGGGGGACTCCGTGCCAGGCCTGTCCACTCCCCACCTGGCATCCCTTACGTGCTCCTGATTCCTGTAACTGCTGCCCAGTCACCCTCATTGGCCCGTCTGTCTTGTGCTGATTCTGTCTTGCTGGGATCCTGATCCTGCTGCCACGAGGAGCTGTTGACTAGCTGCTTGCATCAGAGTCTCATTTACAGGTGCATTAGTATACACACTAAGTGTCCTTCCCATGGTATGGTTTCACTCATAGCCCAAACTGCTCCAGGAACTGTATGACCCTGGTTTCTCAATTATATTTCTCTTTAGATAAAAGCATCTAAATGAATGTAAATTTGACCCTCAGGCCAGGTCCCCCCCTTAGATGGGTATGGATCCATCTAAGGGGGGGACCATCTGAAGGTATACCATTTAAGGTGTACCATCTGAAGGTGTACCATCTGAAGCTGTACCATCTGTCGGTGTACCATTTGAAGGTGTACCACTTAAACGCACCATTGGGTGGCAGCTAGTTATAGAATGGGATCGGTGTGGCTGGGAGGCAGCAGAATCCCGAAACAGCCTCTGGACATTTCCCTTCCCTACAGGCTTTTTTTTTAAAAGCAGCCGCGAGTCGGCGGCCGCGGGACACTCAGCCAGACAGGAAGTGGGTCATGGTGCGTTTGGAGTTCTAATGGCAGCAGCAGGTGGCTTCGGCGCCCTGGGTGGCTCGGGGTGTGAATAATGCTTACAGTCCAGATGTTTCTCTCAAACAGTATGAGCGTCTATGCACAGGTCACACATTTTTTTTTCTTGCAAGATAAAAAAAAGTGTATCTTTTGGATGTATTAAATGAAACAAATTATAACTTGTTTAGTAATCCTTATGCAAATATCTTATTCAATTACTGTCTGTCCTCAACCTAAGTCTGGTAAATCTTAAAAAGTTAAGCTTTAAATCCTCTTTGGCGGAAGCCTGCTGTAATCGGGTGGATACTGTTGTTTTTTCCTGACTAATTCCTTTGATTTCCTCTGACCCTGAAACGTGGTGTGACTGTGTTCTTGCCAAAGGTCAAATGCCGATTTGTGGTGCTGTTTGCCGGTATTTATTTTTCATCGGTGTTCAGCCCCCAACTTCTCGCTGTCATGGAAGACGAGGCTCGATTTAGGCTGGCATTAGGGTTTGTATTTTAATGAGTTTCCAGGAAAGACACTCACTTGTAGGTGGTATGTCTGAGTGCCAGAAAGAACCTAGAACATGACAGGGGTGTCATATTGGGGGTCTCAGATCCTGGGGAGGGGTTTGAGCAGTCTGTCATGTGACCTGCTCGTCTCTGTGCCATGATGATGCTGACATCTGGTCCAGGGCATGTGGGACAGAGACACCTGCAAGTTTCACAGAGATGGATGTTTGATCTCAGGTCTGGGATGGCAGGGGAAGGTTCATTTTCTGGGATGAATGGCCTTGATATTAACAACCCACATGGTTGCGGTTCACTCTGTGAGTCCCAGCTGGCTTCGATGTGGTTAATTCTCCACATCGGTTACTGCAGCTCGGACATAAAGAGGGCAGAAAGTATGTTGATAATGACTACATATATTTGCTACAGGGCAAGCGTGGCCATTTACATGTAAAACACCCCAAAATCAAGACCCAGCTGGCTGCCATAGTCAGAAATGATGTCTGTGATTACATTAGGAACATTCTGCTGTCATAGAGATGACTTCCAGTTACTTTAGCAAACCTCACGTTCACGCCCTTAATTCCTGAGGAAATCGGATCCAAATCGCTCCGCTTATTCCCACCAAATGCCCGCCATCGTGAACACCTAGCATACGGTTGTAGCTGTAAAGCATCTTTTAATCTACAGTCTTAATTAATGAGGCTTGACTGCCAGCGGGTGGTTAAGAAGGTGGCTTCCTACCCTCTGACCTGTCGGGATCGCGGTCAGAATGAAGCTTTACCTGGCCACCAAAGTGCTTAACTTGAGCTGCTCCAGTAACATATCCAGCTGTTTGACTGAGTAAACATTGTAGGCTGTTATAAGTAATGTTACAGGGCAACACAAATATGTGGTGTTAACATTTTCCAGCATTTCCAGTCTTTTTTTAAGTGGCAGCAGCTCACCGACCCAGTTTCCTGCGCTTCTCTTTCTGCTAATTTCACTAAGATAATGGTCTCTTTTATTTGCCGGCTTTTATTTCAGCGGCAGTGCGTTAAACGCGGGTCACTTTGGACACCCGCTAATTCGCAGTCGGGTTGTCAGCGAGTCGGAGAGCCTGAACGCCATGGAAACATAAGTGGCAGCTGCCGGCTTTGGCTGCCGCTCGTGTCACCTGCCGTGATTTGCAGACATCTGTCAGTTTTCCAGGTCAACATATAGACGCTGAGAAATGACGTGAGCTGTAATTCGGCCCTGGGGACGGAGAATGGCGGAGGGATCGGGCGCGGCTGCCGCATGGGTCCGCCACGGCGCTCCTTCTGAAAGTGTCCCTCCGCCGAGGTCGGCGTTCCTGCATCCCGCACAGCGTGGAGCAGCTGAACGATGGAAAGGAGTATGGGGGGGCTGTGTTTGTGCCAAGCCGGCGACACTGGGCCCAGTTCATTTATCTGCCTCTAAAGCACTGGGTGGATTGGCACTATTTAGCTAATCTGACATGCAAAATGTTTCACAGACAGACCAAACTGTCAGGGCCGTTAATGGTTGCTTTCTCGCCATTCCAAGAGTGCAGTAAAATGGGCCTGAATTTGCCTTTTGTCCCGTAAAACCTTCATTAGGATGTGCCTTTGTCCAAAGTCATCCTCAATGTCAGGCCTCAAATATCCATTAAGAACGCACTTTAAAGGAACACAGTTTAGCTGAGCTGTTAAACTTTATTCTCTCCTTTGTAACAAAGTTATAAAATGGGGCCCTTCACTAATGACACATGAATATGCTTGAAACACAGAGTGAGTTTAAATCTGGCTTTATCCTGAAATCAATTATGGTGGCACAATGGGGTGGTTTTCTTTCATTGTGCCGAGCTCACCACTTCCTGCGCGTCTCACAGGTCTGACAGCTTTCCAATGGCGGCCGTACTGGCTGTCCGTTGACGTGTCCGGGTGCGAGCCAGTGCTTTTTCATGCCTGTGTTTGTTGCCGTTCTGACTCCCCAGGAGTGCCGAGGGCCAAAGGCCAAAATCTCAGAAGCGCTTTATACGCCGTATTCTCCCCAGAGTGGGTCTGCGGGGGTCTGCATGGCCGGAGACACCTTTGAATCCCCGTGTCTCGGAACTGGTGACACATTGTCCTTGTGAAGGCACTTGTGAAGGTGGCACCTCTGTTGGCAGAGAGCTGGGAGGATGTGCTGCTTCCTGGACAGGAAGAATAAAGAAGCTGGAATCGCACAAGAAAACATGTTGTCGTTTTACGGTGCGATGCCAGTTTCCTTAATGTCATATGTGTAATGTTTGTGTGATGTGTAAACAGTACACAAACATGTGCGTAATGTTTACAGTCTCTGAAAAAGGTGATAATCTCTTTGGCTTGAAGTCAGAAGCCTTATTGTGTCAGATGTGGGGCTGACGAACAGGAGCTGAAGGGTGACTGCTGAGGTATTTCCTGTGATTTGGAAAGTGACACACGGCTGACACCCTGGTGTGTGATGGGTATGGAGCGGGTCTGGGGGACTGATGCATGGTGAGAATAGAGCAGGTCTGAGGGACTGCTGCACGGTGGGAACTGAACAGGTCTGACGCGTTGCTCCATGGCGGGAATTGAGCAGATCTGATGGACTGGTGCATGGTGGGAATGGGGCAGATCTGTTGGACCAGTGCATTATGGGAACAGCAGATCTGATGGACTGCTGCAGGGTGAGAATGGAGCAGCTCTTACGGACTGGTGCATGGTGGGAATTGAGCAGGTATGATGGACTAGTGCATGGTGGGAATGGAATAGGTCTGATGGACTGTTGCATGGTGGGAATTGAGCAGGTCTGATGGACCAATGCATCATGGAAATTGAGCAGATCTGATGGAGTAGTGCATGGTGGGAATTGAGCAGGTATGATGGACTGGTGCATGGTGAGAATGGAGCACCCATAGGTGGAAATTAGCGGGAGAACATTTTAAACTGAGATTTGAGAAAGCACTTCTTTACACTGCATGTAGTTATAATACGGAAGACTCTTCCTGTTAGTGTAGTGCAAGCTAAAACCTTGGGCTCCTTTAAATCAGAGCTAGATAAAATTTTAACAACTCTGAGCTATTAATTGAGTTCTCCTCAAACGAGTTTGATGGGCTGAATGGCTTCCTCTTGTTTGTAAATTTCTTATGATGGACTGGTGCATGTTGGGAAGGGAATAGGTCTGATTGATTGGTGCATGATGGGAATGGAGCAGGTTTGATGGCCTGGTGTATTATGGGATTGGAGCAGGTTTTGTGAACTGGCGCATGATGAGAATGTAGCAGGTTTCTTGGACTGGTGCTTGGTTATTTGTAAGTCACATGGAGCATTTTAATGTAAAAGCAATGGAATTAACAGAAATTTTAACACAGAGATTAACAAAGATACATTTAATTAAAACATACCAATTATTATGTAAAACAGGGGCTGGAATTTTTTTGTGCTGATTTATATGGAAAAATATGCCTGTTACATGCATACCGATGATGTCTCATATCCCGCATGTAGGATAATAGAAATTCTTCGGGGAGAGGGACAAGAAATGATCCTCGACACTTATCTGCGTAACCATGTGCAGGTGATGCCGTTATCTTCACTGCTCATCTATGGAGCTGGTTATCAGTAGGGTGGTTTAATTATCCAACATGAAAAACTATTAAAATCAATGTGGCATGCATATTTAAAAATGGAATTCCGCGAGGAGTGAGGAGTAAACACAGCGTGAGTCCTCGCAGGGGGGTGGGGTGTGTGTAAGGGGGTGTAGCGCCACTCCGAACACCCACTATCGCGGGTGTCCTCTGAACACTGTAGCTGGCTTGAGCAAAACAGGAAGGCACTCATCCTTGCATCTCTCATTGCGCTCTGATTGGCCTTGCGGTTTCACTTGCGACGTCCCGGCCAATAAGAGTCAAGTACACTGAGAGTTGCCTGGCTAGGAGACAGGAGCCACGTTTGACCAGCACCTTTTATTAGGCAGACACTGTTTGCTGATACAGTAATATGCCTGCTGAATTACTGAGAGAGAGGCACTGCTCTGAGAGACAAAAATGCCAGGGTAAACAGTAAATATTTTGAAAGTGGAACAGTGCAGCTTGGTTTAATGTCAGTGAATCCCACCAACACGGTGAACTGCATAAGGAATAAATACCTTTACACACACACACACAAACACACACATACAAAGACATTCGCACATGCTCAGTCGTAGGTTTTAGCGCCTGTTTGTTGCTTAACACGTCTGCTTGGAAGGTTGTCTGCCTGCTTTTTGCTGATTTCCCCCCAGCCCGAGAGATCTGTGTCTCTGGGCTTGTGTTTAATAATTCATGCAGAGCGGAACAGACAAGAGGAGGAAACCGTCAGGTGTGGCAGAGTTATTATGGCAGGCTTTTCTGGGTCACAAGGGTGGAAGATGGAACCGCGTACAAAAAGCTCTCCAGCTGTACACGTGTCATCAATAAATGGTACATGTCCCTAAGAGCTCGCTCTGCTGGTGGGAGTGCAGGCTGACAGGCTCTGTCGGAGAGGAAACGCGGGAAAAGGTGCCCGGAAAGGAACGGAAGGTGTTTCGCATCTGCTCGGAAGACGGATCGATCGGTAGCGATGCATTTCACGGGTTTTAAACACATGGGTGCTCTGCTGAAGAAGGGTAGCATGAGAAGCTTTGCTTAGGAGCTCCGCTTCTGGAGCTCGGCCTGTTTCCTTGGCCATCACACCTGCTATGCCGGCCTCTTCGGGCTCCGACCCAAAGATGAAATTACACTCTGAATGAGTTTTTGCCATGATGCCAAGTGGTTGGAGATCTGGACACTTTAGTCAGCAAGGCCGTATTAAGGATGGCATTGGTATGAAATTATATTGACAAATGGAAAAGGATTCTGCTCCTTTGGGATGCTGGGCGCTGTAAGATGCGATGTGAGCGGGGTGCCCTCGTATCTGTGGTGGGAACCTCACACCCGGTTCTATAACTGTGGTGGAATCGAATAACCAGAGGTTTCTTTGAACTCCTGCCCATAGATCTGATAGTCATGTCAACCCACCAGCAACACAGAACCTCATGAACGGCTGTTTTTATGACTATAAAATGTATGTGGCTGTATTATGAATTTCAAACTCATCGCTGCATTATTTGCGATTATTATCAGAATAATTAAGTTAGGGTTGTAAACGAACTAATGATCAAAGAACTTTTACTTGGACAAATAAGCTGTCGTCGTATTGGTCAAAACAGCAGAAAGATTTACTGCTGACATAAAAGTAGGAAATTCCGGCAAAGCTGAAGTCTTCCCTTCAGGTCGTGGGGTTTTTATGGCGTGACTATGTAAGCTGGGCACGCCTCAGCTGACCTTGACTTCCTGTTGGATGCAGGACGGACGGTTAAGTGGAGACTAAAATCAGGAGGAAAATCACGGGTGAAAATATGCAGAAGAATACATGATGATAGTGATTACCATGGATCTAGCACTATTCTTTTAAATAATGGCCCTCTCTGGCGCCCTCTAGGGGGCCCTGGCATAGTGGTGGACTCCAGCCCTGCACAGACTCCGCCTCCGTGACCCATTTGACGTTCCCGTACGTTCACTAAAACCGACTTCGGTTTTATTGGGCCCGGCTGCTGTAATCATAGCAGCCAGCGGTGAAATGACAGGATTGTCAGCGTTGAAGTGCGGCAGCGACGCTGTGGTCAGGTGACTGCCTGATTGGGGACAGGCTGAGTGCCGCATAACTGATTATTATGTTTATGGATGTCGGCACTCCAGGCAAGAGGTGTTTTAGTTATTGTGCCTGAGTCATTTCTTAAGCGGCGCCCTTTTAGAAAGATGACAATCAGTGTTTTCCTCTCACCGGTCCCCCTGGCCTTAGGTGAAGGGCAGCCTGAAGTCAAGCTGTAGTTTATGGTAAAAGGACTTTAGCCGACGGGTTTCTAATGGCACCTGACCGGTGCGTATCCCGCGGGAAGGCCTGCGAATCCGTGCTGCATTCAGGGGCGTGTGCCTCTGATTGGCAGGTATGGGCCTGATAACTGCCCCGTCTACACTGGGCCTGATTTGTCAGGTGAGACACACTGTGCGTGCTGCCTTGTTTGTCTGGTGGTGTCCAGGGGGGCTGAATTCGGGAACCGCTGTGAGTGTGTGTGTGTTTCCTGGTACCCATATGGGAAAACTCTATTTTTAAAAAATCCGTGACTGCAATGAATAAACTAAAAATGCAAAAACTCTTGTATTCGGCTTGGTTACTTATGGTTATGGTTAGGACAGGGTAGGGGTTAAGGTCGTCATAGTTAGCGTTAGAAATGAATGAGCGGTCCCCATAAAGATATGATTACGCAACTGCTTGTGAACTGCTTGTGAAGACATCTTTTCAGCCCCACAAGGATAACCTCTATTTTAATGCAATCAAAAGAGTACAAATGCCAAAAAGTCTTGTATTTTGTTTGGCTTATGCTTAAGGTTAGGGCTGGGTAGAGGTTAAAGTTGCCATTTTTGGGATTAGGGTTTTTCCCACTGAAAATGAATGGACGTTCCCCGTAAAGATATGAATACAAACACGTGCGTGTGTGTGTGTGTGTGTGTGTCTGTGGGGAGCTGCCCTGCCTGCACGCCTCGGGCTGTGAGATGGATCCTAGGGACCTGGGCATAGGAGGGAGGATCAGTTGGACTGATCCAAAGTGAACCCCCCCCAGAAGTGAGTGTATGACACTTCCATGCAAGCCTTTAAAGATAAGCAGAACTAGTAGTCCGGGTTCGTACTGGGTCGAATTGCCACTAATTTATGTTGGCGCTGGTGGGAGCGGTCCAATTTTGGACCTGGTAAAGATGAGCACAGTGAAACCTGTAAGCTGTACCTCTGAAAATTCTACTCTGTTGCAGTCAGCGAGGAGGCGGGGCTTGAGAAAATGGGCCAGTAAGGAGGCGGGGCTTGAGGAAAATGGGCCAGTGAGGAGGCGGGGCTTGAGGAAAATGGGCCAGTGAGGAGGCGGGGCTTGAGGAAAATGGGCCAGTGAGGAGGCGGGGCTTGAGAAAATAGGCCATCTCTCCTTCACCTTTGAGGAACCATGCCACATTCTTGCTCCAGAACAGTTTAAACTGGTTTATACTGGTCGAGCATTAGGGTCCGGACACCAATCGTGTTGTACCTATTAGAGCAGGATGAGCCGTGGGGGATGGATTTAATTACGCGCTTGACGACGTGCCGCGTGGGCGTGTAAAACGGAATCGGAGAGGCTGGCCGCCCATCCCCCGGGGGGGGGGGCGCTGCCACATCTCCAGCTGGCAGCTGTTTTATACCCACTTTTATTGGCTCCTAACGCTGCTGTGCATGATGAAGAGGAGCTGCTGAAAGATGCTGCTGCAGAGTCCTGGCTTTCCGAAGGACGTTGTTGTGCCAGGGTTGGGTGCTTCGTCACCGACGTTCACGCAGGGCGTTTCAGCCGGCTTCCGTGCGACAGCTGCGGAGCATCCAGACGCGAGTGTGTGATGGGCAGAACATATGGGAATATAGAGTCACCTAGAAGCCAGCTGGCTTGGAGTCTAGGTGTCTTCTGTATTGAGTAGGTAGCCGGTAACAGATCTGAAGCTAGTTTATCACCAAGCAGAAAAGAGGTAGAAGGTGCGTGAACTGTGTGTACATATTTATCCCCATATAGAATCATATAGAACCATTAAATTTCTGGTGACAACCAGAAGGTGGCGTAGCTCACCCCTGGTTTTACTTCCTAATCCACACAGGATGCACTGACCTTGGCCACCGCCTTAGACACTGCACCCCCTACTGTCCATTCTGAAGCTGTGCAGCCCAGGCCCACCTGCCTACCTGGGGGACCATTGTTCTAAAGGGCCACAGATAACAAGGCTGTGTAAATAAACTCTGAAGTGTCCCAGATCCGTTATATATGTTCTGCTGTTTACCCACGGCGCGGTTCTGGTCCAGTGCTGCTCCTGGAAGCCCCTGGGGGGATTTCCCCTTCAATGTGATTGCATCTAATGCCCAGGAAATTAAATGTTACCCAGCTGCCCCCACCAAGCACAGCTGTCAAATCGAGATTGGGGGATCAGGGCAGGGCTATCAGACTAAGACTGCCGGGGATCCAGACCCAACACACGAGCACAGCTTTTAGACTGAGACTGCTGGGATTCTAGACCTGATGCAGTGGGCATGGCTGTCAGACTGAGACTGTGTTCGAAATGTGAACTTGTTCACTCGCTCGCAATATAGTGTTTACTACAAGAAGACTCACTAGGGGATAAGGGCAGACAGCAGTCGATACATTTCAGACACTAGGTGGGTGTTAGACTGCTACATAATTATGTGCCGGATATTCGTGATTGTTAAGAACATCCCTACTAGGGTTAATGTCTAATGTTAAAAATGTACTTTTCTGTACATTTTCTGTATTGTATATTTCATGTTAATGTTTGTACTTGCTGTTCATTATTGTAATTTAAAAACACGCCAGAACGTGGCCATGCTGTTTTTCTACATGTTGTGATTGACATGTCTTCACAACGTTGAAATGAAAATAAGTCAAAACTTAACAACTCAAATCAAACAAACAAAAACATAAAATAACCATTATTTTTAAAGCAGCAGTCAGCCATGGCATTATTGAAATAGCTCACATGTGAGTGTTCCATAGGCAAGCTACTCTAAAACAGTGAACAGTTTCAGTTCAGACTGAAGTTTGCCAAATATGGTTCTGGCAGGCCGCAATGCATGATGGTCTAAGTCAACCGATGTAAAGTACAGCCTCTGCACACTACATTTCTGTATGCCTTGTGCCTATGAATGCCTATATAGTGAATGGAATTTTCAGCTGAGTATTTGAACAGCACTACAAAGTTCACTTTATATTGCACTATATACATTTTGAACACAGCCCAAGACTGCTGGGGATCCAGACCCGTCACAGAGAGCAGCGCTGTCAGACTGAGACTGTTGGGGATCCAGAGCGACGCAGTGAGCAGGGCTGTTAGACTGCTGGGCATCCAGACCCAGCACAGAGAGCAGGGCTGTCAGACTGAGACTGTTGGGGATCCAGACCGACGCAGTGAGCAGGGCTGTCAGACTGAGACTGTTGGGGATCCAGACCGACACAGCGAGCGGGGCTTTCAGAGTGCTGAGGATCAAGACCCGATGCATCGAGCAGACTGAGGGTGTTTCTCAGTACCAAGAACTCAAAGATTGTACTCGCGGTCTTGGCAAGAGTGGTCTTGTCAACTTGCTTCCCAAGAATGAACTTGGGGTGCAATGAATTATAGGATTGGTCCCATTTGGTGCAGATGCTACTTATGTATCCTTGATTTTTGGG
Source organism: Gnathonemus echidnorhynchus (assembly GCA_026776725.1). Lineage (NCBI taxonomy): Eukaryota > Metazoa > Chordata > Actinopteri > Osteoglossiformes > Mormyridae > Gnathonemus > Gnathonemus echidnorhynchus. The sequence goes on along the minus strand of JAODJU010000040.1, from coordinate 6,527,223 downwards.
GCTGGGCAAGAAGGACAACCATAGATTTTTACCATCCTTTATTGCTAAACACCCTGAGACTGCTGAGGATCCAGACCTGACGCAGCGAGCTTTGCTGTCAGATTGACAGTGTTATGGATCCAGGCCTGACGCAGCGAGCAAGGCTGTCAGATCAAAAGTGGTAGGGATCCAGACCCGACACAGCGAGCAGGACTGTCAGATTGACAGTACTAGGGATCCAGACCCGACACAGCGAGCAGGACTGTCAGATTGACAGTGCTAGGGATCCAGGCCCAATGCAGTGAGCAGGGCTGTCAGATCAACAGTGCTAAGGATCCAGACCTAACACAACGAGCTCAGCCGTCAGATCAAAGGTGCTAGGGATCCAGACCCAACACAGCGAGCAGGACTGTCAGATCTACAGTGCTAGGGACCCCAAATCAACACAGCAAACAGGGCTCTCAGACTGAGGGAGTGTCCGAAATCGCACTTATTTGCTATGTAGATAGTGTGCGACATGAGCCGTATGCCTGAATCCTCAGTATGGATGAGACAGATTAAGATTGCTGGGGAGGCAGACCTGATGCACGACCACGGACTCCCTCAGGTGGTTCGTCAGAATGCCAAATAAATACCCAGTGAAACAATCACTCAAGTACAACAACAATAATTCAAGTAAGTATCACTTAACAGCTCTTAACAGCTGGCAGGGGGTCATGTCAAAGCAGTACATTTAAGAAATGATAATTAAGAGGTCCTTAAGCACGGCTGATGTAATGGTATTGTTGTATTGGGTTGCCCTGCAATTTTAGAGTCCCAATTTTGTGATTGATGGAGCAGGTGGGTTACGGAGAATCGAGGGAGAGCAGGGAGAAGGGGGAAGCAGAGAAACATCCTGAATCACTTCCTGGTATGAGCCTAGTAACGCATATAAAGGAAGGTAATCCTATGGGCCTCACGGACGGTGCTGTTCCTCTGCCTTGAGGTGTATTAGGTTGAACCACGTCGTGCTCATCTCACTTTTTCCAAATAAATCATCAGTATGAGTGCTTTTAATAAAAGCCCTGTTCCGGAAAAGTTCATGGAAGTTTATGGAAGGGGATGTTTATCCCGGTGAAGTTTTGAGGCAGATGCAATTTCCGGGACACCATCCTGTCCCCCAAGATGTGTCACCGTATGAAGAGCAACGCCCTATTAGCCGGATAAGAACGCCAAAGCAGCCGCAGCCGCCGAAAGGCCAGCGGCGTTTAATGGAGACGTGAATCGTGTGCCTCGCCGTGACCGCGGCGTTTACAGTGCCACAGATTTGACTGAAAGCCGGTAAACGCGAGCAAATATCACAGCGACGATCACATAAGCCGTCTTATATTGAAGCAGCGACCCAAGTCCCTTTGGGGGATTTTGATGGCGGCGGGAAGAAGCCGCAGGCTGCCGTCAGCCAATCGCAGGCAGGTTTGCCAACCTGGTTTGCGGAGTGACACAGTAAAAGCCTTATGTGATTCCTGGGCTGTTAAGCTTCACTTTATCAGGCGTTTACTCGGGTGTACATTAGATAATATATAGAACATATTCTAATTTATTTGTTTCTTTGTTTTATCTGATGTTTCCCTCCTTTACTTTACTCAATTGCTTGGTATTAAATTGTGATTCACTTATGGGATTTCCTCCTGTCTAACCCCTTAAAGGTACGGTGCAGCCCTTCCTCTCGTTGTCACCCCTCCCACACTGTCTGTGCGTGCTTTCCCTTTAACGTGCCGGAGTGATATTTGGCGTCTTTATATATTTATAGACAAAATGGTCCAATTAGCGGACACACGGGGCTCGGAAGCAGGAACACGCGACGGGGGATTCTGTCAGACATGCTCACCGCTCCGCCAGAGATTCACCACATTATTAGCAATAAAATACAAACTTGTTGCTCTTGTTGCCATTCCAGTACCTGTATGACATTTTGGCATGCTCCGGCGAAAAATATGAGCTTTTTGGGTGTCTGGAGATACTCTATAGTTTGGAAAATGTGGATATTTTTTTTTGAATCCGTATAATGGGGGCCGAGATTCTGCCTAACGCGATAGCGAGCTGGAATTCCACAGGTGTGCCAGTCCCGGAACGAATCCCGGCGATGGAGCTGTGTTAAGGGGTGGATGGCAGTGACTGCAACAATGCCTGGAGGGATCCGTTGTGGAGGAAGAGTGCTGGGGAAATGGGTGGCCGGACACGTGAACGAAGCTTCTACACACTGGCGACTTACACACAGGCCCGTGCATATCACGCTCATGAATTTTCATGAAGATGAATATTGGGTGGCAACGTATTTAATCTCTATTCCATATGGGACAGATCAGGCAGATATATTTAGTATTATGGACCAGCGCCTATAGGACTGTTTCCATATATGCTTTTTAATGATTTCATTTCAAATCTGGGCAGAAAATAATTAATCCATAATTACTTACATAGTTACATTAATAATTGTTGTGCTTGTCACTCAGTCGTCACCATGGCAAACCAGGGTGGAGAGCAGTTCTCTCCTGGTGCTAAAACTATCCAGCAAGGACTGATTTTTTTTTTTTTCTTTTAATGGCAGTAAAACCTGCAGCATGCAAATGGGAGCTGACAGAAGTGAGTGTGCTGCAGCATGTAAAATATGGCCTAGGCAGAAGTAAACGAGCACGGAGCTGGATCAGAGGGGAGATGGGTGGATCAGGCAGAAAGGATATCTGTGTGTTCTTCGGAGCTGATTATCGCCCACGAAGCTCATTCTGTCTCCTGAGCAGCTTCTGCTCTTTAACTCCCTTGGTTCCCCTGGGGGAGGCGGGGGGGAGGGGGTTACCGTCCAATAACGTGGCCCCTCAAACACCGAGATGACGGCTCTGTCACCCACTTGGCTCGCCTGGCCACAGACAGAACGCCGGGTACATCTGGGGGGGGGGGGGTGGTGGCACCGGTGACGCTCGCTCTGCCG
>JAODJU010000040.1:6502132-6512682 GCA_026776725.1 Gnathonemus echidnorhynchus | reverse complement strand
CGGCGCTGAGTTGATATGCTCCCTGCACTGCTGGCTGTTTGCACACACGCTAAGTCCCACACCTCATATAAGCCCGTAACTGATATTTTTAGACAGTCTCTTCTCAATAAAGAAAAGCAGGATACTTTTGCTACTGACATATAAATGAGAGGAAGCGGGAGGGGAGAGACAAGGGTTCGAAACACGCCGTGGGCGGGGCTACGGTGCACTGTCAGTCATGTTTTGGATGGAGCTGCTTCTTATCAGCTGCTGTTATTGGCTAAATGACCAGCACGGGCAATTGGCACCTGTGCATGGGGGGGGCGATGGCAGTTCGACCCTCACGTACCCCCCCTCATGGAGTCAGCAGTAATGTTCACCATCCCAGTGTTCCACCTCCCGTAGATCATCTAGACGAAGAAGTAAAACATCCACTTTATTAGTCAAAATGTCACCTACTCTTAATTTGCTGTGTTCGGGAAAAAGGCATTCCTGCAGTTTGGACCCCGTCATCCGACTTCCCATGTCCCGCTCGGACATCGTGCGAGACCATATCTGCAATCCATGGCATTAATGATGCAGTCCTCAGCTGGAGGTCGCCGCGTCCCATCTTGGCGCGGGCATGACGGTGCGGCTGGAAACCCGACACCAGGCCTGGCGCAACGCGGGCCTCGGAAAATCCCGCCGTCGCCATGGCACCACCATCCTGAAGGCAGGCCGCGTTTGTTAGCAGTCTAATTTACAATCCTTAGGTCCAATTTAAGCAGTGCATGCAGTGGAACAAAATGTCTGCGGAAAAAATATGACTAAATAATCCTCAGAGAGCCACCCCCCCGGACCCCATGTTAGGGATTGGCCCCCTGTTATTACTGCACAGCGCGACTCAGTGTCTTTGTGGGGACTTAATGTAAGACTGTGTTTAGCCTTGTACCACAGCTCTGCTAGCGGCAGTTGCTCCTGAAACCCCTGCACTGCATTTGTTCACTGGAACCTGAGGGGGGCGCTGACAGTAGTGTACCGGCAGGGTAAATTTAGCTCCTACCGCACACTGTGCAAAGAGTGAATAATTGAGAAGGCATCTGTTCCAATTAGCATGCCCCTTCCAATCAAATCCCTGCTTAAACCTCATAACTGGGTCATCGTCTCCTTGGTTGCAATAGGATAAAATGAATTGGCTTCTTCTTAACCGTTAACTTTTTAACGGATGGGGTTTCAGCAACAGAGCTCCCTCTCATTGGGACAAATCACTCCTGGGAAGTTCCGGAGAGTGCACCCTAATGTGGGGGTGAGGGAGGCCCCCCACCCCAAACAAATAGCCAGCCCTGCATCCCCCCGACCCTGAGTTTATCATGTTGTCCTGTTGTAGCTGGAGGTCCCTCCACTCTGTCACTCAGGGATTGGCGTAGCTGTGAGTTTTGGGAGTCGGGGAGGGATGATTATGGATGTTTGACACTGTGACCACAGTGGAAGGAGAGTCAGATGCAGATCCTCTTCACCCACCTGTGAGTCCTCCTTCTGCTCTTCCCTTGACCCTCTGACTCCACCCCCACTATGTGCATGTATGTGTAGAGATCCCCGAAGGGACACTGCTGTTGTACCCCTGAGCGCGACTCTGAAACAGACTCATTTCTGTCAGACACAGTAGTGCTTTTGAAGAGAAAGGCTTCTGCTCCAAAAAAATCAATATAGAAAGAAAATAGAGTGTATATGAATATGTGATTATAGCAGGTACTGGGAACTTATTAACTTTTGTTATGTATATGAGATTCTTACCCAGAACATATAAATGAGTGTCGATTTTTCAAAAGAAAAAAAAAACATAGTGACATTACTGTCAGTGAAGCCGCTCTGAGTTTACACCATTGTGTTGGAAAAGTGGGACCTGTTTTCTGAGGGGGGAGCATCACCCGGCCTCCTCAGTGATTAAGGTAAACATGCACTTTCCCTCCCCCGGTTCTTACAGCCACTTTCCGGACAGCAGGAGAGCGATTTCAGCTGCCTTTAACAGATGGTTTGGGCCGCAATTGAGGTGGTGTGTGGTGGCTCAGTGGTTAGGACGTAGTGAGCGGGGGGTCACTGGTTCATGTCCCTAGGCTGGCTGACTGATTCCACCATTAGGCCCTTGAGCAAGGCTCTTAACCCCCCCCACCCCGCGGTAGGGATTGACCGATCCCGTTTTCTCAATTGTATGTTGCTTTGGATAAAAGCTAGATAAATAAATGCAATGCAATCATGCAATCGACGGAACGACAGTGGATCCGGGGTCTGCACCCCCTAGTGGGAAGGTGCGGTCATTACTCAGACTCACAGGTAGAGCACGGTGCTGGAAACGGGCTCTTTGTGCGATCTTGGTGGTGGTGGGGGGTGTTTACATATCAGGGGGTGAGAAATGATTCATTTCTAAATGGTTTTATATGCTGTATTAGCTTACTACGAGAAATCAAAGGCTGTAAATCTTTTTCAGATTCATTCCTCATCCTTTTTTCTATTAATTTATTTTTCACTCACATCGTATTGCTTATGAATTTTTCAGACCGTATTTGAAGACCATTGACAGTCCACTTTTGTTCTGAAGCTGTTAATTAACATTAAAGTTTCAGTCATTTTAATAAAACATGTGGCTTTTTAAAAAGCTGCCCTTGCACATTTCCTGTCAGTTTTTTAAATGAGTGATCACACACTGGGACGCTTTGCAAACATTTGGGGGGGGGAAGTGCTTTGAGTGCTCAAGGTTTGTCAGTTTCCTCCTTGATCACTATGGTACGTTTCCCAAAGCAGGGGGGGTCGTGTCAGGGCCAGAGTTTCCAGTATAGGCCTCTCAGCGAGCTCCACTATGCTCTAGTCTCCTGTAAACATTTACTTCTAACTATCTTGCTTATGTATGATTGTGTTTGCAAGAATTTCTCTGAGACGGATAGCTAGTAGTGCCTTGTGATATGGGAAGGGAGGAAGGAACAGGGATTTTATTTGTGGACAAGAGCGGAGACGGGATTAACATAACTGGTTGGGAGGAATGAAATAAAAGATAACTGTATCTGCTCTAGCACGGGGACAACAGATACACAAAATCCACAATGGGCATCGGGTCACAGACGGACTGCTGGGCGAGCTTACAGGCAGGGAGAAAAGACACACACTCAGATACAGATGCAGAGGGAAAATGATAAGAACCAAAGAACTGAACCATGTGGGTCTTATTACCGTGGCAGGATCTGCTGGGTGGGGTATCTGCCACCAGGGGGAGGTAGTAAGCAATGCACAATGTCATGGGGCATACTTGGGGCCCTTGTTGAGGCCCATCACAAAGACCAGGGACCTGACAGTAGGGAGAAGGGCCACGAGCAGTAATGAGAGAGACTTCAAGACGTTCCAACAGAAAGTTGTGTGGCTTAGTGGTTTAGGCTGCTGTGTTTGAGACCGCAAGGTTGCTGGTTCAAATTCTAGGGTCAGCACTGTGACATCATCTTTGGGCCTTTGAGCAAGCCCTTAGCCCCCAGTTGCTTCAGGGACTGTCTGGTTCTGTTTTTTTTAAATGCATGTTACTTTGGATAATAGTGTCTGCTGATTAGTCAAAATGTAATGTAACTGAAGCAATGGGAGCAACTGCTGGAGCTCTGTTAGCACCAGGTGAACCTCATGTCAATGTGTAGAATGATCATCCATGTGGCTCAACAGGCCTGCTTTGAGTAGAAGACATCTAGCAATGTCGTGCTTCATGTGACTGTTCTTGGGCTGCTTTTGGACAAATATTTTTTGATCAAATGAATCAAGAGGAGGAACCGCCAGAACCAGTAAGATATGACCACAGAGACCTGTGCAAAAAAGAGGAAAGGGATGAAGGAGGAAATAATGGAAGTGATTAAGCTGGAACGGTTCATGAAAGGGGGGGGACCAGGGCGGCAGGCCTGGATCAGGGAGCCGGGCCCGCAGAGTGAACCATCAAAGCATTGTGCTGGATCAGCAGGGCGGCGTAATGCAGGCGAGACTCGCCCATCTCTGAGAAAACGGCCCCAGAATGTAAAGCTCGTTATCCTGGGATGGTTCGTCTTTAATGCCCTGCCAATTGCCGTTTAATGCCAGCAAGTCAAACTCATTTGGAATTTTCAATTTTACGGTGAATTTGTGGAGCGGGAATACACCTTCGCCGGTCACAGGGACTCGTATGCTGATCTGCCTGGATTCGTAACATGGGCCCTGCGTCTGGTGCACGTGTGTCTTTAAACTGGAGATCAAAGCCTCTAAGCCCACACGAGATAGGAAGCTGTATTCCACTGTGGATAAGACTGGCAAGATCTTTGGGTTTTCACCTTCAGTCCTCAATGAAACATGCTTGGGCTGGTGAATTTCATGCTTTCATTAAACCCTTGTTTTCTCTCCCAGAATCAGTCTTTTTTCTAAATAGCCAGGAGCTCACATAGAGATTTCCTCTCACATGTTCCTGTCTGAGACCTCATTTTATTTCTCTATGAGCCCAGAATGCTTCTCTGAAACCTAATTTTATTTCTTGGTGAGCTTACTTTGTTTCTCTGTGAGCTTACATTCTTTCTCTGTGAGCTAATGTTGTTTGTGAGCTGTTGTATCTGTGTGAGCTTACATAGTTTTCCTGTGAGCTGTTGTTTCTCTGTGAGCTTACATTGTTCCTCTGTGAGCTAATGTGGTTTGTGAGCTGTTGTGTCTGTGTAAGCTTACATGGTTTTTCTGTGAGCTGTGAGCCTTATTCCCCTTTCTCTTATGCATCTCTAAGGACTGTCCCAATGTCCGAGCATGAAGCACTTCAACTGGACCTGGCTGGATCGATGTGAAATCAATACTGCTTTTTAGGCGAATGACGCATCCCTGAGACATGCAGACCACACTTAAAGCCTTCGATTTATGGCCGCCACCTTTCTCCATGCGTCCTCCCCAGAGGGTGGAGCTGCAGATGCGACTCACACAAGGTGCTGGTTTCCTCCCAGAAAGGCCAGGGACTGGACCAGATGGTCCATTAGCTGGTTCTGGTGGCAGAGTGTGCGCTGTGTTTGTGCTTGGGAAGCGGCAGGATGTTCGCTCTGTGCCAGAGTGCTTTGCCGTATGCGGAGAGGAAGAACAAAGGATTCGCATTGTCTGTAAATGTCACTGTTTGTGATGAAAGGAAGAAGTGCTTCACCCCCCCCCCCCCCTTAGCTTCTCCCCATTAATTCATTAAAAATCTGGACCCCCCCCCCCTCCCTTTGAGGTATTCAGCTTGTTTAGGATTACATGCTCACTCACAGAATGTACATCACAGACGTGCAGGAGGGCATGGCGGATATGCTGAAGGAGGCGAGAGGAGGGCGGGCCAGGGCGTGGCGCGGACGATGGGTCCCAGGTACAAGGCATGCTGGGAAACTGGAGACCAGGGTGGGTGGATCCATTGTCCTGACAGCAGTTAAGGGCAGTGAAGACATGCCGAGAGGATGGTGAGATGTGATGGTGGGAATTACACTTCCTCAGAGTGATAGAGACAACGCTGAACAATTTTGTCAGGTGCGGCACAACCTCGGCGCTACCTCAAGAGGATGTGGAACGAAAGGTGATGGAAAGAAGAAAGGAAAGAACAGCAGTGACCGTAATCTGGACCCTAATAACCAACATGGATTTCATGGGGGGCACCCATGTCCTGATGACATCATCTCAGGTGACCCCAGAGATGTGCAGGGACTCGTAGCCAGAAAGTACTGCAGCTCTCACTCGTCTGCTGCATGTAAAATGGCAGGCAGGAATTGGGGGCCTCAGTAATCAATACCAGCATTCATCACCACTGGAGTCATTTGCATTATTGTGGTGACAAAAGATTTTCAGATGCTCACCTTCCAAATGCAATCTGAGAGTCAGACAGCTGGAGCTGAAATGAGAGAAAGCAAGACAGAGAAACCGGGGATATGGGAACCGGAACGGCGGGCGGAGCTGGAGGAGGGGAGCGAGAAGGAGAAGCCGGGGATATGGGAACCAGGACGGCGGCCGGAGCTGGAGGAGGGGAGCGAGAAGGAGAAGCCGGGGATATGGGAACCGGGACGGCGGCCGGAGCTGGAGGAGGGGAGCGAGACGGAGAAGCCGGGGATATGGGAACCGGGACGGCGGCCTGAAGGGTCTGTGAGACAAACTGTGATGCAGTCAGACTGCAACAGAGAAGCATCACAATGTGCAAATGATACAATCATACCACAGATATGGAGGAGTGGCACAGGGGGGCTGTGTGGCTCAGTACTGTTGGATGCTGTGTCTGTAATCAAAAGGTCACCAGCTCAAATCTGTCGGTTGACAGAGTGATTTTATTGTTGTGCTCTAGAGGAAGACCCTTAGCTCTCAGCTGCTCCAGGCACCCTGACCCTGCCTCCTCAATAGATGTATGTCCATTTGGATAAATGCAGTAGCTAAATCAATAAAGTATGAAATACATTACCATGATATAATATAAGACAATAGCATGTTCATTTAACATGAGGCTATACATGTATAATTGGGCTTAAGCTTAATAATTATGTGCTCTGATCGTTAGTACAAAGACCCCAGTGCTGACTGTCAGCATGGCCATCCTGTGTAAACACAGCCGGTGATCCTGTAGGCTAGCAACAGCGTGATATCCGGCCTCAGGATTCGTAAGGATGAGATTCCCTCTGAGAAACAGGCCCCACAAATCGCCTCAAGTGAAAACCTCCAAAAACAGGTTCCTGCTGCAACATATCAGGGGGCGATTCCACAGCTGGAGAGTGTAATCACTGGGGGGCAAAGCCAGCTGAGGGTCTTTGGGGTGTAATATCTATTTCATTTAACTTTGCGGTAACTCAGTTTGTGCTGTGTTCGATTGCTGCTCTGTTTCTTCTATAAAACATAATTGAACTTGTGTTTGGAACTGACTGCTGAAAGAGAATAGAGATAGAAAGAGAGACGGAGGCTGAGAGACAGAGAGGGGGAATGGGAGAGTGTGACAGGAGGGAGAGAGTGAGATAGGGGTGAGAGCTGGAGAATGGGAGAGTGTGACAGGAGGGAGAGAGGTGAGAGAGAGTCAGAGAGAAAGGTAAAAGAGAGGGAATGTGAGAGTGAGGGGAGAGTGATATTGGGGAGAGGAAGAGAGAGAAAAAGCAGCAGGATGGCACGCAAAGCACTGGACCTCGACTCGTATCCGGGGCCAGACAGTTCACTGTCCTCGCTAATGAAGGCTTGATTCCACCGGTTAAACTTTTCTAATGCCTCGTAATTATCCTTGTAATTAAACTCGCTTCTGTTTGACAAGCTATGTGAGAGGAAAGCGGGTAAATATTTAGATTTATTTTCATGTGTTTATTCATGACTAACAAAAAATACTGTTTCTGGCTGAGCAGAGTCCCTCTGTCTGGGTCTGGCTGGTTGGGCTCTGATAGTGATGTTCCACTTTGATTGGCTCTCATAGCCTGAGCTGTCCTTGTGTCCAATGGGGTAGCCTTCCCCCCAGTGACTAGTGGCTAATTTGTGTTGGTCAGTAGTTAAAGAATGTCCTGGAAATGGTGCCCTCGGCCCTCATCATGTGACCTGTGTTTAATACCCGTGTATTGAGGTTTGGTTAAAATCTTAGCGAAGAAAAGGGCAATAAATACTCCTCTTTAATCCGTGGCATCAAAACGGGCTTCACTTTCTGACATGAAACGCGGAAAAGGAAAATGTCAAGCCCTTTCGTTTAAGAAGCCTGGCATTATTTAATCTCCTGCTAAATTATGTAGGTCATGGAATACATTACAGCAAAAGAGAAGATATAAGTACAGTCGTAAGTGGAGAAACAAACTGTTCACACGGTTCAGAATTTCAGATGCAATTTGCCGGCCTAAAGTGTGAAGATTGCTCGGAAAACATACAACGTGAAAGAGGCGCCCTGATTTTGTGTTTAACGCTGCGTTATACACAATGATAAGTGTGAATCCTCATCCTTCAAAGTGCGACGTCGCAGAGGTGACACGCCTGAGTGTCACTTCACACCCTGTCTCGAGTGTCCGCAAGGAACATTCTGGACAGTCTGTCAAGACCGGGATCATCTTGAGACTTTATGAATAAGCAACCCCCAAAACGCTGAAGGTGGTCTTATAGCGATCATGAGCCTCCCCCCGCCAGACACATACAAATTCAATTCAATTTAAAGGTTTATTTATGTAGCGCATTTTCACAACATTCCATTGTCTCAAAGCGCTTTACATAATCCCCATCGGAAGCCCCCAGAGAGCAAGCTAGAGGCGGCGGTGGTAAGGAAAAATTCTCTTAAAGTAAGAAACTTTGGAAGGAACTAGACTCAAAATGGGGGGGGTGGTGTGGTCCAGCAGCAAACAGGTGAGGATGGCAGATGTGTAGTCAGCCTGGGTGGGCAGGCAGGAAACTAAAGTCTTCCGAAATCTTGTTTGAATCTGGTTCTGATGGTCCAGTTCCTGTAGGTCAGTGCTCTGTCCTCGGGACCCACAGCCAGTCCACATCCCTCCCAGCTCCCAGCAGACCTGAACCGAACAGTCAAGCAATCAAGAACACTGACCTGCTACAGGTGTCGAGAGCTAGGAGGGAGCTAAAACGTGTCTGGGGGTCCATGTGGACTGGGTTGGGAACCACAGCTGTAGGTACGCCATACAAGCCCCGCCCACTCACCTCAATCTGAGCACTTTGTAGGATCTTGCAGCCATGTGAGTTCTGGGTCCCGGAGGTGCTGCCTGGGTGTTTGCTGACGCTGCGCTCTACAGATGACATTGACGTCAAGTACCGTGCAAAAGAATCCCATAATCAGCCGGGAATCATTAACTCCCCGCACTCCACGCTCAGGCACTTAATCATATGGGAGCCTAAATCAGTGTGTCTCCTCATCTGATTGGCCCGATTTATAAATGTATGTGAGAGCTGCACGGATTGGCTGGCCTGGGCGGATCCTCCCCCCTCGGGATCAGCCTGGGCCTGAGTCACGGGAGAGGAAGTGCAGGTGTGATACGGAGAGACAGAGATAAAGAGGGAGAGGGATGCTAAGGAGAGATTACGGCAGCGTTATTCACCCCCCGCACGCACATAAAACAGATTTACTCCTTTGTGTTTATACCCCTGATATATATGTGAATTATATACACAAAAGGCTGGTATCAGCATGGGAGCGAGGTTGCGGTGAGAGAGGGTGAGATTCCGGGGGCCCCGGGGAGCCATTTGGCAGGATCCGGTTAGCGCATGCACGTGTGTGTGTGTGTGTGTGTGTGTGTGAGGGGGACAGGAGAGTGTCAGGAGGACAGGAAGGTGTGAGCTCGGGGGACAGCCTGATTAAGCCTCACACAGTTAGCGCATCTGAATGATGTCACACGGCCCGCCTTGCGGGTCGGACGTGCTGCATGCCTGCCAGTGTGAGGTGCTCATGAGCAACTGAAGGTCGGCGAGACTCAGAAACTGCAGGCTGACAGAATGCACTGTGTGTGGCAGGCGTGCATCTCACCTGTTTTTCCATAAAAATTACAGTCATGCAAAAAAAAATGGCAAATTTTGATTGCCCTTTTTGGTTCCACGTTAATTTCGTAGTCTTAGTCGGCACTGGGTAGAGGAAGCGGAGGGAGCCGTGATTGGATGTCGGTGCCGCCTGCGATTGGCTAGGCCCAGCGGCTGACAGGCCTACATGTTTGACCGTTATTAATGGCTGACAGTGTGTGGCTGGCTGCTGCTGCCACGGTGACAAACACCCCCCCCCCCGCGGATGCGATATCGCACATCATAGCGACCATTACGGTGCTCTGCTCCACGGGCGGCTCATCCTGTTAATCCCTCTCCTCCAGACGGATGCCACTGGACTGTGAATCCAGGGTTGGGGTTAGAGATGGGAAGGAGCTGCAAGGGCCAGTCCGCAAATTCATCTTCATCCCCGCTGGTATCAGGCACTGTCATCGTCATCCTCACCGTCTGCATCCTCATCATCGTCATGCTCGTCTCTGTCCTCCTTCCTGACATTGATGTCACGGTTTTGGTCACGCCTCTGTCGCATGATGAGGGGTGGGAGACGTGTGTGGAGGGTGTTCGGACGTATGTGTATATAACACGCATGTACGTAACATATACACACACACGCACATATATAACACGCTGCTCTGGGACGTGGCTGGCAGCCTCCATCAGGAATGTTAGCGTAGATGTGAGTAGGAGTGTGTCTCTGCATACGGAGGGCAAATATCATAGCCGGCTGCTATTCACCCCGGGGAAGCTCTTCCTCATGCACGGGGGTTCTGCGCACTAGCTGTACTGGCTGTACTGGTGTAATCCCACTGTTTCACACACACAGACACACACACACACTCAGACACACAGGCTGACACAGTTAGATTCAGTGCGCTCCACTGCTGAACGTCGGCCTGCGTGCTGTTCTGAAGGAAGCGGGCTTTGATCCCCGCTGCAGAACGTGCTGCTTAGACCTCTCGGGTCAGAGCCAAGCCTCCGCTTTGGCTTCAGTAAATATTACATGAATTTAAGTGCAGTGCTGCACGTCGTTGTAAACAGCTTAGGGGGTATGAAAGATTACACCGGTGCAGCAAGCAGACGGCTATAAAAGTGCTGATGCAGTGGCGGCTCCTGCTAGATCG
>JAODJU010000040.1:6485239-6502032 GCA_026776725.1 Gnathonemus echidnorhynchus | reverse complement strand
ACGCTGGAGGGACTATGTCTCTCGGCTGGCCTGGGAACACCTCGGGATTCCCCCAGAGGAGCTGGAGGAAGTGGCCGAGGAGAGGGAAGTTTGGATTTCCCTGCTGAGACTACTGCCCCCGCGACCCGACCTCGGATAAGCGGAAGTCAATGGATGGATGGATGGATGGATGGATGGAATGGGGACAGCTTTTTCTTTGCATTGCTTATCTAGTTTACATTCTTTTCAGGAAGACACTTTCTCTAAATTGTTTTAGTAAATTCATATAAATATATATCTTATATAACAACCAACTGACCAAAGCCAACATCTCATAACAAATACATTTGGTAGTATTTATTGTAAAGGCTGAATTCAATATTGTCAGTAGGCATACACACACAGACACACACACACACAAATTGTAGTGGTAAGCAAGCCTATTTCGGGAACTTGCGTGTCGGCTACGTGTGACAGACGTGTGTTATGTAAACAGATAGCTGCACGTTCCATATTAACGTAGGAGATCTCAGGTTTCCATGTCGTGTGTCCTGTTCATACTGGTGCGTGGGTAGAATCCAGTCACTGCCACACTACAAAACTTCACAGGACACCTTACTACAGAGCATGAGGAGCAATCCCAGGGCCGGCCTGCTCATTTACACCTTGTCCCGTTATCATTGACAAAGCGTCATTCTGTAAGATAAGACACAGCAGGTCCCGTGCACAGATAGAGCCCCTGACGGAGCCCCTCGCCCTCCAGAACAATCCGCCCCTTGGATTCACGCTTGCATACTGCCTCATCCACACATAAATGTATCTTTTCACAGAAAAATACTTTGACGATTATTTTTTGCTGTTTACTTCTTTAGAGCTCATTGAGAATCAATATACAGTGATTCCTGTAGCACTGTAATGTCGTTGGGTATATATGGATCTGGTGAAAAATAAGCAGCAAAAATTATCAGCTTGTTGGTGGTATGGGAAAGTATTTGTTCCTGATACAATGTGTAAATTTCCTTCTTCAGAGGAAGTGGTACAAATATATATGCAACTTTACTGTTTCCATGACTAGTTCCTGTCTTATCTTTGACCCTTACAAGTGAAGGCAGTTAAAAGATGGATGGATGAATGGATGGATTGTTGTAGTGGTAAGGGAGATTGCAAGGTTAATTCATCTAATTTAAACCACAACTTACTTTATAATATTGTGCCATTTATCCTGCTTTATAGTTTTCTTATGACTTCATAAAGATGCTGGTCAATACAGTGGTCAATACTCGAATTTAATCTGTTCAGAAGATCGAATCCTAAAAAGTTCAAGTTGTGATCGAATTTTCCCCATAAGAAATAAAGGAAAACCAATTAATTGGTTCCCGGCCCTAAAAAAAATTACACCTAAATATGTTTTTTTTTAGCATTTAAACACAAAATGAACCAGATAAAACAAGAAGAGCATATACTGTACTAAACACATCTGAGCATATTTATCAAAACAGTAATTTGTAAAGTAAGAAAATAAATGTATCCAAACAATGTGTCCTGCCCTGATCGTCCGCTCATTGGATACAGCTGGATATGAAGGCTAAGGAAATCCCAGCAAATGTTACTCCGAAATCTTATTCAATAGTTTGAATAAATTACGTAATAGTTATAGTTAATTTAGTTTTACATTAATCCTCCACACACAACAGCACCCTCCTTCAGGTCCTTACAGAAATAACTGTATTCAATTTCAATTTCAAATTCAATTTCCCTTCAATTTCACACCGGATGAGGTATGATGGATTTCCACATTTCCCCTCAGCATTTCCATCAGTGATTATCATGCAGCAGGAATCTATCTGTTACCCACACCTTTGCCAGACAATTGGCATATGAATGATTTTATGCACATCAAACCAAATCCATCAGCCAGGTGGTATTAAGGACACCCTGTCGTAGTAATTTTTTTAGGACAGGACACACGGAATCAGTCCAGGAGGACACGCAAGTGCACCACCTGTCATCCTGGAGATGGAGATAGAATGAGGACCACTGGACAGTGTCACCTGACTCCTGAGGACAGACCAAGCCATGGGAGGGCAGGAGGGGAATTAATTTGACTGGTTCCTTTTGTTCAGGAACTGCAGATTGTCCTTGGGGCTAATATCGGAGCTTCTGAGGTCCAGAAAGTACTAAGAGCTGCTGCTAGCAGGTGAAGACCTTCAGCCATGACGCTCTCACTGTGGTCTGTATTTGTGCCCCCGCCTCTCCTCCTCCAGGTCATTCCCCTTCCCCCAACATACCAAGTAAGCTCACCAAGTTGCCACCCTCCAGCCACCCCCCCAGGTCATGTGATCATTCTCCCATCTCCATGCTGCTGATGGTGACCTTGTGCTGCAGCCTCCACCCCCCCCACGCCCAGCCTGGTCCAAAAGACCCCAATAGTGATGTGGGGCTGTAACTGCCAGGAGCGGGGGTGGGGGGGGTGGGGGGCTCATCCACACATTGCAGAAGCTCTGAGCAACGAGAGCAACGAGAAACGAGAAGTACACACACACACACACACACAGTAATACACACACATAAACATAGACATATATACACAAACACTTAATACTACACATAATTCAGTCACAAATGTAAACACACTCATATTATAAATACACACCCCCGCACACATATGAACATGGGCACATATAAACACATACACATTATAAACTCCTGCACGCACACAGACGCACCCACATATAAACATGCATGCATATTAGCACGCACCCCTGCACACTGACCCTCCCAGTTGGACCCCAGCTCCATCCTCCCAGTCTGTAATCGGTCCTGCTACGTGGATGACGTGTCACATCGTGACATTAGGTAAACCGTCTCGGCAGATCATCACAGCAACATGTGGGCCCTCGCCACAAAGCACACGCTTATGGGGGCCCCCCATGTGTGTGGGCCGCCGTCTCGGACATGTGGGACCGAGCTCCCCTCACCTGCAGCCCCCTCACCCCGTGAAACGCGCTCTCCGAAGACACCACCTTGAATTTTGTTTCTATGGCAACTCAATTGCCGACTCAGATAAAAGACCCGTTATGATGTTTTTGTGGAGCTTCTCGAGAGCGGCTTGGGCTCCTTCTCCCATTGGGGTCCTGCCGGGCTTCCTGGGGGCAGCGAGAACATCGCCTTAGGTGGCCTGTCTGTCACACGGTGAGATAATGACATTAGTGCATCAGAGGAGCTCCAGTTACGTAACGCGGGTCCTCAGCACACCGTTTGTGGCCCTGAAAGTGCCGACAGTCTCGCCTGTTTGACACTAGTGGCCAAAATGCAGGCCTGCGACGTGTTGGGCTTTAAAGTAAGCGGGACGTGGGCCCTCTGCCTGACACCTAAAACTAGCCAATAGTGCCACACGCACTCCTAACCCACCGGGCTTTGTCCATAAACGAAGCACCTGAATGTCTGAATGAAAGGTTTACAGGGGAACTATAAGAATATGTTAATTACGCTGGAAATCAATTAACCCTTGCATAATTACATCACCCCATAAGCGTCTCTGCGTGAGGACAAATTAGTTGTGGTTGAATCCAATCTTTTGGAATTAAATATGACACACTCGCAGAAAGGTAAAATGGGTCCTCATTAAATGAGGTAAAGTAACCCCCCCCTCCATCCCCCATGTCGGACTGATTTGTTAGGTGAGAGATTTCTACAGCCGGGCCTTGTATTCCAGCGGGGGTGGGTGTCATGCTCTCTCACACATGGTATGACACTTTGACGCTGTACCTCTGGGATACGTCCTGTTCATGTTCTTTCATTGGCTTAACTCCACCTTTGGAAATTAGCTTAGTGTGTAACTCACTGGTCTGGTGCGTAACTGGGGAAAGCGTGGGGGCAGGGCATGGCTGTCCAGCGGGTGCCCGGAGAAGGGGGGCCGTCACGCTCGCTGGCCGCCTTCTCCGCCGTTTCTCCGCAAGGTGTGACCTACAACACTCGTGAGCAGCTCTGCATGGCCTCTGGACGAATGAATGATTAATGTGTCTAATTGGAACAGTGGCCACATGCTCGGGGCAGGCTGACACGCTGCTTCCCTACTCCCCCTAGGAAGAGCAATGGGTGGTGGGCAGCTGCAGCAAAATTACAGGTAGGGGGGCATTAGGGGGTGGAAGTGCTTTCAGCCCTTAAATGCTTTATCAGTTAGAGGCTGGCCTGGGACCTACTTTGAAGAACAGTCTCCACCAGCCCCAGGTATTTAAGGTTAAAACAACAATGGCCTTAATTATTTCAAAGGAGTGCCTAGCTTAATCACTAATTAATCAGTAAGTAATAAGTGAGGGCTTTTCCCTGGAGACTAGGGGTGCAGCCTGGCTTCTGGGGGTTGCGTGACTGTGCTGGGGAGGCTTTATATTCGGCTATTGACTTTGGTCAGACGGAGAGCAGATGTCGAAAGCAAACCTCGTGCAGTGCCTTTCCCCACCATAGACTGGAGGCGAGAGTCTCCACGCTGTCGATTCTGCCCATACTGCTTTTTTTTGTGTTCCTTTGCCCCATTACGCTCCCAGGTCAGATGATCGTTTCAGTTCCTCCGACTCGTGCAGAGTTACGGAGGGTGTGAGCCGATTGCCGCGAACGCGGGCTGCGATGAAGCCGCGATGAATATTTATCGAATCCATTAAGACATTTATTCCATCCCGTCGGGTCATCAGAGAAGTGTGGATTAATTTGGGGCGTAAAATACCTTGTAATTACTCTTTCTTTAGCTCAGTTCCCTCTTATCCACTAAAATGAAATCGGACTACTATGCCTTAGCTAATTGACTGCTGCCTGATAAACACCTATTAAATGTTCCGATTGCTGTTTCAATATCATGCGGTTTCTTCGTGGAAATGGCTGTTCAGTGATGACCCTGATGGAGGGAGGCAGGGATGGAGTAACATACCATTGCACACCTTCAGGGGATTTGCTGCTTACTCGGGTGGGAGTGAAACGTTTGGATGAGCTGAGATGAGAACCGGCGTACGCCCTGAAAATAGAACAGCATGTTCTTCTGAAATACACCTCAATCTAAGGTGTGCTGACTCAGAAAGAACAAAGCAGGACGAGTATTCAATTCAGAAAAAGGAAATTAAATAGTATTTTGACATAAAGAAAGGAATGTTTTTTGTGGCAAGCCTTTGTAATTGGACTTGGTGTCAGCTCAGCTACTCAGCTTTCTGCTGGTAGGGGGGGTGGATATGTGAGTGATGATGATGGTGTTGGATTTTCGGCATGTGACCTTACAAGGTCTCGTCACCTGACACTGGCTGCATTCATTTGTCCACAGGGGCCATTTTTGACGAGTCGGCCAAGAAGGACGATGAGGTTTTCCGCATGGCGGTGGCCGACCTGAACCTCAACAATGAGATCCTGGAGACGGAGAAGATCACTATCTCTGTGGAGTTCGTGGACGGGAACAACCCCTTCCAGGCAGTGCAGGAAGGTAGGTACCATCTGGAACATTCTTGGGCGCTATTACTTGGCGAACTCCTGCCTTCACACACCTTCATCAACACGCCTGGCCTAGTGTTCTGGTCCTTTCAGCAGAGTAACCATGGCTACCGAGGCAACCCCAGTAGCACCTTTGTGTGGTCAGGATGTGGGGATACTCTTCTGTGGAGGTCAGGGTGCTCTATTCGTACTCTGCACTTACATCAGGAACTTCTAAACACCTCTCACAAATATTTGCAGCATATTCCAAAGCAGGCCGGTCTCTCCGTAACTGTGTCGCTTTCCGGATGGTCCTCTGTGGGTTCACTGCGAGTGGGAAGTGCCAGTGTGTCATCTTGGGGTTTCCTTGGGAACTTGAGCAGCCAGTGAACAGTGGCCAGTGAACCACATCCCAGGGTCATACTTGTAGGGGTGTCCGTTCCGTAGAGCCGAAGGATGAGTGTGGTGCAGCTTCCAGAGATGCTCTGAAGCATTCTCCACATCCTCGGCCCCTCTCAGTTCTGCTTTGCATTTATCGATCGTGGACGTCTGTTCCCACGGCGACGGTCTCCCGTTGCCACGCCCGCCTCCCGCCTCTCTCTGGAACTTCTGATTGTTTGCCACGAATCGTGTCCCGCTTTCGCGCTCACCGCCGATAAGGGCACTGACGCCACACGGAGAACAAGGAGAAGAACGAGGCGGAGGAGAGAAGAAAAGAAAGACCTTTAGCCAGAATAGAATCAGTAATTACAGCTTGTTACAGATTCTGTTGTTCGAGGCAGGCAGACTGGAGCTTGTCTGCCTGTCAGGCCGGGCCCCAAACCGTGTGATCAACACCAGGCAGGACCGTTGGGTTCCCTTTCATTATCAAGAGAGATCTTGGTAACAAAGAGCCCCCCCCCCACTCCTGTTAGCAGAAGAAGCAACCAACCAATTCTAAAAGAGAGCTAAGTCAGTTTAAACATGTGCTTTCACATGTGTGGGTGAAGCCCCCAGAAGCCACCCCGTCCCCCCACCCCATCTTTAACATTCTGCACATTTATAGCGCCTTAATGTTTGTCAGCTTGCTGCTTGTTAAGAAATAAATGTTTGTTTGTTTGTTTTGGGGAGTAATGCACACACTCCTGGAGGATCCTAGGTAGCTTTAAGCCTCTATTGTTGCACCGCTGTAACATTTCAGTCTGGATCTTATCGCTCCACCTCTGCAGGAGAAGGCGTGGAAGGTCGACAGGCCCGGGAAGCGGCGCCGAGACTGATTTCGGCGTTCTGGGATAATCGGCAGGCAGACAGTACCTGGGAATGGGGGGGGGCATCCTGCTGTTGAGGAAAGAGCCGATTGGAGCCATAGCCCGGTAGAGCAGCCCAGGGCAAAGACCATATCATCCCCCCCAATTAATAATACATATATAAGCCAAGTTCAACATGAAACAGGCACTGCTGCTATTGATTTCCACATGCATTTTGAAAGAGGGCAAAGTAGAAGCTAACGGGTGCATCATTGCAGATTTCATGGGACGTCGTTATAATCGTTAAAGAATGCTTCGCTGCTGATGTGGTGAGGCTGACTGCCGGTGCCCCCTGTGCTGTATAAACATATAGAGCATCTGAGTGGTTGGTAGGGGGTGGGGGTGGTACTGGCAGTGAAGCTTGCCTAGGGCACTGCAAAGTCAGAAAATCCCACTTTTGTTTTTTGTTTTGATTTTGCTTTGTTTGATAATTGACTGTTAATTATGAAGCTTGTCTAGGGCACCACATGGGCTTTGACCAGTACTGCTGCTATAGACCATAATGGCTGCACTAGAGAGGATCCCCTGCATGGCGCCCCCTGTCTGTGACACTGTTATACTGCTGCATGCCTGGTTATGAATCTCTCCCACCTGACTATGTCCATTTCTCAGGAAAACAGCATTTTTTTGCAGTTTTACCACATTGCACTATCTCTGTGGAGTCTGTTAGGCCACGCCTCCCGTTTGTTAAGGCGTAAAAATGGCTCCCTGAGCACCAGCGTCTATACCCCGCCAGTGATGAATGGAATGCGGGGCCCATCTGAGGAACTATCCAGAAGATTGATGCTGATACCACAGATATGGTCAGTTTAGCGGTGTCAGCTAGCGGCAAGGCCGCGCTCTGGAATGTTGCTGCTTCCACGGAGAGTGGGCGACTTGGGGAGACGCAGTGATTGAAGGCTATTCATTTACGGCACACAGAAATTATGAAACGAGGCTGTCTCGTGGCACAGGGAAAGTACCCGCTAGCAGTAGTTGCTTAGCGACGAACGGGAGGCTGATGCGAGAGACTGTGAGGAGCAGTGTGGGCCGGGCCCGGCGGGAACGGGCGTTAAATGCACCGATCATTCCTGTCCCATATCGTGCGTCTCCATTGAGGTGGCACGTGGAGTTAATTACATTTGATGAAAGTAAACAGTCATCTGTTTTTCCTCAGATGTTAAACGTGTGAGGGAACGATTGGGTGTGGTGGGGCCTGATGTGCTTTTCCCTGCTTCGGTTTGGAGGGTGGGGAGGGGGGGGGGTTCATATTTAGCCTCTATATCCTAACACTCATGCATCCTGGACACTTATATGAATCACTATTTGTTTGCAACAGCGTCTGACTCTTCGCCTGCGATCGGGGGGTTGTCAGTTCAAAGCCCATGGTCAGTAAAATGATTTCACCGCTGGGTCCTTAACCTCATTTGCTCCAGGTACTGGCTGACCTGGCTTTCTGAAAAATGTATGTGTCTTTGGATAAAATTGTTAAATATATATTAAATTGCCTGGGACAACAGCATGGCATTGTGGGAGAATTGGGCATGCCATCAAAACTATCACATGTGTGTATCGTCTGACCTGAATTATGTTCTGTCAGTATCAGTGCTGATTCCTAATTGTGTGGAAGTATATCTAACAGGAGATAATTGGGCATAAAATGAAGGGTAAGTAATGGACAATATCACATAACTTTTCCATAGCATAGAAATCAGATGGATAAAAAGAGTGGCTCAACACGGCTGGGGTTATCTGTGGAGGCCTCCGGCCCACAGGGGGCGCCCTCCCCGAAAGGTTTCCTGGCTTAGCCAGCTTTCTTGAGGTTTGTTTTTGAATTTTGAATTCACCAAAAACACAGCTTATAACAGCTGCCCTTTGACTAATAGTGTGGATGGACAATAGCACTGATTTTCTTTTCTACTAAGAAAGAGGTGCGTCGGGGAACGTTAGGAGGGTTCCAAGGGCCCCTGAGTGACAGAGGCCCTAAAATATTTGATACATAATTGGATTGGTCTGGGTTGGGGCCCAATATGATATTCTGTCATGGGGCCCAAAATCTGTAGCATCACCCCTGCCAAAAAATACTACGGTTTTCATCCCAATACTGAGTATCGGTGCCAGGAGGATTAAATTCGCTGGGGGGGGTATGCTGACAGTAACGTTAGCCGAGTAGGGTGGGTATTACCAACTTCCCCCCGTCAAAGTGCAGCTTTTATAATGCGTCTTTAGTTTGTGATACTGACTCTGCTCCTTTTATGTGAACACGGACAGACAAACCCCGAGTTAAGTTACCCAGATCATACTGTATTAATAATAATGACACTTCATTGATCCTTTATGGGGAAATTCTCTTATTGCCTACCCCACCTCTCTCTCATCACACACACACACACACACACACACACACGTCGGGTAAACATATCTTCATGGGGACCGCTCATTCATTTCTATGGCAAAAATGCTAACGCTAACTATGACAACCTTAACCCCTACCCAGCCCTAACCATAACCATAAGTAACCAAGTAAAATACAAGACTTTTTCCATTTTTACTTTTTTCATTGCAGTCACAAATTTTATTAAATTGAGTTTTACCTTATGGGGACCAGGAAACTTTTTTTTTCCATAAACAGGTATCAATAACATTATGGGGACATTGTGTCCCCATAAGGTAAAGTATACCCGCTCACACACACAGGTAGGTGAGAGTAAGCTTGGCAGCAAAGGCCAGTCCAGGGAGCTGGGGGTTATGGACCTAGCTCAAGGGCCCAGGAACATGTGACTGTCCTGCCGAAGCTGAGCTCGAACCAGCGACCTTCTGATTATAGGCACAGGGGCCTTCATGATAATGACACTTCAGAGACCCCTCGTGTGGAAAAATAACCACTGTCATAGTACTGTTTAATGCTAATCAGGCCAGTCAGAGTTAGTTAACCCAACTGTAGTGAGTTAATTCTGGGTATGTAAAACTCGCTTGGCAGTGCACCCCACCGTTGCGGCTCAGACCACCACCGGTGCTGATTGACAGCCAGGCTGCTGAGCCTCGCTGGGTCACCGATCTCTCTGAGCATTAGTGCTACCCAGGCAGGGAGTCGAGGCTCCGTCGATCTTCCTCATTGATTTATGGAGAAGCCCGGACTTGGTTTGAAAGTCTTCCAGATGCACGCTGCCCGCGTCAGCGCAGAGCCTTTTAATGGGTCTGAAAACAAACAAAGAACCCTCCACGGGCCTCAGTCCAGCGGCCGCATTTACCGGCACCCCTGCCACAGCGGCCCGGCATTGCGCCGATGCTGACATAATCTTGTGATGGAGACCTAAATCCGTAAGGGGCATGAGTAAGGGAGGACGATGAAGAAGAAGGACAAAGGAAAAGGCAGGACAGGAGTGAAGGGGTAAACAAACTCCATCTCAGGCGTCTGACACTCGTTTGGTGCTGTTGATCCCAAATGAAGCACGATTGCAGAAAGACCTTGTATGTAGCTGGCCGACTTGATAAGCCGCCTTGATATCATGTTGATTCAATTTGGCCTGCAACGTGATCCCATCGTACTGAAAATTGCCGGAGCTTTCGTCCTGTTTCCCAAGAACGTTTTAAGCTCTGTTAGTGCTACATTTTTATACGTTGAAAACTCACCACGTCAAACGCCACTGTGTTTCTTTTTTGGTTGATTTTGTTTTAGCTGCAAAGTCAGAAAAATACACTTTTGTTTTGATTTTGTTTTCTTCATTATTTGAGTGTTAGTTATGTCGCACTGGCTTGATCGGTATGCAGGTGTCCCGTTGGGGGACTGTTTATGAGGCAGCCCCCTCACCCCCATCCCCCGAGGGCCCTGACCTTCCAGAGGAATTATCGCAATCCAGTTATCCAGGGTCCGATCAGTGGGAAGCTTTTCACGTTGCGCCGCTGACGTCCGTAATAAAGCCATGACATGGTGCTTTTTTGCTCCTGACAGCCGGGCCGATCTGTCCCCCCGCGCCGCTGCGCTGACGGCCCGCCGGTGTCCCGCTGTGAAGCTGGCTCTTCCGGAGCTTTCCCATAGCCGGCGGGACAAAGGCTGCCTCCGTTTGTGAGCGCCCCTCGGTGGCACTGTGCCGAACGTCTCTATCGCGCTTCCCCTCGCATGCTGCGCGGCCTGGCGGACGGACATGGCGTGGGGCAGGGGGAATTTGGGGGGGGCGGGGGACGCGGAAACAGCCCATTAGGTTCACCCAAGTGATGGCATCACGCTCCCATCACGTGGGTGACAGGCAGCCTGCTACGGCTTCGTCTACATTCATGCCCAGGCCGACCTCCACAGGGCTGTAATTTCCGAAAGCGTCTGATTGAGCAGTACACCCATAAAAGGTGCTTTTTGTGAGAAGTGGCCACCTTGACGGGCTTACAAAAAACCTCTAAAATAAACGGATAAAATCGATGCAAATATACGGCAAGGGTGGAGCGCAGCAAGCCTTGGCTCCATGCGGCGTTTTATACGCTCTATAAAGTGTAGCGTCTGCCGGGCCAAAAAAACTCTCCCGGCTTCTGCGCCACGTCCGTCTAGATCTGCCGAGACAGCGGCCCGGAACTCGGGAAGAAAAACCCGGAAAGTTGCGGAACTCCGATTCCCAAGCCGGTCCGAGTGCGCCTCCCGCCCCCGGGGCGCTGCGCCCAGCCCCAGCCAGGACTGGTGCATTCTGGGACACCGCGCCCCCCATACACAGCCGGGGGCGGAAACAACGACTCTCGTTTAATTTCTGAGATTTCCTCCTTAAGCTCAATCTTGGTCTTTAAATTCGCCCCCCGGGTGTCTCGTGGGGATAATGCCGCCATTTGACCCGTGCCCCCCCCTCCCCCCCACCGTCCGTTCGCCTGGAGTCTGATTGTGGGAGCTGGTGCCAGCCTCAAGCTTGGCTTGCCTGCTCAATACAGATCAGGCCGCTGCCCTCTCGTATTGATTTGCATCAGTTTCCGGGATGGTAAAGATTGGTGTTTCACTTGCAGGAGGGCCCGATGATTTATCAGAACGGGCGTCCCAGGTGACATTGGTCCGTGTCATAGAGCGGCGTCCACGCTCCTGGCGGCGAGGTTGGGGGTTCGAGAATGCCTTTGTGAACAAACCGTGACGTGAATTGCTTTTGGTTCTGTTACATAAAAGGCTATTATTATTATCGTTATCATTATTAGAATAAATTGCTCGTTTAATAGTTTTATCTCCTCATATTGATTTTCGAAGCTTTTTTTTTCTCATATTGCTCATTAAGGCGATAGAGTGGCCCAGAAGGTAATGAGCCGGTCATGTGACCGCAGGGTTCGCACAAATTAGCAGGGAGAGTCATTAGCAGGGATGATGGTCGCTCTTGGTGACGGTCCTCACACTGCAGCATGGACTATGGGCTGCGTTCCAAACAGGCAGTGTGTGCGTGTCGTTTTTAACATATAGTTACACGAATGTGTGAGCTGTGTGTGCATAGTGTGGGGGTGTGTTCAGAGCTACAAGTGGCAGGTTAATCACTTTTTTTTATTAGTGTAGATATGAAAAACAGCCCATCCATCCATCCATCCATTTTCCATACCTCTTATCTAGTACAGGGTCTTGTGAGCCTGGACCCTATCCCCGGAAGCACAGGGCAAGAGGCGACAGACATCCTGGATGGGATGACAGTGAAAACTTTCACTTACCATTCAGTGACTTTTATTCTGCGTGATGCTAAATGCTGAAGGGGATTCACAGTCTGTATGTGGTCTGTAGGTGGTGGTCTCCCAGCCCACATGGCTCTCATTTCTGCCGCTCATTCAGGCAGAGTTTGGCCACCCCAGTCATGCCCACTGGGGTCCTTCTGCAGCAGCGAAACAGTGTCACCGAAGGTCCCTTCTCCCCAGAGCTGCCTCATGACAGGCGAGGGCCCGGGGCCACACTCAGGCTGGCGTTCATGCAGACAGCAGAGATCCGGACAGCCAGTCACCGCTTCAAAATAAGAACCGCCCTGTGAAAGCCCGTCAAGTGGGTGTGATCGAATGCCCCCCCACAAACGGGGACAAGGGGAGGTCCACCAATGGGGTCAGAGTAGGGATTGACTGGGCGGATCAAAAACCTCTGCAGTGCCCTTTTGTCAGTGAGACCCTTGTCGTCTGCATTATACATTGCATTGACCTTTGGCCTGTTTTCTGTACGCCCACCCTGGGACTTAAACCATGCACTTGAATCTCCCCAAAGCTGTCCCTGACTCACGCTCAATGCGACAGTCATGATTTGTAAAGGATGACGGTCTTTGTGCGGTGAAGGCCGGCCGGTCACAACAGTCTGATGGTCCCGGTTATGCTCAGCACTCTGACTGTGACCTTTTGACCCCCACAATGTGCTAAGGTCACAAGTGGGAACACACAGCAAAGGCAGGTTTTTAAAAGCTGGTTTGAGTGGCGTTGGATGACAGATCTGGCAGTTCGGTTCGGTCTGCTGTATTTTACCGTCTCCCCTTTCATACAGCTTTCTCCTTGTCTATGTTTCTCCATCATGGAGAAGGAAGGTGCAATTAAACATTAAATATTGTCTGTTGCTCATTATTTTTTTGCTTTCAAGGCTACGTGTGGTGAAAGTGAGGCCTTGTCTTCAGAATTCTGTCATGCAGTGTAAACAGACTTTTTTCCCCACCTTTTTCCTTTTCATTCGGCAGATACGCTTTATTATGTTGCCGGTAATTAGAAAGGAACATTTACTTAAATGTTTTTCCAATATTGCTGCCGCCGCGGAGGTGGGAGAGGAGCGAGGCGAGTCCTTCAGCACGCTGCTGGTTGCCGGGAGAATCCCACTGGCACAGGAGGTCTGCGTCGTCGTCACATGGAGGGCGCGTGGAGGGCGATGCTGAGGGAAGCTGTAGGATGGAAAGCAGAGCTGGTCGACGCACGGAGAGAGGCTATAGGTCTGTCCTGCAGCTTTGAGCAGAGCTGGGACTGCGAATAGTCACATTCTGTATTTGTGGTATGAATTATTTAAATATATCAATTCATTTCTATTTCTCAGTACTTTGAATAATTGGACCGTTTCAATAATACTGACATTCATGGCAGCCTTGAGAGATAACGGTTATTTCTTATCATTTCTAATTAGCCTGAGTTACACTGTGAAGAGGTAGGGCAGCAGAGGTGTTTGACCCCACCCCACCCCGACACTCTGAAAAGGGGCAGCGCACTGATCTGTGTAAACACTGTTAGCCTTCAGTGAAGGCTTCCCCTGTCAGACTGAGCTCCATTGAGCAGTGGCCTTCCTATAACTTCCAGATCCTTCACATGAAATATTTCACTTTCAGTTTGACTTTTTGTGACTTGTTAAGCGAGGTTTTCGTGAGATGGGATGGATGGAGGACGGACAGATAGATAGATGGTCGGATGGTTCAATATGGAATAGTCTCCCTGCTAGTGTAGCGGAAGCTAAAACCCTGGGTTCTAGTCTTCCAGTCTCTTCCAGTCCCTCTTCCTGGTCAGGGTTACGGGGTTTATTTCACGTTATCATTTTTCCTCAACATGTAATCTTCTTGAACCAAGATTATTTTGCACATTGAATGTCATGAACAGACTGGAATCCTGCCCAGGGTTTTTCCCGGCTTTGTACCAAGTCCAGCCTGGACTAGGATCCAGTGAGCCCTCCCTCCGGCACTGCTGACCAGGATAAGTGATTTGGATGGATGGATGGATGGATGGATGGATGGATGGATGGACAGAGTAACAAGGAAATCATTTTGTTGCCAAATGTTTGAATACATAATTAAGCTGTAATAAAAAACTGGAATAAAATCAAAGGATGCAGAAAAGCTCAGAGCACCTTTGGAAATGTGTGAAATGCATAGTTTCCTTTGATATTTCTCTTGCCACATTATTAACTGGCTTTATACTACAGAAATTAACACGAGTGCTTTAAACAGCCATCAAATAATACTATTTAGACACATATTGTTTATGTGACACAGTGTTAGACCCCTTGTTGAAAAACGTTTTTATGGCCTAGGGTAATTAAAAAAAAATCTAATAGTAATGAGAGAGAAATTTTTAAAGTATGCGGTGTACAAGACTAATCACGACCACATTCTGCATTAATTTGCCCCTGATTGGCCACTTGATTATTTCTGATTGGCTTGTTGGCTTGGGCCACAGGAAATCCCTCCCACTGCTGCTGATGCTGTTGCGCAGCTGTAAAAGCCGCCATGATGAATATGCTCAGACCAGTCTGATTGCTGACAGGCCGTCACGCGGCTGGCATTCCTACGGACGGAACGAGCCGGAAATGCGTCGGGTCTGCTTTCCGGTAGACGGGAGCACCCAGCAAACCCGGAATTTACATGGGGGAAATCAGCAGCACAGTGTGGCTCTGCTGATACTGGGCATTATTTTGTTTGATCCTCTAAGCTGGAGTCGTACAGCTTTCAGTTTAACTGATGCGTATCTAAACGTTTCCCACGGAGTGAGCGCTGCTCGGTCGGCGTGCAGCTTCGGAAATTCAATTTAAGCTTCCTAAATGACAACATTCTATTGTCATTTTTACTGTGACCCCAATTTAGGCGATATTAAAAGGAATACGATTCAAATAATTGATGGAGAGCCTGTTTAAAGTGAAGCACTTGATAGTGACAGGCTTTTAAATGTGCGCTTCTGCACTGTGCTTTCCAGAGGCGCTGAATGTTTGCATCTGACTGTGTCTATTTGTGGTGCAGTAATAAGAGGCCATTATGATCTATATGTTAAGTGTCCTGCGGTTTCTATCATGTGGGGCCAGCCAGAGACCATAGTTTATTGCCATATCTATTCCCGGTATTCCTGTACATTTTTATTCTGGTTTATAATTACCACTGGGCTGATATTTATGCCCACAGCTCGTTACATGACTGAGAACGTTAGACGTCTTTTTGTATCGCCGTCTGTACATTGATTTCATATTCATATCATAATGCTCCACCTGAAAATATATATTTTTTTGTATTCCTGCTCTGTGCCGACGTTAATTAGCTCATTTGTGAGCTCAGGTGCAATTACACAAGCCCCCGAACGAATCGCTATTTGTTAGTAAAATATACGTGTAATATGATTTATAACTTAATCGCACGTCTCATTTAACCCCTACCTGTGCATACAGCATGTAGTGCTTAGCTTTTGCTGTGGTGCAGATGAATTTACAGTATAGCTGACGCTATGCAGACTAATTGTGGAAACCAAGGGGGCTGTAAGTTCCTCGTGGTACCAGCTGCCGTGTGTCACATTCAAACTGCTCAAAGTTGCGTTTGGAAGTGCTGGTCTATAAAAAAGCTTCTGCTAAGCATGGCTACCACGGCTGGTTCTCGCTAACGTCGGCTACCCGCCGATTTAAACCAGGGCAGCCCTTGCTGGATCGGCTCCGCCCACTGGCTGCGTCCTGATTGGTTCCCCTGCCCAGCTCTTGATCTGTAATCTGTGTCTCTTCGTTGGACGCCTGCAGCCTTATTCACATGCCTGAGTCATCCTAGGCACCAAATGCTATTGAGACTAATGATGCTAAAGTACAGCTGCCTTGCATGGAGTACAATGAGCCTCTGGGGGGCGTCGCTTTGTACGGTTTAATGTCGTGCCGTCCAAACGTCATGCTGCTTTTGTGAGATGAGTGAATTTGCCGCCAGACCATAATAACAGTCACCGTCACCTCTCCTTAATTGAATTAGCTTTTGTGTTGTGATACGGCTCACAGGAAACAGAGGCTACACCATGCACAGCCTTTATAATGAACTGGGAGCAAATGGGACGTGTGCTGGGGAGCTGGTGAGGGAGCATGGGCATGTCACTGCTCTGTTTGTCCCTCTGCAGACACCATCATCCAGCTCAGCTTTGCATTTTATTCATCTCTACAGCACTTGGGGGCACAGGGGCTGAGCGCTTGGCCGAAAGACCCGATAGTAGGGCTCACCCGGGACTTGAACCCACAACCTCTTGGATGCTCCTCGTGTGTTCTTGGCAGCTGCACCGAGTGGCTGGTTTTCAGCCCGCAGTGATAAGTGTACCAGCCGGCTGCTTGTGTCACCACAGGCAGACGTGCGGTACAATTGGAGCCTGTCACCATGGCGATGTCATCATCCCCGCCCCCCCACCCCCCCCCCCCCCCCCACC
>JAODJU010000040.1:6461422-6478945 GCA_026776725.1 Gnathonemus echidnorhynchus | reverse complement strand
TAGAGGGATCAATCGTATCATTAACCAATGATATGTGTTGAATGGGTGAATGAAGGGGGGGGGGGGGTATTCCAAGGCCAATCAAGTTTCAGCTGGGGTCTGTGGCTCCACCCCTGCACACACCCATATTAGTCAACGATGACATGTTGTGAGGGGTGGAGGGGGTAATTTGTGTCTCTCTGAAGCAGTGGATGAGTGGCATGCAGGATGGAGAGTCGCCCTGTCTGGAGAAGACTAGTTTCTACATGTCATCTTAAATTGCTTCAATCCCACTTAAGAAGACCCAGAACTTCGCATCTCTGTCAGAAAAGCATATAGCCCTTTGGTGATGGAAAAGCCGGGTGATTTCATCCGACAGCCCTTCAGGCCGGCGCAGAGAGCCACCGAAATGCTCGGCAAAGCGTCAGCGAGAGGATGCGCGTCGGAGCGCCAGAGAGCAGAATGAAATCTGCGTGACCCTGACTGCTCGAGTTGGGGGTGAAACACGGTGGAAGTAAGAGGCGGAAACAACAAGCTGCATTCATCCCCATGTCTGACGCAGGGATTCGGAAGGATGCCCTCTGCTCTATGGAAAATGGGCTTCACTCTCTGAGTGGGTTTTTCCGGAAGGAGCCCTGTTAACACACACTCACTGCATGCTGGCCGCTGCTCTGACATTTCCCCATCCACCCCAACGTGTCACCTGCCTTTCTCACCTGGACTATTCTGGAAAATGATAGTAAATTAGTGTAAAATTGCTGCGGGGAGGCTGGCACAGGAGCGGAGGTTTTAACAGCCTGGTAAAATAGGAGCAGACTTGGGAAATTGGTGGAAATGTCCTGGCTTTCAGTCAGACATTAGTCATGTGACATCCTGTTGGGCTGTTAAATTTCTCAAAACCTTCACCAGAAGACGGCGGCGTTTTCTCCAAGATCCTGACTGGAGTATCTCCAGTTCGCTATCAGATTCAGGAAGTGTAACAGGGCGGAGCCACAGGGGCACTGGCCCCAGCTGAAAGCTGATTGGTCCCTGGAGTGCCCACTCTCCTGCCACTCACCTATTTAAAACACAGCATTGGCTAATGATAAGGCTGGCTCCACTGTATGAATAAAAAAAATCTCAGAGCTGCCCCTGCTCAGAATTTTAAGGGAATGACCTGTAACCTCTGGAGACCAGTCTGACTGGTTTCTGCGTTACGTTCCCCATTTAGGCCTCACACTGGGAGGGAGTATAAGGCAGGCAGTAAGGGTGACAGGGGGTAGGATGCGTCATTAGATGTCCCTTTCGGCCTGACATGAGGCCAACTTGCTGCAATCTCAGTTTCGTGTGCATTTTCATCTCGCTCATTAGCCAACATGGAATTCCACACTGAGGAAACGCCGTGTTGATTTCCGCCGCACGTCTCTTCCCGGCTGCAGGGCCCTACTATTACATCGCGTCGCCTCTTTTTCCGGTTCTGCTCCGCTTGTGTTAGTCTGTCCACGTGCTGCCAGTGCAGCAGGGAAGAGCCACAGCTCAGAAACCAGAGCATAGCCCCCAAGATAAAGTCAATGTACCTCAGCTTGGCTCAACCTGGCATGCTGAGATGCCGGCTGTGGAAAGCAAACATCTGCCAAAAGTGTTTATGGAAGCCTGTAACATCCTCAAAACCGAATCTCTGTGGGTAAACATATAGTATACAAGTGCTTCTTCACTTACACCTTATAGTAAGCGGAAAATATCGTTAGTTGAATATTAATATGGTATGATAAATAAATGAGTAAAGAGATAACTACTGTCACTGAATAAGTAAATAGCTATATCTGTCTCTAGCTCCTGATTCTCATGGGTCTATCCGCTGCCAGCTTGAATGCATAGAAGACAGAAACTCATGGATGTCGCAAAACTTTATGCAACTGAACAAGGAAAAAACAGGGATTTGTGTCATTGCGAATGAAGTACAGAGGAAGGATATGCTGGTTGTATTTAGAATCAACGTCTCTGAGGCCAAACAGCAAGTTAGAACCCCGTCAGTCCTTTTCGATGGTGATCTCAGCTTTAACAGTCATACAGCCATAACCACAATGTCTGCAAAATGGCATACTGACACCTTTGTAATATTACCAAAATACAGGGTATGCTGTCATAAAAATAAAACTTGCTTTTGTTTCTGGTAGAATAGATTACTGTAATGCACTCTTGTCTGGTCTACCTAAGAAATCTATTTCAAGTCTACACGGGTTCAAAATGCCGCTGCCAGACTGTTAACATGCACCAGTCGCAGGGATCACATCACACCTACTCTAAGATCCCTGCACAGGCTTCCCGTGGCTTCTAGGCGTGATTTGAAAGCTTTCTTGCTAATTTTCAAATGTTTTCTCAGTCCTACTTCAGTGACATAACTGTATGGTATGTCCCAGGAGGATCTCTCAGATCATCCGACGGTAATTAACTGATTATTCCTAAAACGTGACTGAGGAAGGAAGAAGCAACTTTTAGTCACTATGGTCCCGAACTCTGGAACTCAATGTCTTTCAAAACTTGGCTAAAAATGCATCTTTTCACGATTGCATATAATTATCTGCTATAATCGGTTATTTTACCATTTGATTTTATGTGCATTGGAGTGGTGCAGTGGTTAGTACTGACGCCTCACACCTCTGGGACCTGGGTTTCAGTGTCCCCTGGGATTCCATGTGTGTGGAGTTTGCATGCTCTCCCTGTGTCGTTGTGGGGTTTCCTCTGGGTACTCCAGTTTCCCCCCCCCCATAGTCCAACAAACATGCTGAGGTTAACAGGAGCTGCCAAATTGCCAAATGGGTGTGCCTGTGTGAGTGAATGGTGTGTGAGTGAATGGTGTGTGAGTGTGCCCTGCAATACCCCATCTTGGGTTGTTCCCTGCATTGTGTCCGTAGCCTCCAGGATAGGTTCTAGACTACCCCCACCCCCGACCCTGAATAAGACAAAGGGTTTCAGAAAATGGGTCGATGGATTTTATTCATTCATAAGTATATATTCATGAGTTTATTCATTTATTTTTAAGAATATTGGCTTTGCCAGAAGAGGTAAGAGCTACAGTCCCTGGTGAGGTAGGGGATAGAGTCTTCGGTGAGGCAGGAGCTAGAGTCCCCTGTGAGTTAGGGGCTAGAGTTGCCAGTGAGGTAGGGGCTAGAGTCCCCTGTGAGGTAGGGGCTAGAGTTGCCAGTGAGGTAGGGGCTAGAGTCCCCTGTGAGGTAGGAGCTAAAGTCCCTGTTGAGGTAAGAGCTACAGTACCTGGTGAGGTAAGGGCTAGAATCCCTCGTGAGGTCGGGGCTAGAGTCCCCGGTGAAGTAGGGGCTGGAGTCCATGGTGTGTTAGGGGCTAGAGTCCCCTGTGAGGTAGGGGCTGGAGTTCCCTGTGAGGTAGGGGCTAGAGTTTCCGGTAAGGTAGGGGCTGGAGTCCATGGTGAGGCAGAGGCTGGAGTCCCCTGTGAGGTAGGGGCTAGAATCCCTAGTGAGGTAGGGGCTGGAGTCCCCTGTGAGGCAGGGGCTAGAGTCTCTGGTGAGGTAGGGGCTAGAGTCTCTGGTAAGGTAGGGGCTAGAGTCTCCGGTGAGGTAGGGGCTAGAGTTCTCTGTGAGGTAGGGGCTAGAGTCCCCTGTAAGGCACTCTTTTTGTTTCTTCTTTTAAAATGTCTGTAAAAAACTTTGTAAAATCTGTGGTAAAACCACTGCCATATAAAGAAAAAGTGGTGAGTGTGTCTAGGAGCCCAGATGACTACCTGACTGCAGGCTCCACACACAGGGAGCTATGGGGGTGAGGGGGATTTGAACCCTGGTCCTTGGGCTGTGAGGCAGCAGTGCTATTCAGCCCCCCCCTCCTGTCCCCTGTAGGTAACTGATGTATTTGCTTTCTTTAGGCTCAAGCTCACATTCTGAGTGCTCAGTGTTTGAAGTTGTCAGTAACCATGGTACCTGTGGTTTGGGCCTTGTACTCTGTGTGAAGCTAAGTAGGATTTGGTCTGGTTAGTGCTTGGATGGGAGACTTGTTGGGTTGTTTTTCTATGAAGATTCTGGTGCTTTGCTGTAAGGCCTCAGTAAGGTTTGTTTTGTATCTTTTGGAAAAAGTAGGGGTGATGGCCTGACTAAAGTTTGGCCATCTGTTTTCTCAGGCTATGGGTAGTGAGTATGTCTGGGACCCCACATGCAGTGTGCAGATTACCTGACTGTGCAGGCTTCACATGCAGGGAGCTATGGGGGTGAGTGGGATTTGAACCCTGGTCCTTGGGCTGTGAGGCAGCTGTGTTAACCACTGTGCTATTCAGCCACCCCCTCCTACTGTCTGCTGTAGGTAACTGATGTATTTGCTTTCTTTAGGCTCCAGCTCACATTCTGAGTGATCAGTGTTTTAAGCTGTTGGTAACCATGGTACCTGTAGTTTGGATGTTGTAGTTTGTGTGAAGCTAAGCAGGATTTAGTCTGGTCAGTGCTTGGATAGAAGCCCAGTTGGGTTTGTTGTTCTGTGAAGATCCTGTTGCTTTACTGTAAGGCCTCATTAAGGGTTTTTTGGTATCTTTTGGAAAAAGTAGGGGTGATGTCCTGACCAAAATCTGGCCATCTGTTTTCGCAGGCTATTGGGGGGGGGGCTGGAGTCCATGATGTGGTAGGGGCTAGAGTCCCCGGTGAGGTAGGGGCTAGAATCCCTAGTGAGGTAGGGGCTAGAATCCCTAGTGAGGTAGGGGCCAGAGTCCCCTGTGAGTTAGGAGCTAAAGTCCCTGTTGAGGTAAGAGCTACAGTACCTGGTGAGGTAAGGGCTAGAATCCCTCGTGAGGTCGGGGCTAGAGTCCCTGGTGTGGTAAGATCTAGAGTTCCTGGTGAAGTAGGGGCTAGAATCCCAGGTTTGGTAGGGGCTGGAGTCCATGGTGTAGTAGGGGCTAGAGTCCCCTGTGAGTTAGGGGCTGGAGTCCATGATGTGGTAGGGGCTAGAGTCTCCGGTAAGGTAGGGGCTAGAGTCCCTGGTGAGGTAGGGGCTAGAGTTCTCTGTGAGGTAGGGGCTAGAGTTCTCTGTGAGGTAGGGGCTAGAGTTCCCTGTAAAGCACTCTTTTTGTTTCTTCTTCTTTTAAAATGTCTGTAAAAAACTGTGGTCAAACCACTGCCATATAAAGAAAGATTGATTGTTTGATTGATTGAATAAATAATCACTGTAACTAACTAAACACCAGTAATTTAAAAGTAAATAACTGAATACAAGTTTCTTTGATTAAACAGAAAAATAAACTTCGCCAAAACTGAAATGTCGTAAGTCAAGCCATCATAAACAAGGAACATCTGTATAAGTACATATAGGAATTCCACCCTGTGATGGGTTGGTGCCCCATCTGGGGTTGTGCCCTACATTGTGCCCATGATTTCTGGCATAGGCTCCAGACCCCCTCTACCCTGCATAAGACAAAGCAGCTACAGAAAATGCATTGATAGATGGACTCATGTTACACTTCTCTGCAAATACTCTGCATGTACTTGTTGGGCATTAAATCGGGTTGAAGATGGTCAGCTCTCATATTGCATGCATTAAAACATAAACACGCACATAGTTTCATGCACATTCATGCTTGTATGAATTGTTCTACCTGCATACATCCACACAATGTGTACACAAGCATGTCAGTTTCAATTTATAAATGGAGATGGGGGATGGTATTGGAGGCTTTGAGGATGCCACAGAGACTGATTTCAGGGTCTCCATAGTGATGAACTGTCCAGCTAATGATGTGCTTTCAATCGCAGGTATCCACGGCGACAGAGGATGGAGTCACTCCATTTACTTATTGTTATCTGTTATTATTTATTGCTGTTGCGGGCGCTGTGTGATGGACCAGCAAAGGGGCAGGCGCATGTTATAGAGTCAATGTAATATTTCATAATGAAAATCTAGTGAATATTAAAATAAATAACAGTACTGGCTGGACAGCAGCTCAGGAGATGTAGAGAAGATTTATGACATTGCTGCCTGTGTATGGAAGAAAAACAAAAGGGGAGGAGAGGGCCGTGTAGAGGCTGAAAGCTGACTGAAACAGGACTGAAATAGTACTGAAATGGAAAGGAAATAGGACAGAAAAAGAAAGGTAACGTGAGTAAAAAGGAATTTATGCTAAAACCAAAGGGGAGGAGAGGGCCGTGTAGAGGCTATGAGTGAACAGAAACAGGACTATAACAGGACTGAAATGGAAAGGTAACAGGACAGAAATGGAAAGGTAATGAAAATAAAAAGCAATTTATGCTAAAACCAAAGGGGAGGAGAGGGCCGTGCAAAGGCTATGAGTGAACTGAAACTGGACTGTAACAGGACTGAAATGTAACGGTTGCAGGAATAAAAAGCAGAAGAGAAAGCTGTGTAGAGACTGACAGCGGACTGAAACAGGACTTTAACAGGACTGTAACAGCACTGAAATGGAAAGGTAACAGAAATAAAAAGGAATTGATGTTAAAACCGAAGGGGAGGAGAGGGCCATGTAGAGACTGAGAGTGGAATAAAATGAGACTGTAACAGGGCTGAAATGGAACAGTAACAGGACTAAAATGGAATGGTAACAGAACTGAAATTGAAAGGTAAAAAGAATAAAATAGAATTTATGTTAAAACCAAAGGGGAAGAGAAGCCTGTATAGAGATGGAGAATGGAATGACTGAAATGGAATGGTAAGAGGACTAAAATGTAATGATAAATGGGCTAAATTTAACAAAAGTGTAAAGTCTGGACATGGTACAGTATAAAGTGAGACTGTAGCAGGACTAAAATGGAACGGTGAGAGGGTTAAAATGTGATGGTCACAGGACTGAAATGGAGGAGTAACTGAAATGGGAGGAGATGCTTAGTGTGGAACCTTAAGTTGTGTAGAGACAGTGGGATAAGATGGGGCTGTAATGGAACTAAAATGGGATTAAAATTAAAGTTACAGAGCAGGAGAGGCCCAGGAATTATGAGGAGTTTGTGTGGGGTCTGGGCCTGAAACTGGACTAAACTGGGATTAAAATGGCTGTGTAACAGAACTATGACTGAAAGTGAAGGTGGGGGCGTGGAATGTCTCCAGGAAAGGAGCAGTGAGTTGCTGAGCACGTCAATTCTCTTCAGCATAAGGCTTTAAGTTTGGGGTTCATATTCCCGCATTCTTCATTCTTTCCCTGGATTTTCTGATCTGCCCCCCCCCGCCCATGCATTCCTCCTCCCTCTCACACCCAAGTTCCTGCCACATTCCTCCCCGCACCCCTGCAGTTCCACTCACATCCCTCTAGAGGGCGCCTAACGGGCCATTAATGTGACACATTTTTTTCCCCTAGTTATTGAGTCCTCCCAGTTCCCAGAAGCCCCCTGTGCAGCATAAGTGCCAGCTGCTTGCACTGTCACACTGAGCCAGTATGGTGCCGTGTTCATTTAATGCTAGCAAAATGCAGTCTTAAAGTGGTACTGTGTCTGTCCCTAGAATGACAAGCCATTATGGCGTTTCGCTATGGTGATGACAACAGCCCTCACGAGTGAGTGATGACAGGAATTATGCAGTCGAGTGATAACTACGTAGTGTGCGGAGTGAGAGGTGTGTTCATGAACGGCAAACTACCTCCAGATACCTTACCTGGATTTTAATTGGCCACTGCTGTGCAAATTCAGAGGTCCCTGCACAGGCTTTCCGTTTCGCTCCTCTAGTTGGACGAATCCAGCCAGCTGTGATTGGTGGACTGAGCATCTATTCTGATTGGCTTTGCTTCTCCAATTAATGTCAGCCTCGCTGGAGAACAAGCTCCAGTGAAACAGTTGTTCTTCCCCTGGGCAAAATATAGGGAACTCTCTGAATAAAGATCAAATGTAATCCCTCCCATAGCCAACAAATTTCACTTTCCATAGTTGACCAGACCCAGGTATTTTACACTTACCCTTGCTGAGTACCTCTTCTGAGCCATTACACCACCTCCACCAGAAGACGGGCAGAATAGGGACAAACTACTGAAAAGAGAATTAGGTCAAGGAAACAATTTTTCCACTCAAGTCAGTGGTAATGGGTCTCACTTTTAGATGATGGAAGACACTGAATTGGGGAATGCGCTGGGGGGGGGGGGCAGGGAGGGGATTGGGTGGGTCATTTCTGGAGACAGCTGTATTAGGCATACCTACAGCCCACTGGCAAAGCCTTCATGCATGAACCACGCTGAAGACAACATATAAACACAACATAAATCAGCACCCAAGGTCATTAAAATCCATGCTGCTATCACCATGGAGAATTTCACTCCATATCAGTCTGGACTATCTACTTGAATATGCCCTCAGGATGCAGGCCAGTGGCACAGTGGTTAAGGATCTGGGTTGGGGAAACTACTGTTGTACCTTCTATACTGGTACTTACCCTCAACTACTGTAGAGACAGTGTTATAAGCAGGAGTAGGTCTGTAAATAGAGGCAGTACTACATGCAGGATTGTAACTGTAAATGAAGGAATTGTTACATGCAGGATTAAGACTGTCAGTAGAGGCAGTGTTATTAGCAGGATTAGGACTGTAAATAAAGACAGCATTACAAAATTAGGATTGTATATAGAGGCAGTTTTGCACGCAAGATTTTGACTGTAAACAGAAGTAGCGTTACATTCAAGATTAGGACTGTACGTAGAGGCAGTGTTACATATAGGATTTGAGCTATAAATAGAGGTAGTTTTACATACAGGATTTGAGCTGTAAGTAGAGGCAGCGTTACATGCAAGATTCAATCTGTATTCAGAGGCAGTGTTACATGCAGGATTCAAGCTGTAAATAGAGGTAATGTTACATGCAGGATTCAAGGTGTAAATACAGGCAGTGTTATGTGCAGATTCAAGCTGTAAATAGAGGCAGTGTTACATGCATGATTCAAACTGTAAATAGAGGCAGCGTTATGTGCCGATTCAAGCTGTAAATAGAGGCAGTGTTACATGCAGGATTTAAGCTGTAAATACAGGCAGTGTTATGTGCAGATTCAAGCTGTAAATAGAAGCAGTGTTACATACAGGATTCAAGCTGTAAATAGAGGCAGTGTTACATGCCAGATTCAAGCTGTAAATAGAGGCAGTGTTAAACAGAGAACTCAGAGTTTAGAGAGAGCCAGTCTCGCATTTTGGATTAGCCTAT
This sequence comes from Gnathonemus echidnorhynchus, assembly GCA_026776725.1. Taxonomy (NCBI): domain Eukaryota; kingdom Metazoa; phylum Chordata; class Actinopteri; order Osteoglossiformes; family Mormyridae; genus Gnathonemus; species Gnathonemus echidnorhynchus. Next base: position 6,469,857 of record JAODJU010000040.1, on the reverse strand, counting down.
CTAGTATGTATAATAGTGTGGGAGGTTTGTGTGAGAGCGAGAGACAGATGAGGCAGATTTAATGTGCGCATATGTGTGTCTGTGTGTGTGTGGAGGGGGGGCAATGGGTTTGTGAGTGGAGATTGTCTGTATGTGGGTGTGTATAAATGTTACTCTGCAGGAGATAATTTAAGGTCATTATGGCAGCGGATTCCTACAGGTATCATTACCTTTCTGAGCTAACATAAATGTCTATGCTAAGCGTGACGAGGAACACGTGGTAGATGTGTGGCTATGAAGACCAGCAAAGGTGACTCCTGGTGTTTGCACCAGGGGTGTAAGGTGAGAGAGCCCCACCAGTCATTCCTCCAGATAAATACATTTGCAAAAAAACCCAAAAAAAAATACTTTTACTATAAATAATTATTACACATTATGAATAACACAAGCCACATTTTCAAATACAACTTTACAAAACAATTTCAATTTATTGAGCTTTATACGTTCGAATGGCATTTTCATCTGACAAGTAGGGGGTGCAATTGCACCCCCTGCATCCTCAGAAAATTGCACATAAGGAACAGCATGTTTTCGGTCGGTTATCTGAAATGGAGGAACAGGGTAGATCGTAAGAGCAGGGTCACCTTATGTCTGGGGGTGTCACAGTTTCGTGCTGCTTTGCCTCGACAAGACCCTCTGTGACATGACATACATGAGCATTACATCTGGACTAGTATAACTGCTTAAATGTATAATTCACTTGCCATTTAGGGGCAGTTTGTTCCCCAGCAAACTGACCCATAGTGTCTTCTGTCGTTTTTTTTTTTTTTTTTTTTAATCATTTTAACAGAGCCAGTAAAAGATGCTCATGAAACACTCAGGGGTGTCAGGAGGACAGAGGAAGTGTAATTTAATTCCCGTTGGGAGCTGGCAGGCAGGTGGGCTACGTTGTCTGCAGGAAACGCTCTCTCTCCTCATAAATACGGTGTTCTTTAGTGGCGTGACGGTGGTACAGCGTGTTTACATCGTGGCTGTAGTAGCGGGTCCCAAGACATTCTGGCCAAGTCTTCCTGCTGACTCTGGAAATATGTCTCTTCGAATACAGTTTCCAGCAACATCTCTGTGATACAATGCTCTAAAGATATGCTCCTCTAGGGCTATCCCATTCCTCTGGATACATGAGTTCACACAAAATAATTAAATTGGCAAATAATGATTAATGATATTCATATTTATTGGTACCCCACCTGAATTTACATTTCACGCGGGGGCAATGATGGAGTATGATCTCACAGGTTCTAGATGAAGGCTACGTGCCAGAAAACTCCGCCCCCACACTGCTTGGTGCCGGTGGGGGGTGCAGAGCGATGCGTGGCTTATGGACCAATCTTGAGCTTTTGCTCCATTGGTTCCTTAACATTGGCCCCTGATCCCGCCCGTACTCCTCCACGAGGGAGGATTCCTGCAGGCTATGACTGCTGTTTTTTTTTCAGTAAACACAAAATGGCTCCCTCGATCGATCAGGGCGAATCCGGAGCCGTCGTCTCTCCTGTGATTTTGCGTTCCCTGTTAATGGGAGGCCCACAAGAGTATTAACCAGCATATTGAGGCTATTATTCTGATATTTGAACAAACAACTACAAGAGTCGACCACTGAATCCTTACACTGTATTAATTATAATCAAAAACATTTATCTTTGAGCCAAACATGTACTTGAAAAGATGCTGTTTCAGATGCCAGCTTTTCTGCTTTGATGTATGTTTTGTTTGCATTTTCCATGTGGCTGTAGTGACAGAGCTGTCAAGGAGGTTCTGAGGAGGGACGTCTCCATGTGCAAATGCTCTAATCTAGTAGAATGGAAGCTCTTTAGGATCCTGAAAGTCTCAGTTGGTCACGGTTCTATGTGCAGCAGCCTTTTCCAGGTAAATAGGGACGTGTAACCTTAGGTACCTCTCAGAACCAATATACAGCTATGGTCAATGAGAGACCAGTCCTCTGCAGTCCGTCTTAAAGCCTTTATTACGTCATTCCAGGTCAGTTCATCATGCAGCAGATACCATAGCCTTTGCGCATTATTTTTTGGTCTTTCCATTAGGAAATGGTTGAACAGATTGAGTAGCATGAAGATTCTTTTTATTACTCCTAGGTGAGTGATTTTTGTAATGACTTACAGTTAAAATACAGGTAAAAAGACACCACAACCTTAAGCGACAGAACATAAACAGACTTCTTGGGAAGAGCAGGGTGTCATGGAAATGTTATTGAGAGGGAAAAGAAAAAATCTGTGAAATCTGTCATGTTGCATAGTTATTTACATGGAAGTAATGAATCAGTGAGATTTCTCGGCTCAGAAGATGACCTAAGCAAGAATTAAAAGGGCACTTGAAATAAAATCACTCTTAGCCAAAACCATAGCCAGCTCCTGCTCTTCTGTTCATTCCCCTGCTTTTGCGCAGCTGGCTGACTTTCAACTGGTTCCTTTCCGTTTGCCTTGGCTGGAACCAGTGGGGTGTCATTAGGCAGGACCATTCCGCACAGAGGCCGAGAAGCGGATGAAATGTGATATGCAGCTCCGTGCTGGTGCCTTATGGGTAAATATTTCACCGCAGCTTCCTTGTGTAGTTCAGACCCTTCCAGGTGAAACTGTTCCTACTGCTTAGACTCCCTTTTGCTGTAAAATGCGCTCCCTGTTCTGCTGCGGGGTCTACAGTCAAGGGAGACATGTGACATCTAGCCAGACGGAAAAAGGATAAAACACAAAAAATGATCCGGCGAAGAAAATGCTGAGAGATGATGATGGGATGGATGAGTAAAAAGCAGACATCTCCCTTCGCAATTACGCCAGAGTAAAAGAGGAAATATTCTGAAAGAGTCTAGCTTTTACAGGTAAAACACAGGTAATGGCTAAGTATAAGCCATCGCAATCCATTTGAACCCACTTTGGCAGACAGGATGGCAAATGGACAAATTTAAAGGAAAGCTAAACTCAGTTTAGCTTGGTTAACGTAGCCACCATCTGTACTGAAGAGACTTGTAGGTAAGGTCATCTGTAAATGTTGTGGTCGTGCAGGGTGGACGCCGTGGCTGTTTAGTAGGACATGACACCCCTCAGAGATGGCGATAGAAGACAGGCATCTCACCAGCATCATGATCCAGAGCCATGTGCTGTGGTTTATCATCTTAACTGTGTCTATAGATTTCTGAAATGGCAGCTCACGACTGCGGTCCTGGATTTTTGTAGCATTAAATATTTTCACTTAATTTACTTCCATCTGGAAAAATAGCTCTTCTTACTTGAGATTTGATCCTCTTTCTTGTACGAAATTCCACAGCAGATTTCTGCAGCATGTTAAGTGCCAGATTACTCACAAGCCAATTAAAAGTAGCTAAAAATGGAGAGCCAGTTGCTGGTTAGATCCTTCTGTGAGCTCCAGATATTGCCAGCAGATAGGTGGATGTTTGCATGAAGGGCTGTGTCATCACAGTATCCTCAGTCTGCGTGATGCGTATGATTCCAGGACATGGGTCTTCCTCCATAATCTTGCTTCTCCTCTGGAGACTGGCTCCACCCTCACCCCACCCGTTCATGATGTCACCGAGACCCACCCAATGTGGAAACACCTCGAGATGATTTTCCTTGACTTTCGGGCCTGGGGACAACCTGGCACAGCTCAGTGAGCTCAATGCAATTTACTGTTTCAGGGGTTAGTAAATTTTATTAAAGAAATGGCCGTGTAATTTTTATGAAGTTATAAAAATCAATGAGCCACTGGTTCCTCAGTCAGATGAAAGGCTTGCTGTGAAATTAATCCGGCGAAGGCTGGCCTACATTAAACGGCAGCTTGAAATGGCCGTATCCTGGTGGCGTTCCTCTGCTAGCTGCCTGCTCCTCCATCTACAAGCTAACCGCGGTGTCTCTGCGTCACCGTAATGAACGACATACCCATAATACCAATAGGAGTTCCGACAATGTGCCCGCCGATGTAATTTGCAGCTGCTTTGAGTCGTGCCGCACACAATGGTGGAGGAAAACAAATCACTTCTGCGATATTGAACCTGTGTTTCTTCCATTAGCTTTCACAGCAGAAATTGTGTCAATTGCCCTCAGCTTCTGGATTTTCTTTAGCGTGGTGCAACCTCCTACCGAAGGCATTTTTGGGCAAAATGACGAGTAAAGATACTGCGTAATGCAATTCCATTTAATGAGATTTGACTGCTTATCCAATAGCAATGAGATGGCTGATTTGTGAGATGTAAAAAGACAATATGCAGGATATGTATTGCATATTTGTGAATGGAAATCATACTGTGGTATAACCCTTTACAGACTGAATGAGGCTGTGCCTATCCCTACCCTCCCAGGGACCTAATGCATAATCTTGACAAATATGTCCGAGAGACTGCTAATAAGGTCATGGGCAACCAATGACGTTCTCCCGTCACATACAGCCAGAGAACCAGAGGAACCAATGAAGAGAGATGGATAAAAAAGAAGCCAAGGGCACTGCATGTTGTTGAGCCGTCTGTGTAAGTTTTAACTATGCATCTTAACTGGTTGGCAGAGACTAGTTGATTTATTGGTCATTCAAGCTGAACATATTTTGTTTTACTCCCACTAATTTTTTTCAGGAGAATATACAATAGTTTCAGAAATACGCATTTATCTGTTTAAAATTCAATGCAGTGATTTTGCTTAACAGAACCATCAATCAAACGTTTTTGCACTATTTTAGAAGGTAACCGCGTCCCATTTTGTCCACTTTTTTAGCCATACATTAAGCCATTACAGTAATTGGCTTGTGGAAGATACACCTCATTTCTCTGACTATTTCTACCTATCAGAATAAACACTAAAGGTCTTTAACCCCAAGTGTCTGGTCTTGATAATAATCACATTTCATAAACTCACAATCTCCGTCTACTCAATCAACACAAGTGTGGTTCTTTATCACAGGCTAGACTGCAGGAGATTATTTTAATTGAAACGCTCCCTGGATTTGATTGAGGTCAAAATAGTCAATCCATTATGACAATTAATTTATTACGGTATGAACGTGCTTTATATTATCAGAAAGGTCACATATTTGTTGCGAAGTTGGAGTACCTGGAATAATCTCTGAAGCAGGCAAGTGCCCAGATCTCATGATGCAGAATCTGACCAATCTGAGCCGCTTTGGCTGTCATGTCATTTGCTAGGGCCACAGGCCTCACTGTGATTGGTTACTCACCACCTCAGGGGTGGTGTAGGTCTTCGTGTTTTCATTTTGATTAGTTCCACCTATCCCTCAATCCTGAAAAGATCATTAATTGGTGTGTTTTGTTTTGGATGGTGACCCTGACTATGCTTTGTAAGGCACTACTTGAAATCCCTGCCTCAGTCTGTTTGTGCTTTTTGTTGTTTTTTTCTACCTCCGAAACGGCTTTTTTATTTTTGTGTTTGTGTTTGCGTCGTGTTCAGTCCGTCTGCCAAGCCCCTCACCTTAATAAAATATTATTCCCTGTTAAATCCAGCTGGTTTTATTTGCTGTTTGGAGTAAATAAATCCCCACGATTCTCCATCACAATTGTTGTGTTGGGTTATGTTGGTGGTCTAACTGTCTCAGAGCTGTCCTATATCTCAGTCCCAAACACTGAGCTCTTAAACTCCTGCAGCTTATTCCCATTTTCCATTCTGGCCTGCTGTACGTCTTCTGTTCCACTGGTCATAATGAATTATCTGAAATAATGGGTTCTAACTTGGGACTGCGGAAATCAGAGTACTCACCCGATGTTAGCATCAGGGGCATAGCTAGAAATTCTAGTCTCCTGACCCGATGTCACCCTGTCCCCCTCCAGGCATATAATTTTACATGTTCTCAGGCCCCTATAATGTGCTGGGCCCCCCCAAATCTGCCAAGATATCCATGCCTCTACTGTGCCACCAGTTAGCATTATCTGTGATTAGCCAGGAAGTGGGTTATTTATCCATATCATACTGTTACAGATTTTGTTCTCTTTTACCAAACCAGTCAGGCTGCCACCCCCACCACCCCACCCCAGTCCCTCGGGTCTGAGCTAATTGATGGATGAAACAATGACAAGTGAAAAACAGACAGGCGATTAAAGAGTCCGTTTGCGGGCAGTGGGGACGTCTCCGGCGAAGACGTGGTCTCGGCTGACGGGCTTGCACTGACACTTCCACGCTGATTAATATTTCAAGGCAAGAGGACCAATCGGATTATCAGAAAATAAATAGCAGATTACACAGGGGAAACGGAAGAGCAGCCATACCCTGCTGGGAAGGGCAATGTAAGACGTGGAGACGGGTCTGCCTGGAAGGCTGGTGGTTCAAATCAGCAAAGCAAGGCCCTTAACACCCAGTTACTCAGAGACTTTCTGCCACTGTTGTCTCGACTGTATGTCGCTTTGGATGAAAGTGTCTGTTGAATTAATAAAGTTTAAAAAGTAAACGTTTGGAACGCTGCAACCTTACTAGGCCTCAAAGCCTCAGTCTGGAGTAGTGCTCTTACACCACTGACAGCATAGGGCAATAGGGCTGCTGAGCATGAGTGCTGTGGGGCCGCTTTGACAGAAAAACCTGGTCTGTTTTTTGAGACGTTGCCCCCTCATCCCCACCCTGGCTCCTGTGTGTAGCTTTAAGGAATGGGGAAATCACAGGCCAGTCATTTCCTCCAGAGCTGCCTGTAACGTCTCCTTACCAGAAGAGCCATCTGCGTCCCCAAGCATTAGTATGACCCAGCATTATGGCCAAAATTTTTTATTTGGGTGGAGGGAGAGGTTGGCTGCATTTCCACCTGAAAGTTTAGGGCCACCTTTGCAAAGACCTCCTGAATCAAAAGGCCACCTGAATCACAGGGCATGCTGGGGGCTGAGCGCATCAGACGGAGGATTGGCCCAATCAAGATCAGACCGAGAACGCTGGCTGCACTATCATGTATGATTGTGATTACATTGCTGAGCTGGATGGCTTTTTCATTTAGATAATTATTTGGTTTCATAATGATTAACATCCTCATCATTATTAGCATTCTCATAACGTTAAGCATCTTAATCTTCAAGCGGGGCTGGTTGCCGAGTGTGTAACACTGTCCCCTTACTCTTCAGGGCTTTGAGTATCCCTGTCCATGTGGTGAATCAGTGTTTTTCTCTAAATCTCCCAGTATCTCCCCTGCCTCCCATTCCAGGTGTCTCCCATGACAGGTTCTATATTCCCCATGGCCCTGTACTCGGCTGTTGGACCTTTGAGCTGATCGGACCCCTCCCGGGGCTTGAACCTTCTTTACATATCTAAAGGTTCTTGGTTGTTCTGGGGCACAGAAATGTTGCAGGCACCAAAGGTGTGAAACAAGCGTCCTACGTGGTTACTTGTCATTTTGAAGTACATGACAGTCCCTGCAGGGGGCGACCTGTTTGTGGTCGTGGAGGAAAAGAGCTGCGAGTAGAGTTGAAAAGGGAGGGGTGCGTTTTAGAGGCAGCCGCCCCCCACCGCCTGCCAGCGCCGTCCCCTTCCTCAGCCTGTCAGAAAGTCCTCCATCAAGCCGTGTTGACATCAGCGAGTGCTCTCTTTTGCTATCTGTTTGCTTATGTGCAGCATGGGAAATGGTGGACCCAGGAGTGCTGCCTTCTGGACAGTGCCTCCTCCATTGAGCCTGCGGCTGGATTTATGCTCAGCTCTTACCCCCCCCCCCCCCCCCCCCAAAGTAAACAGAGTCTGAAGGCCGATCAGATGACACCGTGTGTTGGGGTGACATAGCTAATGAGTTGCAAAACAAATGGGCGCGGTGTGCCTGGTAATGGAAATGACTGGAGGAGGCATGAATGGTAATGAATCTAATTATGCTTATGCTAATGCAGGTTTGGCTAATGAAGCTGTAACTGCTGCTTCAGCGGATTGGCTGAGAGAGGGGTAGTGATGTTGCTGATTGGTGTGGCCGGGCTGGGAAACGTGGCTGATTGGTGGAATATTATTGGGGCATAGTCCCATGTTGTCCAGAGGAAAAGTATGTGTTGCTTTAGAAAGCCGGTACTGAGGTAATGCAGTAAATTTGTAGGAGATAGATGGCGCTGTTCTGAGACGTAAGACAGTTACTCAGGACTGTGTCTTGCTATCAGGGAAGCATTAAAGTTCTTTATGAGGCATGTTGGCTACATTCATCCTAGGAGTTGTGCAGGCTGTCCTTGAGTGTCTCAGCAGCGGCGCCCCCTGCTGGCTTAACTTTACTATAGTCTAGTCTCAAAGCTGCTTTTTTGCTTTTGCTTGTTACTAGGATAGGTGTGCAGGGTCCCTAGATGGCTTTCAGGAACGTCATGCATATTCAACAAGTCATCAACGCAGAAGAAAGGATTTGGAGAGCCTACTTTCAATTTAAATCAGCACTCTGACAAGTGTCAAACTGGCATTTGTACCGGCAGCCCCCCCCCCCCCCCCCCCCCCCCCCCCCCCCCCCCCCCCCCC
>JAODJU010000040.1:6449863-6461322 GCA_026776725.1 Gnathonemus echidnorhynchus | reverse complement strand
CCCCCCCCCCCCCCCCCCCCACAGACCTCCCCACAGAGATTGTGATTGGATGATTGCCACTACATATCCGGGTGCCTGTCTAAGCTGTACGATCTCAGTCAGATCATCATTGGTTCGCTGTGTCTCTGCTCTGCTCTATTGCCTAGTAGCAGACAGTCGATGTAGATACTTGTTACTCTGCTTAGTCTTCTGTGCAGATAAGCAACAAAACTGAAGCACCGTCCCCACCCTCCTCCAGCTGAATATGCAGGCAAAATAGATCCCTTTAGACTAAGCAGAAATACAATTTAGAAAGGTGTTTATATACAGTAGGCGTCTCTTTGTGTGCCCTTTTGGTGTCCCGCTCAAGCTTGACACTTGTTTTAGCATTTTCACCGCACTGCGTGTTTAATTTTGTAAGCACAACAGATAAAACTCTGCTTGCCTGCTAAGCAAGTTATTAATGATAATAGTATGAAAATGGATTGTAATCACTGGAGCCTCTGTGTTGCCATTTGCAATGATAAGAGGTCTATTCTTGGAGTCGTCTCAAACAGCTGGTTCAGGGTCCTCCAATCTGCAGGCAGACACAAGCTGGGCACATCAACGCATCCCTCAGCTGGTTCACGGAAGGGCTCCATATGCACGGTGGAGAGCGCATGACCATATATGGCTTTCCTTCTCCTCTGTGGCCCCTCCTTGCAGAATCAAGCCTATAGGGCTGTCCAATAATGTCTTTTCTGCCGCCTGATTGGCCGAGGCCATGTGGCTAGTCGGCTTGTGGCTCCTTTCCGTACTGAGAGATGGTCTATTGCGGTGCTTTATTATGGCAAACTTAGTTATCTGGCACCATCCGGCTATCAGAGAGGAGGGCTGTTGAAATCTTGTTGTCGTTGAGAGAAGCAGAACAGATTTGAACAGTTAACCTGCTCAGGGATTTCAAACTGCAGTTCAGGGTCACAGTCTGTTGTGAGATATCTGGTAAACATTTCTGTGAGCGCATCATAACAAACAGTTTTTATCCATTTGTTAATTCATCCTTCAAAAAGATAATTGGGTCTCAGATGCGCGGATTCTATTCGGCAAGGGAGCAACAGGATTGATCCAAGCAAATATCATGAATCACATTGTTCCGGTGGGTTCCCTCGCATCTGTGGCAAGCCCGTGGGTCTTTGAAGGAGTGTGGAACTGCTGCCGGCCGGTGATAAGCCCCGCCTTACCGCTGGGGGGGGTGAGAGGGAAACGATGGAGTGAAGCAGAAGGAGGAGCGTCAAGGGGCAGCTTCCCTGACCTCGTTGGGCAAGCAGCTGGACGGCAGCGACTGCAGGGGTCCTGCCGCGTCTTTTCTGTTTGCACGTCTAGCATGTCACAGCGTGGGAAATTCAACACAATTGATAACGATCAATCAGAGCGGGTCAAAAGGGACCCCAGTTCGATTCGGCGGGGTTATGGATTAGTGCATGGCGGATTGATCTGAAGCCCATGGGGGTCTTGCCTGTTTCTCTTTCACAGCTGTTTTTATATACGCCCCCCCCCCCCCACCGGGCTGCTCATTGGTCAGCATCGGACCAATCACAGCAAGACCCATTATGTATTACGGTCAAATGCTTATTCACCATGACGGCGACCCTTGTTGTTTGAATGGCTTGCGATGAACTTGTGTGTATCGCTTGTGACTGTGGCATGCTGGGAGATATGGGTTATTCAGGAATAATGACGTCATCTAGGCTGCAGAGAGCTGGGGTAGGGGGCCGGGCGAGGAGGTGGGCATCCCTCTCCTGGCACGGCTGACATACGCAGCTCCGCACGGGCTTTTACGACCCCGTTCGTGAAACACACACTCAGCACTATCAGCTAATTGTGAATCGAGGTTCCAGGAGAAGTAAAACCAGGCAGGGGAGACACCCAGCTTTATAAAGTGAGAGCTTTTGAGCTTCGCGTAAGACTCTGTGTCCAATAACCAGGCAGATATGATGAGCGGGAAGCTGAAACTCCCAGCAGGTGTCACCCAGCTCGTTCGAAATCACAGCATCATTGCCGACAGTGATCAATAAAACAGGGCAGTGAAAACTGTAATTATGTCGTACGCGTGATAGGTGCTGAAAACCAGCCCGCCTCTTAACATACCATTATAACTTTTTATTTCGTTGTCGCCGGAGCTTTAACAAGACTTTTCTGAGCGTCTTGAAATATCTGAAAAGCGCTTGATCCATCTTCACAATGACTCTGATGTGCAGAATTGCAGGTTGTTCTAAGATTGCCGCTTGCTTTCTTTTATTTTTTTTCTCAACAGGCCAAGCATTGATTTTGAACTTTTGATTCGGTTTAATTTAAAAATGAAAGGAAACAGAGGAGTGGTGAGGTGCTGCATCAGCGGCGTCCTTGGTTTTTTGAGTAATGCACATGCCTCGTGGGTGTTTGCTCGTGTGCATGTGTGCGTGCCTGTGCACGATTGCTGTTATCGTTGATTCCCTAACAGTGCAATTGTAATCCGTGCATTAAAATGTGGACACTTTGACGAGTGTGCCGTAGTCTACCTCTGCTGTTGTTCTGTCGCCTCTCTCAGTACGATCTTGTTATACTACAGGAAGGCGTGGCCCCCTTCCTCTTGATCATGTGTTCATTAGAATCCTTCATCAGCCGAGAGGTGGAAACAACGAGAAAAACAGCCTTGCGTGTTTTTCCTGCGGCTTCATTAGCGCGCCGAGCGCCGACCCGTTGCATTCGCGTCTAATTCCCAGGTCAGCACGCTGCCGACGAGCGATTGTTATTATGTGCTTGACTGACTCATCTGATGGTCGTCATGAAAGGGAAGTGGCGACAGCAAGCGCAATGTTTAGGAACTTAATTGGAGCTTCAGATGTAAACTTGGGAAGTGAATCTCAGAGCGGCCCTCTGCCTCAAGGCCAAACTTTGGCTCTGGTCAGGGGGGTTCGAGGGGCTGAATCTATTATTCCACTGGGCCAGGAACTGCCCAGAAATATTTCACACCTTCTCCAGAGAACTCTCCTGAAGGAATATCACTGATCTTCTGTGTGCTGGCTTCGTGATTCTGCTCTCACCCTTCTCTGACGGGTTTTTTCATAGACATAAAATTCCTAAGGGCAGCATGCTGGTGCAGTGGTTAGTACTGTTGCTTCATACATCTGGGACCAGGGTTCAAGTCGCTGCCTCTCTGTTGTCATGGGGATTCCTCTGAGTCCTCTGGTTTTTAGTCTGAGGAGTTACCAAAGTGTGTGTGTGACTGATGTGTCTGTGTGCCCTGCAATGGGTTGGTGCCCAGTCCTTGGTCGTTCCTTACTTTGTGCTCATTGCCTCTGGGATAGGCTCCAAACCCCCTGCAACCCAGAACAGGGCAAGCAGTTTCAGAAAATGGGTGGATAAAATGTCTGGTGCACTCTTCCATAACGTTGCACGGTGATTTACATGATTGTTCTTGCCAGACAGTGCCTTTGGAAAACCTGTTGCTCATTTCTGAACTTCTGCTCCTCTGCTTTTCCTGTCCTACATCCCCCCCCCCCCACCGCCCTCGGTGCAGCCAATATGAGGCCTACATCCCTGACATCTTCCGCTACATGTCTGTCTATTCGGCCGTCTAAATATTCGGCTACTAATAACCTTTTTATTGATCTGTCCATGAATGTGCGTCAAGGGGATTGAGCTCAGAATGCGGGGAGTGTGGCGGCACCCATTTGGCAAGACGCCAAGGAGTTTGCGTCGATCAAATGGCCGGCAAAAGTGCAGTTGGATAACAGGGCGCCTCGGCGCAAACGCCTTTGGAGACGCGTGAACATTATCCTGTGGGAAATGTGACACATTCCAGGTGGACCCCCCCATTCATCCACCCTGGACCCTCCAGACTCCAGCTTCTGCAAGGATAATCGATTCTCGACCCTTGGGGGCCTCGTGTTCCCATTCCTCCCCCCTGATGTGCTCGGGCCTGGATGATGCGCAGGCTGCACTCGCCCACCTTCATGGACCCAACACTATAACCGATTTCCACGTAATGAAGCCATAGATCTATTCTTAGAGCAGAGCTCTCTACATGCTGTTATAAACCTGAACCGGCACCAAGCTTGTGTCAGCTTCATTTATAGGAATTTGAGATCTTCCCTCTTGAAACTTTGACCCTTTTCTTGGTTCGCCTGTTCCACCATGCAGCCTCGCTTGATTACGCACTTTTACTGCGTGATTGCATTGTTTTGTCTGCATCCATCATTGCATGGCCCTCCAGTCCACAGATCTGACCTAAAATATACGCTCATATTGCCTTCTAGATGACCTGTGACCCCTGAAGTTCTTCTCATTGTCTGCTCTTCTTTGTTTTACCTCCCAAAGCAGATAACAGCTTAGCTATTAGCCTGTGTAAATGCTTGTGACCCAACCCTTCACACTAGAATCACCATGGTACTTACGACAAAAACACCATTCTAGAGAGTGAATGTCACATTCAGGTCCTGTCTGTCCATAAAGCACCACTCAAAACAGTCCTTTTAACTGGGATCCACTGCAGGAGCTGACTGGACCTTCCAGCTTCCTGTCAGCGTACATTTATGGTGATGGGTTCAAGGCACACTGCACCCAGATCTATGGAAAGCCCCACCCCATAACCCGAGTGTACATCACCAGGCCCTGACAGGCATGGTTAATGCTTCACACACACGTCCTAACAATCAGGTGGTCCACAGCCAGGGAGATTTAACATCCTCGCCCCATTGCCCAGGTATCCTCAGATAGATTTTTTGAGATATTTTTTTCAACTGTGAACCTTTATCTACTAAATTCTTTCTTCGGAAGAAGATTTGGGAGTGAAGATTACTGACATGTTTCAGATGAATTCACCAGCCAGTTCAAAAGATGGAAGGAAGAGTTAAGGTCCTGAAACATTCCCTTTCCCTCAGAGGCTGTCCCAAATGTTCTGCTTCCACCCTGTCTTCTCCTCACCATACCAGGTCATGACGTCTCACTAGGTAACCAGCCCGGCCCACGGCCAAGATTTCACACCAAGCTTTCCACGCCCCACCATCCACCACCCAAAATGCCTTCCTGAGGCTCCTTTCATCGCGTCTCTTTCTGATGACACACCGCAAGCTGATTGGACAGCAGATACCGAACTGCTGTACAACATCCTTTGCCCACGCTTTTCCACACTGCACTTCTCAGAGCTCGGTTTCAAAAAATGTTGAGGTCGAGCAAGATAAAGGTCACTTTCATTTGCATTCCGTACACCTCGGGTACAAAACCGTGGCATTAACATTAAATGATGTGTACGGTGTCATGTTAATTTTTTGGACATTCAGTATTACAAGTCAAGAACAGAAGCTTTGCATGAAAGTTAGAGAGTGTGCACATGTGTTTAGTATAGTGAAAAAATTAAGTTGCAAGCCAGACACGTCCTTTCACACAGAAGATTACTTGTCACTGTTTTTCTGTGTGTGACTCTTGTTACTTCAGTCTGTTTGTGTTTAGTGCCGACTAACACTCTTGACTGTAGGCAAGATGCATTGACCTCTGCATGTTTTAGCTGGCGACTTTGACGGGACAATTACAAGATCCAGTTATCTGAGCTTGAAAACACCAGAAATCCTGATGTTGAAGGAGTGTATATATACTGAATGATGAATTAATCACCATTGTAGTGGAGTGGCGTTATTTGGTGGAAGTGATTTACAAAGAGGGGGTTGACAAAGTGCTGAGATACCTAAGATGATTTTTTAAAAAAAACTTGCTTAAAGGGCCTGACAGGGACAGAGGTTTGAAGCTGAAAATGAGATCCTATTTTCATGGCAGTCTCAATTTAGCCTGACATCAGACAGGCTGAACACAGTAGTGCTACAAGGTAATATGGCAAGTGGAAACTCAGACCTTTGTGCTACTTAACATGCTGAAAACTAAACTTGACACCAGACCTAATGAGCACTCCAAATCTGCTGAACACTAAATTTATTAAACACTTAAATCCACATAACACTAAATCAAATGAACACTAAATGTGCTGAACACTAAACCTTCTGAACACTGTAAATCAACAGAACACTAAAGGAAACAAACACCGCTAATATACTGAACACTAATCCAAGTGAACACTAAATCTGCTGAACACAAAACCTCATGAACACTAAAACCACAGAATAATAAATAAATTGAACACTAAATATACTCAACACTAAACTAAATTACCACTAAACCTGCTGAACACTAAACCGAATAAACACTAAACCCACTGAAACCCACCTTACTGAGCACAGTGAATCTTCTGAACACTAAACCTGATCTTTCCAAGAATTTGTCTGTAATGTTTGTGACAACCCGTTATGTGTGTTACTGGCCTCTTTCTGTTCCATGGAGATGCTTCTGGAAGGTCATGTAAGCCTTTGTTTGATTGATGTTCATTTTTTTTTTTGTCCTTTCGTCTTTCATTTTCATGTTTTTCTCCAGCCTGGTCATTTTGTGAAACCATCCTACGGGGTCCTCAGTCTTACTATATTTCAGGTAAAGTGCATGGCAGCGTGGGTGGGTGGGCGGTTTGGGGGGTGCACGGAGCACACTGGGGGCCACAGAGCCCTGACGCATAGGACCGTGCTGCAAGGTTGCTATGCCTGTTGCCATGGTTACAGGAGCATCAGGACGGACGCGGCTCCTTACACCTGCCTGGTCAGAGCGGGAGAGTGACTGAGCAGAGCGTGTCAGCGAATGGCTGGTGAATGCACTGCGGGAGCTTTGGCTGGGATTGGCCCTCATGGCGTGTCAAGCTTGTAGAATGTTCTGGATCATTACAGATTAGGCATGATAACGACACGCGGGAAACAAGGCGGTGAGATCTCCAGGTTAATGACTGTAACCTGGGATGCATCTTGTCCTATGTGCGCAGTGAGGACACAGACCTGAGCCCACAATCCACTGCACAATAACCAAAACCAGAGTGTTAAGCAAATGTTGTTTTTCCTATTAAAATAATCACTTTCACATGGTATGTTAGCACGGTTTAATGGTTATTTTTGCGATAGAAATACAGAAATTGTGTGCGGAAATGGGTTTTGGAGGGATTCCAGATATCCTGGGCTTCCGTAAGCAGACTTTGAGAGCGAGCTTATTACAGGTGCTTTTATTCGCTTTGAAAGGCTCGCCGGGGAAGGCGGATGCCGGCTTTGTCCTTGGGAGTGTATGGACAATACGGACCCGGGCAGCGCGGACGTATCGCTGCTGTGAACTCGACGGAGCTCCTGGTGCGGCTGCCTCACATTGCGATTCCTGCATGGAACACGTCAACAAAAACAGCACGCGGGCATTAGCGACGTGGCCTTTGGCTGCCGCAGCTGGGAGCGCGCGGTGACAGGGTAACTTACTGCCAAGGAGAGGATTCCCAACGACGTGTTTCATCGGCTCGATGACAAACTCATGCAGTATGCGCCAGTTTGTCAAAATCCTCAGTATGGATGCGGCAGTATGTGAACGGTACCTGGATGACATATTACATTCGGCCAAATTCCCATGCGTGCAACCGATGGACGCTAAGCTAACCCAGACGGCCACTGCAGCACTGTCAAAATGGCGGAGAAAGTGCCTTCTCTACAAATTATACTTTAGTTTTAACTTTTGAGGGGGTCAAGCTATGTCACATCTGGGCCAGGTAATATGCAAGATGACCACTGCAGTGTGTCTGAATACATTCATACTATTCTCATGTATACTTACAGTACAAACTACAAAAATGGTTGAGTAGTAGGCTTCTGACAAAATTCAGTACATACTGTGTGAGAATGCGATTTTGGACGCACCCGCAGACTTCCACGTTGAAAGCCAGGTGAGGGAGGGCCTTGCGAAGCTGGATGTGCGCCTGTTTAACACAGCGTGCTAATTTTACCGCAGTTTTAGGCATGGAGCGCCGCGGCCCTAATGACATGCTGTGCTAGTCTGTTTGTTTACAAGCCACAGGATCAGTCACACTGAGCCTGGCTGGAACGCGGTTCTTACAATATGAAATCACGAGGGAGTGGCTGGCTATTTCCCTCCCTCCTCGAGCCACTGGGCACCACCCCCGACGGCCCTGCCCCGTGGCAGTCAGCGCCTCCCTCTGCATGAGCGATTGCTGCATGTAAGTGGCAGATGGAAGATGGTGTATTTTAGCAGTACGACCAGCCTCCGAGCGCATATGATTTACGCCGGTGCACACACATACACACACCACTTCATTTCTGTGTGTGGCAGAATGACACTGTGCGCTCACATTAAAATCGCCCCCCTAAGAACACACCACACACCTTATAAAGGTTCCCAACAGTCTCTCAAACATATTTATGGAATATTACTGCCTCGGGTGTTAAACAAAAATTGACGTTATGTAATACATGGCGGAGCCCCTCAAATTTAACATCCCTTAAGAAATAAAATGTCTGAAACTAAAAGTGAATTCATAATCTGTCAGACTGAGTATAAAAATAAGTGCGTAAGTGGGGAGTCGAGGCGTGCCTTTCAAGGCACCGTCTTCGCATGAACCCCCCTGGGTGCCCTTCCTGTGTCCTGTGGTCCAAACCCACATACCCCACTGGAAATGCACAGGAAAATCCTACAGACTGCAGGTTACAATTTTCAGGATCGGGTTTCCATGGGTTAGGAACGTAGTTTTTAATGATCAACAAATCCCATCACTGACACCAAAATGCTGCTGATTCCAGGCATGGAAGCCTGGAACAGCGGATCCAACGTGATGTCCCATGCTACGCTTTTCCTGATGCCCATATGGTCTGAGGGCCAGGATGTGTCTGTCATCCTCCATAAAGGCATTGGCGGGTCATTCACCCCGTGAGCTCTACAGTTGGATTCAGTAGGACCTGTTTCCGCACAGAGCCAACGTGCGGAAGGCTATAAATTGAGCTTGTTAAGTCTTTTACCTGCCATTAGGTTAGGTAGTTAACCTGCTGGTGACTGACCCCAGCCCGGGACTCATTAAACTTAATTAGCTGTGTTTTTGAATCGTATGTATGAATGCATTGTTTGGTGCAGTAATCATCTTGGTCGTCCTCGGTGGGCACTAAAGGGGGTGTGACAATGGAGTGACAGGGAAAAGAGAAAGAGGAGGAAGAGGGAGCAGAGTGACAAGTATGCAGAGAGGAAGTAAAACACACACACACAAGCACACACACACACACTTGGGCAGACAGGAGTGTGGATTCACCACGGAAACACACAGCCCTATCAGGATAAACACGGAGACAGACAAAGCACAGAGGCGGGCAGACCTATGAAAGACATGTGAATGGGAGAGAAAACTGTGCACACAAACATACATACAGACGTACTCTCTCTCTCTCTTTCTCTCTCTCTCTCACACACACACACACATACAGACATACTCTCTCTCTCACACACACACACACACACACATACAGACGTACTTTCTCTCTCCCTCTCTCTCTCACACACACAGACACACACACACACACACACACACACACACACATACAGACGTACTTTCTCTCTCCCTCTCTCTCACACACTCACACACACACATACACACGGCAGCAACATGCCTCTGCTAACTTAAGCCTCTTGCCAGACACACCAGCACAGCGCCCCCTACCTGTCACGCCACACTCACAGATGCACACGCGGCTATATTGTTCACACCGTGACCTTTAAATGGCCCATTATATGTGGCAGAGACAATGCCGACGATGGTTATTTATACACAGATTAATTCTGATGGCCAGGCGGCTGCTCGACGGGCCCCCCATCCCTCTCATTACCTCGGGAAGCGAACCTGCAAGCCTGCTGTCCCCCCCACTGTGGGTGAGCCCAATTAAAGCCGGTAAGCAGGCCCTGCGCCAGCTCCCGAATGTACCGTCGCCCGTGTGACTCAGCACAGGAGTCCGTGAGGAAGGATTCTACCACGGTGAGTCCGAGGATCACAGGCGGGGGGGGGGTTTGGGGGATGCGCTCGTGTCTGATCTCAGCCTGCGTGTTTGTTCACCAGCGCCGTGCGTGTGTGAGCAATACGTGAGATCCTTTGGCAGTACGTGCACAAATCTCCCGAAACAGACATCTACACCTCCTGACACGAAGGGGGCGCTATGAATCTTTGCTAGCTACACTGCTCATTCGGCATCTTTTGTCTCTTGCTCTTGCGTCGGCCACCCTCCGTCCCCCTCCACGCTGCATGCTTTTCTGTGTGTTATGCCTGTTTTTTTGCTCCACGGTGCCCTCTATCCTGCCCCGGGCACACTCGCACACCCTGTTAGGGATGTGAGTTTAACATACACACACACACACACACACACTCACACACACACATTGTCAGTGACAGGAGTGTAGCAGACACACAGACACACACCCTGTCTCTGAGAAGAGTCACAGACACGCACACACGCACACACAAACACCCTGCCACGCACAAGGCAGTGTGTTTGTGCTTCGGTTTGTTGATATTCTAATGACCTTGGCAGCATGAATTTTTAAAGGAAGGTGAGAATGAATATTCCAGCTGGAGCCTGAGAAACCCGGTAACCTCATAAGGAGCCGACGCCCCCAACCGGAGTGATGGAGCCAAAGAAACGGCACTTCATGCCCAGTCCTGTTCCCGCGCAGTTACCAGCATCTGTGAAAGCGGGCCACCGGTAGAACAAGGGGTCGCAACCCGCAATTGTGGTCTGAGTTTGAAGTGTGGGTCTGACACATGGATTAGTGAGCGCATTAATGGGGTAGGCTGTGTCGGTTTTTTAAAGAAGATGAATAGCTGTCTACAGCTGAGCTCACTTCCGGATAACGTACTTTCCTAAGTCACCTGTAGTGACCCATAAACTCGCCCCACAGTTCTGCTCATTAATGGCCTCTGTGCTACGTGCTCACTGCTGCAGAATTTTCCGGTGGTACATGGGGATGTGGCAGCAGGGCACTGAACACAGCCGAGGTGTCCAGTGAGCAGGTATTAGGGTTGGATACGTACGCAAACAGGTCAACAGGGGTCCCCCAAAACCACTGGAGCCCCATGCAAATATGTGGTTTGACTGTGGTCGTGGGCTTTTCATTGATTACAGTACATCCTATCTGGGTCGTGGAAGCTTATCCAACTAAACTGTGCGAGAACTCTAACGTTGCCATGGAGCTATAAGAGCCTGGCCTGGCTTTAATCCTGGGCCTTCAGGCTCAGGTGAGCCCAAGAGGATCTGCCCTCAGGTCTTCAAGTCTTTAGACTTCTCAAGATTCCAGATTCAACGGCTTTGACTGGTCATGAGCAACAAGTGCACTGGAAAGCCTGCATGTTCAGATCAAACAAGCCGTGCAAAACTAGGCACAATGCAGTCGGTGGCTGTTAAAATGCAGTAACAGAGCTTTAAAGTGCGTCTGCCATGGATGCGACTGTTATGCTTGGGGAAGGAAGCTATTCTTCAATCTGATACTCAGTGTTGTGATACCCTGGACCCTCCCATTCGAATGTGGGGGGGGAGTGGAGTGTGGAGTTTGTGTCTGGGTTCCCCCTCCCT
>JAODJU010000040.1:6431898-6442008 GCA_026776725.1 Gnathonemus echidnorhynchus | reverse complement strand
GGGGGTGATACTCAGTCCACTGTGTGTGTGGGGGGGTGACCACAGGATACCGGTCTACCTTAGTGTTGCTTTCGCTAGGGTTCAGAGTGAAATGGGTCCAGTTATCTGGACCATGATGCCGGCGAGGGTTTGGGTGCGAGTGACTTGCCATGTTGGGGAGATGCGAGTGACTTGCCATGTTGGGGAGATGCAGAGAGAATGCACGTGCAGGATCTGACACAAGAGGCACGCTGCACACCTCACAAGCACTTTCACTTTCAAGTGATATTGTCAGGTACGTTCAGAGGAGCTCAGTGATATTCTTATGCCACAGTTGTGGGAGAGAGGCCCAGTGCATCGGGGGAGCAGTAGGACGAATATGCTTTGCCATACAGGACACTGAACAGTGCAGTAAGAGGCAAGACAGTCCAGTATAAGCATGCGTGAGCAATAAATATGTAATAAATAGGTGATGCATTGGGGATAAGGATGTGCACTTGCAGGAGGTTAAGGGGCAGCACTAAATAAACAAGGTGAGTCTCCATCTCATGTGCCTGCAGGAGTAAGGAGACTTGCCTCCGCTCTGCGTTACAGGATGGTCTCCTGGAATTGCCACATAACTATTCTCTTTTATGGTAAAGGCCCTTAATGTTCCAGCCAGCCTTTCCCCCCCCCACCAGGTCGCTTCATCTTATTGGCTACACAGAATTGTACTGCTCATTTCTATGGCCGGGAGTCAATCAGTGCCGGACCAAAAAAAAAAAAAAACAACAAAAGGAACGAATCACACTGTGACAGCTGCTCTTCTCCAGAGCCAGGCAGGAGGAGAGGCAGGGATCCCACACACGCCCCTGCGGGAACGTCTAGTAGGTGAGAATCCAGGCCTGCTGTGGTGCCAGGGTGGCTGATCTGTCCCAGTAAAGCAGCCGTATAAACGAGGAGAGGATGGTGGAGCACCAAGGTGCTAATGGCTGGGTAAGAACATACATAATGAGGGAAAGCAAGCCCATCTGCTCCTGTAGGAGGTGATGCAGCAGAGATTCAGCTCTGGAATCAGGGCTCCTGGTGGCTGCAGGCTTCTCCATCTCCGGTCCCCCATGACGTCCCATCTACAGTGTCATGTAGCTGTGGCTGCCAGTGGCTCAGCCAGTTAACCCTCCTGTGCTCAGGTGGTAGCCGGTTCAAATTGCAGGTTCTGGAAGCCTGATGCTGCTATTGCGTCTATGAGCAGAGCCCTTAACCCCCAGTAGGCTGACCCTGCTCTGTGAGCCCAAGCTTGCTCTCACTTGTTTGTTTCTCATAAAGAGCAAGATGGGGCAAGTGAAAAGACAATTTCCCCCTGGGGATCAATAAAATATCGCGATTCTATAAGGAGCACAGCATGACGCTGCTGTCTAGTCTTCTACAGTCATATGGGGAAGAGACTCTGTATGTTTTTCGCTGTTATTTTCAGAAAACTGACTTGGGGAAAATGACGGGACTATGAACACCTCCTGTATGTCTAGTGGATGTTCACCTTTCTCAGTAGGACCATAGCACCTGTCTCATGCCAGCCAGCATCCCTTCCTGTCCGGGACTTTCCCAGCCTGTGGCTGCGCTGGTGGCCCATGTGGGACTCTCCCAGAGCACTGAGCTCCGGAATCTGATCTCCCCTCTTGACTTTTGGCAACATCCTGCTCGTTGGCATTGTGGTGACCACAGAGTTGAGTGAGCACCTGCAGCAGTTTGTGGTGCTGCAGGAGCAGAGCTGGTCGACCCATTACGTGACACAGGTGGCTGCCTGGGCTGCCATCTTCTGAGGGGGCACTGAAATAACCTGCCTCGGGCACCACATGGGCTGGAGGAACCCTGGCTGAAGAGACAAGTGTGGGCTTAAGCCAGGATGACAGCCCTGCAGCTCCGGGTTCGAATCTCCCCTGACCTGTGTGCTGAGTTTGCAGGCTCAGTTCAATACTGAGGCTCTGTGCCACGTGAGGTAGGCTGAGCGATTTCCTCACCCAGGGTGTACAGGAGCCTGGGAAAGACAGGAACACCACAATGAAATGAAGTCAAAATCGAATAAATAAATAAATAACAGCCCCTTCCGGCTCTGGGATTAAAAGCAGGAGGGCGTCAGCATTATTACTGAAATTTGTCGGTCAGCCTCATTATGAAGCATGTTTGGCTTGCGCCGTGGAGCTGAGGTCTCCCGGTAGGCGATGTTGGTGCCGCTTAGCCGCGCCGTTTCCCTTGGAGACACGGCATCTAAGCTGCTCGCTCCGCGGCCCTCAGCTGTGTGTGCGTGGAAAGGTTCCAGCAAAGTCACACCAGTCAAAATGTCCTACTGAATAAATTAGTGCGATTGTAAGACGCTTCGGGGAAAAAAATCAATGTCTAAGCGGCGATATAACATGAGTGCGTTTTGTAACTCACTTGAAGCCCCGTTCTTTAAATGGCTCCCGCGTTCCCCCTCCTCCTCTGAGTTGCGGCTTTGAAATAAGCGGGTCACTTGACTGTGCGCTCACTCTCGCCTCGCTCCACGCGCGCGGGAGCCGGGGAAGCAGCCAAACGCAATAAATGGACTCGTTCACGGCCTCTGCATCCTCATCCTCACCTCGGTCTTCATCACGCGGGGGCGGAACTGGCACAATGCCCACCACTGAAGTCCACAGTCTGTGTCAGAAACAACTTGTGAATTCTGCTGTTATTAATGCTCATAAAATGAGGCAAGGTAAGATAAAATAAGATAAGGCAGGGCTCTGAAGTCTCGTGCATCGACTGTGAGACACACGCATTTCAAACAGTTCACACGCTCAGACGCCACACCTTGTGTTCCTCATGCTGGGAAGTAAGGGGTAGCCCCCACCCTGGTGTCCCGTTATGCAGAATTAATGGACGAGGTGCAGGCATGCGGGGTGGAGTTTTCCACCGAGTTCATAACCATCTCAAGGCACGCAGAGTTAATAACCACTTACCAGCCAATCAGAAAATAGCATTTGTTTTTTCTGGGTAAATTTCAAAGCAAGTTGCATGTGATTCCCATGCAAGCAAGTTGTTATATGGATGTGCACGCAGATGGAGTGCAGAAAAGGTGGAAGCTTAAGAGCAGGATCCGATGAACACGGTAGGCAGGACTCTCAAGAGTCACGCATTGACTGTGAGACACACGTTTAGCTACTAATGTAATCTCATGCAAAACTTTTGATGGAACTTGAGAGCCTCATAAGGTAAGATAAGATAAGATAAGATAAGATAAGATAAGATAAGATAAGAGTCCCATGGGGACATTCTTGTACATAGAGCAACAAGGTGCATAAATGCCACACAAACTTATAGTACAAAACAAGACATAATGTGCACATGGCGCAAACAAATAAACAGTGTAAACACGTTTTAAAAACGTGCACAATACAACAAGCAGCATATTCTGATGTGAGGAAATAAATATAAATAAATGTATGGATGGAATCCATGCAATAAATAACATCCGTTAATTAAATTTTTAGGAGCATTAGCATTTTTGGGGCGCTTGGGCGACATGGTGGTGCAGTGGTTAGCACTGTTACCTCGCACCTCTGGGACCCGGGTTCGAGTCTCCGCCTGGGTTTCCTGAGTGTGGGGTTTGCATGTTCTCCCCATGTCATCGTGGGGTTTCCTCCAGGTACTCTGCTTTCCCTCCCCAGTCCAAAGACACGCTGAGGCTAATTGGAGTTACTAAATTGCCCATAGGTGTGAATAGTGAGTGTGCCCTGCAATGGGCTGGCCTCCTGGCCTGGGTTCTTCCCTCCTTGCTTCTGTGAGGTAGGCTCTGGACCCCCCCATTACCCAGAAGGATAAGTGGTTTGGAAAATGGATGGATTATTAAGTAGCATTATTATTGTAAGTGATGGGTGTAAATGAAGTGCAGTAATGGGGGGGGGGTGATCCATTACTCCCATTCACCTGGTCTCTGATTCCTCTGTCCTGTGTACCGTTGTTGGTTCAGCTCCTGTGTTTCACCGTTGGGGCCTTGAGGCCCTAAACCTCCTTTTGCTGGCCCTGCTTTCTCAGCTGTACGTCACTTTGGATAAAAGTGTCGGCAAATGAATAAAATGTAAATGTAATGAGCCTGAATGACGGTGTCTGCAGGTCAGCAGTCAAGGTTAAAAGTTTCTTACTAGAATAGGACCAACTTCAGGACATGGGCTGACATTATCACTTGATTCAGGGGAATAAAGCATGTTTTGTGAAGTGGAGTAGGGGGCAGACCAGGAAGTGTGGGGTTTGACAGACCGGCGGAGGCCTCAGAGAGGCTGAGGTTGCCCCTGCCGCTTGCTCTGTGCCGTTCGACTCTGCTTTGTTATGCTCGCCAGCACAGATGCCACAGTCCCCGGAGAAGTCGAGAATTAGCACCTCTTTCAAAGGAAACGCAGGCCGGCTCTGAATCAGCCGTGTCCCTGTCCGACGTGACAGCTTGTCGCGATAAGGTGACAAATTGGGCCCTGACGGTGAACCCTCTGAGTCAAAGAGCCGCTTGGCTCCAGCCTGGCGGAGGCCTCACAGCGGACAGCGTGAAATGACAGATGACATCATGCCCTCCACAGATCCGCCTCTCAGTCATCATCAGGCGAGAACGCGTGGCCCGTCCCACGCCCGGCGGCTCATCTCAGATGCACTCCGGCAATTCCGATCTGTGTTCTTTATTAAACGCTCATTTGCACATAGTTTGTGCAGCTCTGCGCCTGCAAGCTCCGGTCCTCCTACACAGAGCTGCGATGTAATGACAGTCAAAACGCTGGCAAACACCTCTGGGATTTAGCGATCGCGATGACACGCGCGTAGCCGTCAGCGATTACCGCTAGCAGATTATACCCGGAGCCACTACGGATTTCAATTAACGGCTGCAGACGAGCAATTAAGCGCCAATAAATCCATCGTGACACACTATTACGCAATAACGCAGTCATGCTTTCGAGTGGAGTCGCACGACGGCCCCGAAAGTTTTCACGCGCTCACTTTCCTGCCAAGCCTCAATTATCGCCAGACAGGTTGGGACTAAATGATGATTACATTCTCAAATGGGTAACGCTTTCTCCTGCCAGGCGGGATGCCCGCTCCTTGTTTAAGTAGCTCAGCTCTGCTATAGTAGCATAGCCGGGTGTCGGCCGTCTCGGAGGAACCAATGTCAATGAGGGGAAGGCGGTTCTGATTGCTCTTTAATACAGTCTCTACTCTGCTATCTTCTGGCTTCTCCTCCGCTCTTGTCCTGATGTATAATAAACTATTATTATATCAGCTAATGGTGCTGCTATTGCTTCTAAATCTGCCTTTAGCACTTTGTTGGGAAGGGCGCTATATAGAGATTAACTTGAATTGAATTTTGTGGCAAAAGTAGAGGAAGTTACTTAGATCTGCAGTGAAATGGCAGATAGGATATGAGGTACGGATATCCTCGCTAACCACCCCGTCCCATAAAGATTTATCCCGCGTTGTCCCTTCTCCCCTCGTTCCATGCCATTCGTCTGAACAGGGGTGTCCGTCTCTGTCCTGTTTCCCGACGGACCAAGCCAAGGAAGTGGGAAGCAAGTTGGAATGGAAATAAGGCTCTTATCAAACAGGAGCAAGTAGCATCCTCTTGGTGGAGAAGGCGCTGGCAGACGAGTGGCAGAAGTTGCGTGGGGTTTCCACGGGAAAGACGCAGCACGGCCTCCGACTGCAGAGACGGCGTGTGGCAGTGAGGCGTGTTTTAAGGGCCACCTGGGCCTCAGCAGCTGCAGGGCCGCAGTGAGTATAAATAGAACCTCATGTATCTGGATGCAGGGCCTCTGTGTCCCTAAACACCGTTTACTCAGAGAAGCGGGAACGTGCCCCCAGGTTCATAGTGCCCAGGGTGTGTTCTGTGGGGGGTGGGGGGCAGGGATCAGACGCCCAGTTTTCTTTGCGAATGAACCTGCAGGTTATTGGTCTGTTTTGGACAGATGGAAGAGACAATGGAAGACTTGGGGGCTTGTGTGTGGCCCAGTGCATTAGGCCTCTGTCCGTGTGAGCGGAAGGTTGCCTGTTCAAATCCTGTCCTCAGCAGGTACTCACAGGTCTGTTGGGCCCTTCAGTGAGGCGTTTAACCCCCAGAAATGATCCAGGGTTGCTGGAAAAATGGCCTGACCTTGTGCTTGTACCCCAAATGTGTGTGTGTGTGTGTAGGTCATTTGTAAATTACATTGTGAAGACCAAATGTGACAAAAATCTGTTATTTTGACATTGTGGGGACCATTTTTTCTGTAGTTAAGTTTAATTAAGGTTGTCATTGTTAGGATTAGTGCTATGCCCATAGAAATCAATTGATTGTCCCCACAAAGATATGATTACTAGTGTGCGTGTGTGTGTATGCGTTAGACTCAAAGGAGAACGAGACGTGATATGCGAAAAGCAGCAATGTACTGTACCTGTGCAAATGGCAAATAAAACATCATTTCATTCCAAATCTGAAAGACGCCTCAAAGACAAAAACGAACACGGCAGATGGAGAACAGCTGCTGTCTGTGTCAGTCGGTGGTACGAAGGTGGGGGTGCGGAGTGCGGCGGAGCGAGGGCTTCTGGGAGATAGGGGACGGCCCTGGAGCCACAGAGTCGGGAAGGAAGTGCGGTGTGCAGTCGCATGCTGGTGGCAAAACGGGGAAGGACTCAGCACGAGTGGCTCTCACTGAAGGAGGCCTACATGGTCCTGTGGCTCGTCTGTGGTCCAACAATGAAGCAGAAATGCAAACAACCGGAAACGCCTCTAATCCGGTCCGAGATGGCACATTTACACAATGACAAAATGAGTTCCATTCACAGTTTTCCATGTCCCCATTATTCTAAGAATAAAGCTGAATCACCTGCCTGATTTCTCTGTAATTGTTTGCAGTAACTCAGTTTGCACAGGCTAGAGCCCTTGTCATTGTTAGTTTAAAATATTACTAAGTGAAGTTTGAAAATTGCCTAACGCGCCTATCAGGTGACAGGTTTAATTAGAGCTTTTAGTGGTGAGATGCTAGCGTAGGCGGTAGGAGGTCAGCTGGGCTTGAGAAACCTGGAATCAGCGTGCACCCTGATCTCGTGTTTTCGCGTGGCCTTCGTGATAAAATTTAAACCATAAAGCAGAGGGACAGAAGGTATTTATGGCAAGTTTCTGAATTTCCAGGAGACACGGCAAACGTGAGCCTTTTTCAGGCTGTTGTTCAGCATCTGCCAAGTGTGTGGGACACTTTTTCATATCTGGGGGCCTAAAATAGGTCTCTGTACCAGTTAGATTCTGTTTCTCCTTCCTTCAGTTGTCAGAATCTATTGTGGTGAGTGTAGGAGCCTGAATCTACACCTCAGGTCTAATTGTTCAAAGGATTTTAAATCGATTCAGTTCGTAAGGCGAAGTTACGCTTCGGCACAAATAATTGAAGGCGAGATGTAACTCGGTCCCTCACGGCCTTCGTAACAAGAGCCTCATACGAACCACTTGTCTGGTCTAATTATTTCACTTTATTGGGGTTATCTGCTCAGCAGATTTTTCGGAATATTTTTATTCCGTCGGACGGTGAGAGGATCAATAGGACGATGACTGCGCGTCAGAATAGCCAAACTATGAGTGTACAAAATGGAAACTAGACAGGACATATGTGCAGTTATTCCAAGGACTTGATTTGATTAATGGACCAGAACTCATTACATCATCAGGAGTAACGATGAATGGTATTTTGGAAGGTATATTATCAGGAAGAGTATTAACCTGAGAAATGTCTTCCAGTCCTTAGAGCTTTGGCTCACCCCCCCCTACATGCACTTCTTTACTAACATTGGCCCCAGGAATATTACATCCTCATCTCTGGGGCAGAGGGAAAGATTTACTGGCTAGATTTGTGTAGACTCTCCCACGTTTCCTCTGAATTTCCTGTTTACTGTCCAAAAGACAGAAATTTGACCAGCCCTGTCTTTAGAGCTACAGCAGACGGCAAGAACATGCTCCTGTGTTTATTTTCGGGCTGCACACTTTGTTGCACGTGTACCACCCCCCCCCTCCTTAAACACGTAAGTATAATCGAGATGTCCTGGGTTCTCTACTACAGACTGCTTAGATCCTACCGAAAGCATTACAAAGTAGTCAACAGAAATCACTGCTAATAATAGCTTTTCTCGAAAGCACACAGTATCGTAGCGTTAGACTGATATGTACATCTGTTTACCAAACATTAGCCACCTATACCCATCTGCGTCACAGACGAACCCAGTGCATGCAACTTACAATGACAGATAACACAATTTAAGCATGTAACCGAAGGGGCCTGATTACCATATCCCCAAATGGATTTCCGTTTACAAACAGATAAAACAAATGACCATATGCTACATGTGACACTTTTCAAGCAAAATAAATAAAAAGGCATTCAATAACTGCATTCAGTAGATATCCTGCAATACTCTGGAGTATTATAAGATAAAAAAAAAACACTCATGTTATTGGCCTGATCTTAGCTTGTGTGCGTTGAGGCAAAAACCGTAATAGCTGCTTTGCTCAAATAAAAACAAAGCAAACCGCTAGTTACCTCCACTCCGCTTCAGCGTCAGGCCAACACATGCGGGACCATCCACCCAGCGCTCTCTGGCCCGTCCATGAACTCCCACGAAGCCCGAGGAACTTTGTGTGTCACTGGTAACACAAAGTGCTATCGGGGTCTTCTTAGGCCGTTACTGCGCAGTCAGCCAAAGTGACCCGTTCGGGAAACGTGGTCAAAGCCATAAAATACTTTACAGAGAACGCCCAAGCCATGCTCCCAAAATAATATTCCCTGTTAAGTTTGAGTTCTTACTCAACCGAGTAAACAAAAACGCCCCCTTTCGCAGTGCCACGCGAAGCTGGGTTCCTTCCTCGTGCCAGTCTTCTTCTTCCCCTTTCTCCCACATGCTCTTCTCTCCCCTGCTCTTCTGTCTCTTCCACCCTTCCTGAAATCCCCCCTGTCTCTCCAATTGGGGTCCTAGCACAGAGTCCCAATCAGCTCACAATCATTGCCTGTCTGACAATACATGGCTATACAGTAAGTTTGAGTAAATCTCAGCGGGTTCAACCAAACTACGGTCTGCGCGTCAAACATTAAACTCGCACAGCTGCTTTTAAACTGAATGAAAGAAAAAAACAGTAATAACAGAATATTACTACGGGCTACACACGCACCACATGTCTAGGGATATTAGCTGTTGTCAGTATCTCTGATCTGTCATCCTGTTTCACAAAGCTGTGTTCACTCACTCTGTGTGGGTTTTGAATGATCTGTCTCACGTGACAGTTTTGACATTTTTGAGTTCCTGATTTTGAGACTTATTCAGCATCTCACTGGGGTTGAATGTGCCTCATGAATGCAGGTGGTTTTGTTGGACTGTGTATCTGTCATGGAAAAGGTTCATTCTTTTGATGATAACGATGGGAACAGTTGGTTTCACTGGAGTCTCTGACATGCAGCTCTTGGTCCTGTATTATGCAGGAGTCATCAGTGCAGAATTCTACATAGGATCTCCCTTTGGAAAGCTCTGTAACTCATGAAAATAGGCAGCAGGATTGTTTGACATGCCAAGGATGGTCATTCAAAGAGAGTTTTTTTGTTCAGAAGAGGTTAATTTCACTTTCAGAAATTCTCAGTGAGTGACACTAGGTCCTTTAAAGACACCAGAAGCTGTTTGGTACACACTAAAAGAGCTTTGTATTGATTTATTCCACACTTGTTCAATTCCTGACAATGGCAGGACATCGACCAAGGCCTTTAGACCTCCTGGAGACCAGACTTCTTCTGTAGGTTTAAGCTGGCAGAACTTTACAATTACACATAAATCTGGCTACTACTTATGTCTATACCAACTGCCCCATGCAGCATAATCATGACTGCAGGCCAAACTATAACCTGGCCCCCAATTCCTAACAGGGAGTCCCCCAATTCCTAACAGGGAGTCCCCCAATTCCTAACAGCGAGTCCCCCAGCTCCTAACGCAGAGTCCCCCAATTCCTAACAGGGAGTCCCCCAATTCCTAACAGGGAGTCCCCCAGCTCCTAACGCAGAGTCCCCCAATTCCTAACAGGGAGTCCCCCAGCTCCTAACGCAGAGTCCCCCAATTCCTAACAGGGAGTCCCCCAATTCCTAACAGGGAGTCCCCCAG
>JAODJU010000040.1:6409399-6431889 GCA_026776725.1 Gnathonemus echidnorhynchus | reverse complement strand
GAGTCCCCCAATTCCTAACAGGGAGTCCCCCAGCTCCTAACGCAGAGTCCCCCAATTCCTAACAGGGAGTCCCTCAGCTCCTAACACAGAGTCCCCCAATTCCTACCAGGGAGTCCCCAGCTCCTAAGAGGGAGTCTCTCAGCTCCTAAGAGAGAGTAACCCAGCTCCTAACGCAGAATCTCCTAACTCAGTGTTTCCTAAACCAGTCCTCAGGGCACACTGGGCCGATCCACATTTTTGTTTTATCCTAGTTCCCAGATCTCCTGACCCAAGCAATCAGAAGCTCTAAATACCTTACAGGTGAGCTGGGAACTGGGCCACAACAAAAATGTGGATCCATCCAGTGTGCCCTGAGGACTGGTTTGGGAAACACTGTGCAAACTAATAACAAGTTGTCTCCTAACTGCTTACATGATGTCACTTAACTACTAACATGATGTCACTTAACTACTAACATGGCGTCTCCCAACTAATAACAAGGTGTATCCTAACTGCCAACTGCTAACATGGTTTATACGACAAAAGCTGAACGAAATATGGACACGAATGGAGCCTACAGGCAGATATCATCAGAGCTGCCAACAAAGAGACCTGTGCAGAATAGCGTAGCATCTAAGGGTAATGTATATAGCTCTCATCAAAGCTGAATGGCCTGCTTAGGCCATTTCTCATCCCCATGGAAGTGGCGGAACCTGATCAACAGGGGGCGTACCTAACAGGATTGGCTTCGAACCCATAATTTCCCAGGGTGAGTATGATAGAGCTTTTGAATCCATCACTGTGCCCTTTTTTAGGGTGAGTGAAGTGCACTTCAAATCAAATCTTCAAAGATCAAATTTTGATAATGGTCCTAAAATTGAACCCTGCGGTACCCCACTATGAACGCAGGCCCACTGCGACATTGTGCCTCTAATAATACCCTGTAGTTTAAAAAGTTAATCCCATGATCATCAGGCTTGGAGAAAATGCAAGAGTATGTGAGTGAGACCCCAGGTGGCCTCGGCGGGTGCTGGTATGACAAGTGCGTGTGCCGTACAAAGTTACAAAGTCTGTCTGTACTGTGGAAGAGTAGAGTTGGAAACAGCATTCGGTAAAAAAAATTCCCTGAACAAATGAAAAAAGGAATCTTAACTTTTAAGTCTCTGTTCCTGTAGTCTGTGCCATGGTATACTGACTTTTCATGCGTATTGTGAGTGGGGGATACAACTGAGCAATTTCTATCAGATCCAAGCTTTTTATTAAAAGTATGTGTGCAGGTGCATCTGTACCTTAATGTGCACTGGTGTATCTGCACTGTGATGTGTGCTACCTGCATTGTTACTGTATGTGTACAGGTGTGTCTGCATTGGGATGTGTGCAGGTGTGTCTGAAATGTGATATGTACAGGTCTGTCTGTATTACGATGTGTACAGGTGTATCAGCATTGTGATGTGTATAGGTATGCCTGCATTATGATGTGTACAGGTGTGTTTACCTGCATTGTGATGTATACATGTGAGAAGCAAATATAATGACCAATCGACATTTGCTGACTTTTTGGGGATTGGGCATTTAATTCACACTTTTCAGTAAGTCTTGCATGAGGAAATGGTGTCAGGATTTTTAAAACAGCTATTTATTGGTTTCTTGTAAGTCGACAGAAATGAAGGAAATTTGTTCTGGGAGGTTCACTTTGTCGCTAAAAACAGAAAAGCTTTTCCTTCAGATACCAGGGGGAAAATTACTGTTGTACAATGGATTAGATATTACTGGAATTGCTTCAGTGAAGATTCACAGGTAAATTTAAAACTCTGTAATGACTTTTTGTAAATAGATTATATAATACAAGATATTGAGTGTAATTTTGTGTTATTTGCTGAAAAACAATGAAAACTGCTTTAAGAAAACCAAATGAATAAAAGTATGTGGAATTTAAGATACACTTCAGTAAGTTTATCATCGAAAATGTTAGCAATTTTTTGTATTTTTTATACATTTAATGCAGTTTAACAAAACTTGGTCTGAGCGTGGTAAGCTTGCAGTCTGTAGAATTTTTTATTTTCAGCTATATAATTTTGTATTATATATGATTGTTTTTTTTATCAGTGAAATGTTATTAGACTAAGTGTAAGGAATGATTGAAACATTTAATTTAAAAATTGACAACCTTAAAATTAGATTTTTGAGATGGGCAGTAATTGTATAATGATTTCAGGCTTGCTGATAGCTGAGGAAGAAACAGAGATGTAAAAATTAAATGAGATATCGTTTCAGTACCTGTGATGAGTGAGAGAAATAAAGTAAGACTACATGAGAAAGTCAGTGCTGTGACAGACGTTTCGTGATTGGGGTCTTCATTATGATTTTATATTGAATTGCTCACCATCACTAAACTGAGGAATATGAAATGATTGGCTAAAACGACAATAGAATCATTGAACGTCTAATTTAATTATGATGGTATTTTAAATTTTGTTAACAGTATGTTGTTAACGGCATGTTGAGTTGGCAGAGCTTTTACAGCTTTAAGGATTTTATGTTCAGTAAATAAGTTTAATTTCTCCGAATGACATTGAATTAAATTAGAATGAGTGTCTCACGTGGAGCTGGTTGGAGATGTGGATAAAGTGCCATGGAGATAAATAACCTCCCTCAACGTGTGTGGCTCTGCAAAGTTGGACTTGATCAGAAGGTTGCTGGTTCAAATCCCATGACAGAAAGAGTGGTAACACTGTTGGGCCAATGATCAAATCCCTTAACCCTAATTGTTCCAGGGACTGACTGATTCACAATTTTATGTCTTTTTGGACAAAAACATTTGCTAAACAAAGGAATGTCCTGTCAGTAACTCAGTGTGGGTGCTGTGACATAAGCAGAGTCATTTAAGTTGGCCCAGTGTCTCCATGTTGAAAAAAGCTTTTCCAGGCTAAATTTTCACAGTTATTTATGTTGCATCCCATGTGGGTTTATGGCTCTGAAGTTTCAGTTCATGTTTTACTGCCGGCAACACCCAGGGTTACAGATTGTTCCGGCAATTCCGCAGTGGGCAGCAGGTGAACCCCAGGGCGGTCTAGCCAGCTGGAACACTACACTCTTCAGCTTGATGAAATACCTTTGGCTCTCTCAGGTATGGGGGCCATGTGCCCCCTCCCAGCTGATGTAACTGTCACACACCCCGGGGCTTTACACCCATGGCTAAGCGAGCACTCTTTGCAGAGTGACCATTCATACAGCTGGCAGGTTGCTGGAGCCGTTCAGGTGAAGAGTTTTGCTCAAGGGCACCACAGCAGGCCTGTTCTGGGACATCTGGGACACCTACCCTAAGTTCAGTCCTTCATCCAGTACGTCCTTAACTGCTCCAGTAATGTATCAAGTACAGGTCTGCCAGGTAGCAGTAAAAATTACCTTTTATGCTGAACCTAAAATACCAGTTTGTGGCTGTTCAGAAAACCTGCAGGTCAGTCTAGACAAATCTGTCAAAATAAGCACTGTTTAATAAATAACAGGGCTGTGGGGAAAAAAAGGAGTGGGATTAAACACTGTGTCTACAACAGGGCTGACATATAACCAGACTGCAAGCTCTGGAGGAGTTTGCTGAAGCAATTGTTTTGAGTTCCCATTGATGTCATTGATGTTTCATTGACAGATTTACATCATAAGCCAGATTCAAGGGCCCTGGCTGCTTTGCTGAGATGATGATGCCTACCAGAGAGGATAATATCTCTTTGTACTGATGTGATCTTACACTTCCAGATGAACAAACAGGAAAGCCCACAGAATATGGGCCTTTTCAAAGACTGTATATCGACAAGTAGGTTAAATTTAGGTTTCTTGGTGTGGAGCAATAATCGGATGGTAGATCTCTTGGTGTGCTGGAGAAGGTTGATGGTGGATCTGCAGGTACAGAGCTTTTTCTGCTGAGTCTGAGGATATAGTGACTCTGACACATTTGTGATAGATGAATTCTGTCCCTGTCTTGGTCTCCTCTCCACCAAGCCTGTGCCGTTTATTTTAGTGGGAGATGGCAAAGATCACAACATTTTATTAGCTGTGGTGAAATGGAGAGAGGGGGTGACTGGGAGCCAATGACGAAAGCTGGAACGATTACCCGCCATTCTGGGTTAGGGGGGATCATCAGCGTGACCGGAATGTGAGCAGCCGATGGTCAGTATTTAAACCCTCGGCCAGGAACTGTAGGGCAGGCAGGACCCAACAGATGGCCTTCCTGGGTCACCGCGTGCGGAGCGTGACGGCGCGGCAGGCATGACGCACATGCCTTAAGGTGTGAAGCGGCGTCTCATTAGCCAGGCCTGATCAGCATTCCCCACGCAGCCAGCGGTCAAGGGGGGGCGCCCGCAGATCAGACCGCCTACCAGTCACGCTCGCCTGCAGGGCCGGGGGTCATTCCCATTTGTGCATTCAGGAAGGTGCTCTGCGCCATGATCCCGCGTGACCCTTCCCGACACCTAGCCGGCTCGCCTGCTCTGGCCCCAGGGGCGTCAGGAGGGAGGCGCTGACCCACCCTGTCACACCAGCGTCCGTAGGCAGCCGAGAAAAGGCCGAACGGAGAGACAGAAGGTATTCAGAGGACAGCTTAGTGTGAACCTGGAGCAGAAACCGCCCACAGTCATGCTTCCCACTAAGGCCAGGATGTAATCTGTCCCATATTGGATATCTCCACCGGGTTTTCCCACCGTGCCCCACCGCCAACAAAGGCAAAGATGCAGGAATAGTCAGGCAGCCCAAAAAAGGAGGCCAGCGTGTTTTTTATCTGTTATGGATCTGGATCAGCACCAGCGCAGCCGCCACCAGCGCAGCCGCCATCAGCGCAGCCGCCATCAGCGCAGCCGCCATCAGCGGGCCCCATGTCTGCAGTAGCTGTGCACCTGTTACCCTTTTTCATGATCCAGACAGATCCTTTTATTTGACACTTTTTAAATGTGGTTAATTTTCTCACTGAGGCTCTGTGTTGCTGTTACGCTCCTCATAAAAGAAGCGGGTTATTGTTCCTGTAAAGACAACATTGCTTATTCACCTCCCTATGCTATGTGCATATATTTATGACTGTCCAGTAATAAATGTATGATTAAATATGAAAGTGTGTATATTAATGTGGTCTGTTTTGGAGCAAAACTACATTAAAAACTGAAGGGCTTTTAGATTGATTGCACTTCTGCTCCAAGTCAGTATAATTTTGTTAGGAAGACCACATCCCCAGGGATTCTGGTTCTAACTGGAACCTCGACTCGTAGGTATTCCATTTATCCGTTCGAGTGCCGCCTTTCTCGGCCGTGGTTGTGTGGCATGCCTCCCTGCCAGCCTATCCACTCGACTCACTGATATTTAATTCGATTACAGAGATCTCGCGTCCCCTTCTGGCAGCTCCAAGGCGATTCACCGAGTCTTTTCATCTTTATGTATTTATCAGAGGGATAAATTGCTTTTTCCGGCCCAGTTTTATTTGACCACCCACACGTGCAGGCGGGCATACTGGTACAGCACCCTCACACACGCGCGCCCACAATCTAACAGCCAATATAAACGGTCTTCTTCACCCCACCCTCCTCATCAGGTTCAACCTATGATTGACATCGAGGAATGTTTTATGAGATTGGTTGGGGGGTGGGTCTTGTCACCCTTGCGTTA
This sequence comes from Gnathonemus echidnorhynchus, assembly GCA_026776725.1. Classification (NCBI taxonomy): domain Eukaryota; kingdom Metazoa; phylum Chordata; class Actinopteri; order Osteoglossiformes; family Mormyridae; genus Gnathonemus; species Gnathonemus echidnorhynchus. The sequence goes on along the minus strand of JAODJU010000040.1, from coordinate 6,426,264 downwards.
GACTCCAGTGAGGCTGTTAACCAGGCGTCCCATCCCACAGTACAGCAAGGTAGGGGACGTGCAGGTCTGAGGCTCTCTGGGCCAGCTTTTTCCTGGGGGGGTGGGGCAAGGGCGGTATTATGGGAAGGGGAGGGGCCTGGCAAACCATGTCTGTACATTTTAGTTGAAAACAGAAAGCTGTTGAATGGCCAATCAATTTGTTACCATACCTATACTTAATACAGGCACTCAGTCTCCGTGTTCAGTGTATGACTGATGCACTTTTCCTGCTCTCTGACTTTGTCATTTTAGATGTCATTAGAATGATTGGGATATGATAAAGTCTCCATATTAACTGGCTATAGAGAACACTGCCTCACGATGGTCTGGAGCAGCGTTTCTCAGGCTAGGTCACAGCAAAAACGTGGACTGTCTGAGGCTTCCTGAGGACCGGGTTGAGAAACAGTGGTTTGGAGGAACCTCAGGAGCTCGGTCCGTCGCGCATGTCTGAGGCTGCCTGTGCGCCTGGATATACACACTGCACTGTCGTGTGGTTTCTGGAACACGGGACCATCCCCGACGTGTTCTCAGGCCAGCTGGATAAACCGGTGCATGATTCGCTTTGAGCAATCACAGAGAGCTTGGTGTTCACTTTGACTGTGGCCAGCAGGTGGCGTGGCAGTTAAGGGCTCGACAACAGAACAGGTGGAAGAGGACCACTGGGTGTTGGCGACCTAAGTCTAGCTTGGCTGCGTTTCCTGTGAGGTGCTCAGGATGCTCAAAGGCAGCATTAAGGACAGGAGGGGAAACAGGCCCAAAGCAGGGTAAGAGTCCAGAGCGGAAATCTACGAAGCTCGGCATGCATTTCTGTGGCCGTCAGCTTCCTGTCACCCACTGGGAGGCCTCACTTGTCACCATAATTGGTAAATAATGAGCTGAAGCAGATGGCCCACCCTGTCACTTGTGCCACGGACTCTTGCCCCCCCCCCATGTTTTTTTTTTTCACTTTCTTGTCGCCACGGTCGCCATGACGCTCTGGATCCTGCCAGGGCCTCGCTCTCGCTCGTCGCCCTCTTCACTCGCAGTTTGGGTGCCACGTGAGAAAATCTGCTCGACTGTCATCCCTCTCAGATAATTCCTATCAAATTTTAACCCTCCCCCATTAAGCTGCACCCCTCCCCCTGTAAAACAAAAACAAAACGGAAAAGAAAGCCCACATTCAGCAGCACAGACAAATTAATTTCATGGAAGCTTCTTTGGGATATTGCCAATTAGAAGTGTAATCTGGGGCTGTAGCCTGCTTATAATGGGGGATGAGTAGACGGTGGCTGGGCCTGGGTGAGCTATCGCCGCCTCTGTGGCAGCTAAACGTGCCTGTGTGACATCCCCAGTGCACCCTGATGGTGACAGCTCTGAAGTGACACTCCTGACAATCCTCACTTAATTAACAGGAGAGGGATCAAGTCACATGCTTCACTGTGGCGTTTATAGCTACTGCTGGCAGTAAATCACGGGTGTTTACAACCGTGTTTATACTGCTCGTGCACCACCTACACTGTGTTATGCATTATTTATGTATTATTCATTTATTTTTGGGGTGGGGCTATTGTGCCAGGGGTTTTAATATATATATTTTTTATTTTTGTAATGCAGCCAATCATATAATATGACTTTCTCTGCATTGCTAACTGCATCTTGTTGCCATATTTTTATTATCTATCTATCTATCTATCTATCTATCTATCTATCTATCTATCTATCTATCTATCTATCTATCTATCTATCTATCTATCCTCCCTTCCTGTTCCTGTTTACACGTTAGGCAGCCACACATAACCCTCAAGGTGACCTCGGCCCACAGAGAACAGCTTTTGGTCACTCCTCCATTTCTCTAAAGGCTTGCATCCAGGGGGTCAGACCCCTGTAGGACACATGAGGCCTTATGAGCAACAAGCCCAGTCTGCTTGGCTTTCAGCAGCATTGAATTGCTTCTCAGCCCAACGCGGCTTCCATAGCAAATTTTTCAGGTGAGCTCCGCCTCTGAACGTCCACCATCCCAATCTGCGGCTCACCTACACTGATAGCTGGTAACCTTCATCAGGCTAACTCAGACTGAGGTCTGATGAGGGCGAGATGTGTTCGACTGTAGAGCATGATAACCCATTGAGTGCGTTGCCCTGGAGACCAGGCCAGCCTACAAAACTGTACAAAAATCATCAAATGCTTTCAAATCCCCACGTAGGGCTTAATTTCGAAGATGTTCAAGAATTCTCATTTTTAGAGACAAAGACGAAAGATCCAGAGAAGCTTCCGCCTTCCACTTGGGGAATGTGGGAAGAGGGGAGAGATAACGGGCTTTGCTTGAAAGTGACATTAAAAATACATTAACGTCTTCAAAAGACAGCACCGAAAGACATAAATGAGAATCGGAGGAGTGCGGAAAGTGGCGAGGCTACAGGTGCAGAACGAGCCTGGCCTTCATCCTGCATTTCTGCAGCAGTCGGGCCGCTCGCTGTGGCGGCTTTGGCGAACCCAGGCCTGTCACAGGCGCTTCTCACAAGCTCTGCTTGTCCTTGCAAAGAAAACATCAGAGCGACTCCCTTTATAGCTCTCGGATTTTGAGTTTCCGGAACTAAAAGAATGTTTCTCTCTCTTCTTTTTCATGATGCTGCCATTCACGACGTCCCTGGTTTCCCTCCACACAGGTAAGACATGACGCATTTCATGTGTGACACTGTGGGCCCTGCATTCGGAGGGGGCGGGGGGAACCATCCACGCCACAGTTAGGTTGTGGTTCCGTATTGCACTAAATGGGGTAATTTCCTCCAGCAGGATATCACAGCGGGTAAATAAATGATTAGGAAGCAGCACGTTCTTTGTTTTTCCCGGTTTTAAAGTTACCTACTGAATTACTGATGTGCTAGAACTCATAACACTGCATGCCAATAACCAGACCAACGTAATCAGAACAATGTTGTTCATTCTTACCGTGTCCTTCCAAAATGGTCGTGTGTATTAATTAATGAGACTTGACCCAATATGCATTGCAAAAGTATTTCCTAATCTGTCTTTCTGCTGTGTAAGTTTGATGATGGTGGACGTGGTGATGTTGATCCATAATCTGCGGTGTCATCGACTGGGGGCATGACGTGCTTCTTTAAGCCGCACGGGTCTTTAAGATCCAAAGTGCCGGCATGAGTGTGCAGTACACCCCCGCAAGCAGGAGCACCTCTGCGCCACACCGGGGCGTGATGAAGGGACAGCGTCCCTCTGCGTCTGTCCCTGTTCATAACGTCATTTCACAGAAAATCATTACACATCAGTGCGACCCGGTGCTGGATTAGCACTTATGGAAGATGGATGGATCATTGCATGTAACTTAATTACACAAACCATCATTACATATATTATTACATGTAATATTATTACACATGACCCTGACCAGGATAAGAAGTGGGAAGATGGATAGGAGGCTTATTGCACAGAACACAAAAAGTCATTACATGTAATGTTATTACATCATATCATTATTATACATAATGTCATTATAGACTACAAAGTATCATTATTACACATGATGTCATTATACACTAAACATATCATTACTTTACTATGCATAGTGTCATTATAGACTACAATGTATCATTATTATACGTCATTATAGACTACATGTATCAGTATTACATATAATGTCATTATATGTTAAATATATCATTATTACACATAATGTCATTATTTACTACACATACTGATATTACATGTAACAGCATTATAAGCTATACATATTGTTGTTACACATAATCATAGTCATTACACATATGATTATTGCATGCCTGTTATTACACATACCGTCATTCCTCATATTACACATAACACTGTTTCACATATCACACGTAACATCATTATCACACATAACATCATTACACATGTCAACATTCCATGTCACATAATCTTACAATTATACACGCCGAAGGCCTGTCTTTCTGCTCCCGGTGGCAACGCTAAAGAGGCAGGCCTGACCACAGGATGGGGTGTTGGGGTGAATCCAGCCGGTCTCTGTCCCATGTCCACTCGGCGTGTTTTGAGCTGTGAGCCGCACACCCACCACACGCGGCATGTGCTTCCCCCCAGCTGAGCTGTCTTGTTGCGTTCCGACTGCCTGCTTCCGTAGGTGATGCGCTGTGGAGGAAAGTCAATTCCAATGTCTCAGCGCTCATTCTTTCCATTTCAGTCACACCATCCCAAACATCTGCTGTCTGCCTTTCCAAGGACAAAAAAGGAGACAGGGAAACTGGAGATTTAGATACACTAAGCTGGCAGACATAGCTGTGCTGTCAGGACACACTGAGGCAGCCAACCTCCCATCTGACGGGTTCATACTCATTCACCTGTTATCCAAGCATACTGGTCACTACCCGGCTTCTGTTACCCCCAAATACTCACCGCACTAGATTCTGTTACCCCCCAGGTACAAACTGTCACTGCCCTGAATTCTGCCACCCCCAGTTATAAATGAACACTGTCCCTGGTTCTGTTACTACTGGTTACAAACTTTCATCACCAACTGATGAGCTGTTACCCCCAGTTACAAACAGTCACTTCCTCTGGTTCTGTTATTCCTAGTTACAAACAGTCACCGCCTCTGGTTCTGTTACTCCAAGTTACAAACAGTCACTTCCTCTGGTTCTGTTATTCCTAGTTACAAACAGTCACCGCCTCTGGTTCTGTTACTCCCAGTTACAAACAGTCACTGCCTCTGGTTCTGTTATTCCTAATTACAAATAGTCACTGCCTCTGGTTCCGTTATTCCTAGTCAAAAACAGTCACCGCCTCTGGTTCTGTTACCTCCAGTTACAAACAGTCACTACCTCTGATTCTGTTAAACCCTGATATGAACAGTCACTACCTCTGATTCTGTTAAACCCTGATATGAACAGTCAGTACCTCTGGTTCTGTTAAACCTTGATATAAACAGTCACCGATTCTGGTTCTGTTACCCCCAGTTACAAACAGTCACTACCTCTGATTCTGTTAAACCCTGATATGAACAGTCACTGCCTCTGATTCTGTTAAACCCTGATATGAACAGTCACCACTCCCTATTCTGTTGCCCCCCGTCACCAACCTTGGTTTTCTTACCCCTGGTTATGAATGCTCACTAAGCCCATTCTGTTCCCCTAGTTACAGACAGTCACTGCCTCTTTCTGCTACCCCCATATACCCCCTTATACGAATGGTCAGTGCTCTTGTTCTCATATTCTCAGTTACAAATGGTCACCACCCCCTGTTGTGTTACCAATGGTTACAAATGGTCACCATCTGCTGTTCTGTTACCCTGGTTACGAAGGCCGTCACCCTAGATTCTGTTACACCTGGTTACAAACAGTCACAATCCCCTATTCTGTTAGCCTAGCTGGGTGCACTCACCAGCCCTTTCAATAGCCGGGCTTTTGCATCTTGAGGTTTCCTGCTGGCTTCGCCCACCGGTCTGGCTGCATCACGTGATCCGACCAGGTGCTCCGTGGTGCATTCGAGCACCCGGGTTGCGCCCCCCCGTAGAGATCACACGTGTCAGCAACACACAGGGATGAAAGCTGGGGGCTTTTAACTGAGTCAAAGTGAAGCTCCGTCAATACATGCATCTCCTGTGTTTGTATTAGACTGGGGCCAATCGAGCCGGCGGAGTGCTGGCAAGTCAGCCTGAGAGTGACACAAGCACTTTGATGATGCACTTTGCTGTCGGATTTCAAGTCCAGCCCGAGACATGAAAGAATGTGAATTAACCGCTTTCATGCAAAAAAAAAAACATATAAATAAATAAAAAAAAGCAGCCCGACCAGATTGTTTCTAGCTGGGCACCAAGCCAATGTTTCCTTCCTAAAGTAAGATATAGCATCTATTTTTTCAAATTTATTTCATATCAGTCCTCATTCCTAATGCAAGGAAATATTGCATGTCACTGTCATGGTTAATTTGGGAGCCTCCGTGATTAAGTGCGGCACCAGTGCGGAAGCCTTTGCTGGTAATGAGTTAACACTTCAGAGACTGCCTGAATTCAGACTAGTTATGGGGCTATAGTGGACTCCAAGTTTCTGATCATGAGTGTCTGGTGCAGGATCTCCTGCGAAACAGGAGGGGGCGCCTTCTCCTGCCTTTTCCTAGCTATATACTTGGCGCGCTCCTGTAGGGGGTACTTGAGTGACCTAGTGCAGGGAATCTCCCCCACCCTCCTCGGTCGGTGATGGGACAAATTGCCAACAGGTAGTGGCAGCACATTTCACCTGTCCATTCTCTTAAAATAAGAGTCTGTTCTTTGACTCTCCCTCTCTCTCTGGCTGGTGGACTCCTTGCCCTGGGGTAGCTGCCTTGTTCCAGCCTCCGTGGCGCTCAAAGGCTTGGCCTTGCTCGAGCAGAGTGGGCTTCACACTATTCTGCTCTTTGGAAAGTGCCGTTTCCAGGGGGACCTGCACAGAAACGTAGTGCATGCTTTGTCACTGGGTTCATTTTTAGAGCGATATTCATCAGCCGGCACAGCGGCTGAGGTACGGGAAGAAACCTGCTGTTGTACCTGTGAGTGAGAACTTCAGCAGACTATCATGCCGTACAAAGGAAAACACCATCACTGCATATTTTATCAAAATTGAGCTATGGACTGAAATCGGGGCTCTTGGGCTCTGCCTTATCTCCTGACAAAATATCTTAGCTCAGGTATGCTCAGTTATCATTCCCCTACTTACCACGCATATGGGTGAACAATTAAAAAACTTCAAAGCCCTTTTTCTCAATTTTGGTGTTGGTGTAATTACTGTATTTTGCCCATGTGGGGCAGTATAAATGGTTAATGTCACTTTTGGATGGCGGTACTGACTATAAACTGCTCTTACCGGAGGGTGTGACTGACTACTGGGCCCTTTGTTGAACATGAATCGGATGCAAATTCTCTTAAAAGTCCTGAACTTGGCTGCTTCGGCGGGGTCCGGGCTCTCCAGGTTTTTATCCGGCGCCTTTAAGGTGGACCAGCACGCAGCGTCTCCGGGGGAGACCTTACGGCCTGGCGGGTTGTGACACGGACAGATGCTGCGGCGGTACTCCATCACTTTGATGCGGCTTCTGACACAGCTGTCAGGTTCCGTGAGGAGAACAGAGATTAATTAACGATCACATTCAAAACGAGAAACACTGATGCCGCGGGACCTAATGCGCCATTTAACCCCGCAAATCACACTGTCTTTATTCTATATCTCTTCCTTATGCTAATTTAAATTTGATTTATTGCGCTTAGCGCCTATTTTGATCACGTGTTCCTACGTGAGAGCAGCGATGTTGCGTTGCGCATTAATTAAGCTGTGATTTATTTAAAGCATCTGAACACAGCCCTGCAAGCTCTACCATGGTACCGGGACGCAGATCCACTGTAAAAGGTCTCTTTCTGGAATGGATCAACTCTCTGAATGACCTCTCCAGTATCCGGCCAGCTGACTACTATTAGCGAATTTAAAACGAATGAAGTGTCAGGTGTCCTGTGAACATGGAATGGCTTTCTGAAAAGTCACCCTGTGTTTTGTCAGGCCGTCAGTCTCTTGCTAAATATGGAATTATTCAGGGGGTGGTGCCATCCTCAGGTCAGACCTTCGACCGGTTGCACTCACCGGCCAGCAGGAGGGCAGCCCTGAATCTGCCTATGGCAGCCCGGGAGTGAGTGCTGACTGTACGCGGCTCGCTCCGCCAGATGGTGTGCGGCATGCGAGGGGCATGGGTGTGCTTGCCGGGGGCAGGACGTGAGGGATGGGTGTTTGTTCAGATGCAGTAAATGTGGCGCTGGGTGGTTCTGGGGTCCTGTGGCGCGGCACGGGCTTCGGAACAGTGCTCACATCCACGTTCAGCAGTGCCACGCTGTGTGTCTGCAGGGTTCACACTTAATCTCTTATTTATTCAGCACAGATGAAGTTGGGCTTTACCGCCACGGAAAGGAAACGCACGCAGTCATACTGGGCTGCAGGGGGCGCAGCGATTAAATATATGGGATCTGAAAACTTACAGTTGATTGTTTTATTGCAAGGATAAATATTTCAGTGTAAAATAGGTAAACACTGAATAAGTATTAAGAAACATGGGTAAGAAATGTGAGCTGAAGTTTGTGAAGGCATAGGGGTTTATCTCCCGCCCTCACACCTGTTTTGCACAGAGATTATCATCTGTACTGTCCTCAGACCTGTAAGGAACAGGGATTATCACCTGTACTGTCCTCAGACCTGTAGAGCACGGGGATTATCACCTGCACTGTCCTCAGACCTGTAGAGCATGGGGATTATCATCTGCAGTGTCCTCAGGCCTGTAAAGCACAGGGATTATCACCTGTACTGTCCTCAGATGTGTAAAGCACAGGGATTATTACCTGTACTATCCTTGGACCTGTAAGGAACATGGATTATCACTTGTATTGTCCTCAGACCTGTAAAGCACAGAGATTATCACCTGTCCTGTCCTCAGACCTGTAAGGAATGGAGAATATCACTTGTACGGTCCTTGGACCTGTAAGGAACAGGGGTTTATCACCTGTGCTATCCTCTGATTTGTAAGGAACAGGGATTTATCACCTGTACTGTCCTCAAACATAGGAATCCCAGATCAGCATGAACAACTATATAGTAATGTTAAGTGAACCTCTGATTCAGAGTGATTTTCCAGAGTGATTATCCAGGGTGTATATCCAGAGTTCTTGTTCATAGTGATTATCTAGTATGTTCATCTACAGCGATTATATAGAGTGACTATACATAATGATTAACTAGACCAACTATCCAGGCTGCCTATAGAGGGTGATTATCCAAAGTGTTTATCCAGTTCTCCTGTATGCTGGGAGAGATGGCGAGGCTGGCAGTTGTGGTACCATGGGAGCAGAGTCTCATGATACAGATGGTGATTCCCCGCGCTGCTTAATGATGAACACACAGGCTCTCAGGGACAAAGTCAGATCATGGGTTGAATATAGAATTCATTCTATTACATCTGCCAACTTTACATTGACTTGCTCTTCTTCCAGAATGGAATCTTGTACCTTTAGCTGGTTGGAGATTAGAAGGCTTGTCAACGGCTTTTTGATCTTTAATATTTTAGGTTGTAAAAAATCCCAAAGACTTTGACCGGGGGAATGTTGGAAATGCAAACACTGGCGAGCCCATGTCATTAGCTCTGACAGGGTTCAGCAGACTAAGGCTCACATCTGTCAACACCATAATGCCGCTGGTTAAAAACGACTCCAGCGATTACACCGGCCCGCTTTCCGCAAACCACCTCACTTCCTGTCATGCTCTGTTCTTGTTCATATTGCCACTGTTATTATCTACTATCACTGCTGGTGCTGTAGTTTGTTATTTTTCGTTATATAGCTTTTGTGTTGCTGTCCGTGGCTGGGAGCACAGGCGCAGGAATATATTTTGGAGAGGCTGGAGAACAGACAGCCCGCATGTCCACCCAGTACTTCGTCTCCCTGAGGGTTCATTTTTCTCAATTACAAGGCATTATGCTGTAGACAACGACAATATGATCTGCCGGTTTTTTTTATTGCTGACCTTTAGAGAATAAAAGCATCAGGAATGGCTTTGAAGAGCACCAGACAATCTGCTGGTCTGAAATCAAAGGCCCAAGCTGTATACAGTAATGTCATCGATCTGACTGATATGTCATTTCAGACTTCTCTGAAGAAGCGGCAGCAGTGTTGGGTGCCCAACATGCTGATTGGCTGTCCATCAGGAATGGGAGGGGCTATGTAAGTCCAACACTCCTATTGGTCCTTCGAAAACATAAGAGGAGCTGTGCATGCTCGAAACACAAGGTGGCCCTTCAAAAAACAGGACACCTAAGAGAGATGGGTGGAGCCGTATGTAAACACTGAATGGAAATCCAGAAGAAGTACTGGGGATGTGTCTGCCCCAGAGGTAAGAGGGGCCTTGGAACAAATTCAACTCTGAAAATGGCTGCTTCCTTCGCTATAAGCATTTGCGTTTTATCCAGCTGTGTGTCACATGCTGGCTGTATTAAACTGCAAGCATCACTCTTAGCGTCCATTTTGCTTACTTCTGGCACCCAGTAGGGCTCTTCTGAATGAGGACAGAAGCCCGTAGAGTATTTAATTAGAAAAACCCCACAGTGCAAAGGCTCCCGCGCGTTGGTCTGTCAGGACTGTGTGTCTGCTGGAGGATGATAGCCCATCTGTTGTCTAAAGTAAGTGAACCATGAAGCCTCATACACAAAAACAGCGCAATTCTCCTCAAACCACAGCCCCCCCCACCCCCCCCACCACCACCACCACACAAACTCATCCTTCTTTTGTCCACCTGGGAGATGCAGGTTAATTGGTCATAAAATTAGGCTTGATGTTGTTGGCGACATGGAGTGACAGGCGCGTGAAATGGTTTGCTGCGGGTGGTCGTTTAAAAAACCCCAGGAGCTGAAATGCGGGACGGCGTCTTCACGCCGGGAGGGGCACGCTCCTAAAAATGCCCTGTCCAACCAGCAAGGGGGCATGATGTCAGATCAGCTGGCTATTTACAATTTATGATGGGGAAATACACACCAACCAGGGAAAAGAGGCCCATTTGCATGGATCCAGATGATGAATAGAGACAATCCCAACATGACGACCTTAACCTCTACCAAGCCCTAACCTTAACCACGAGTAACCAAACTAAATATGAGACTTCTGCCATTTTTAGTTTTTTGATTGTATTGATCTTTGAGGGGACCTGAAAAATGATCCCTGCAATGTAAAAACAACAGACTTTTACCACATTGTTTGGTCCCCACAATTTAATACAAACCTAACACACACACACAGCCAAGCGCTCTGAGATTTTCAGTCATGGGTACATTTATGTTTGGTGTAATGAGAGAACAGTCCATGCAGCACTGCTGTAACTACAGCGAAGGCTCCACGTGCATGCCTGCCTTCGCATGCCTGACTGCATGCATGCAGGGAGTGGGCCTGGCAGGAGCACAGTGCGGGCGACATCACACGACAGATCACAAGGACACACGCGTGTGCATCGCATCGCACAGGAATGCTCTTCGTCTGTTTGTTTGTTGCTTCAGTTATTAGGTTTGAAAATCTGTGGTTTTTTATTTTGTCAGATTCCTCTGCTGCAGGGACCTGAATGTTTGGCAGAAGTATCTAAAAAAAGATGTGTAATGATGTATCCCATAATGCACTGCTGCATAGAAATGCATTTTCTGACAGAAGGAGTATCAATTGTATTGAGGCATTTTGAGTAGTTATTGAGTAAGTTGCATTTAATTTCACATTTTTTGGTTAAACCATATTTCCTTTTTGATAGTATTTACGCATACTATGTTGGATCTCAAACACTTTAAAATACATGGACTCCATGTTAATACAGCCCTTTCTTTTCCTGTAGTTATTTAGTGATTAATTCATTAACGCCAGCTGTCTGTCTACATGAAGCTGTCAGACAAACAGCAGGGTGCACTAACAGCTAACAGAATCAGAGCAGCCTTTTGGTGAGGCTTTCCAGCGATGCAGGTGTGTAGAGAGCATCAACGTAGTGACTATCTGCCAAAGGACTGACCCTTATGTTCCCCTAACAGCTGACTGCACTGCAAGCAATGTTAGAGGGAAGAGAATAAAATTATTTACAAGAAAAAGAAAGAAAAAAGGAGATGTAGCAGACAGTATAATTTCCTGTTACCTGTTCAGGGGAGAGAGAGCGAGAGAGAGAGAGAGAGAGAGAGAGAGAGCGAGAGAGAGAGAGAGAGAACACTGCTGGCCAGTGCTGAACCAGGTGGCCATCAGGAATGCCTGCGAGACGGAGATGTACGGAACCTACCTTCAGCGGTGCACATTTCCTGCCTGGTGGTGTGATGCCTGTTTGCTTTTGAAGATGGCTGCACTTTTCTGGCTGCTTAAAATGGCTTTTTGGTATATTTTTTGCTGATATTGCGAGTCTTTGGCCTGCCAGAGTGTGCTTCAAGCTCACAGCCCTTCCCTGTTTATAATCTCTGCCCCAAATTCCCAGGGCTTGGGAATGACGTGCTTACAGGGGCTGCACCAGAAGTGTCTATGTGACACCCTGCTGCACATAAGCTGATGTGTAAGGAGGACCACTTAGGAGGCGATGTGCCAGGAAGAGCAGGTGTGAGGTGATGTGTAAGGGGTAGCACGTGCGAGAAGATGTGTAAGGAGGAGCATGTGTGAGCCGGTGGGCAAAGAGGAGCAGGTATGATGTGATGTGTAAAGAGGAGCACATGTGATCACATGTATAAGGAAAAGAATGTGTAAGGAGGAGCACGTGTGAGCAGATGTGTAAGGAGGAGCACGTGTGAGCAGATGTGTAAGGAGGAGCACGTGTGAGCAGATGTGTAAGGAGGAGCAGGTATGACATGATGTGTAAAGAGGAGCACATGTGATCATATGTATAAGGAAAAGAATGTGTAAGGAGGAGCATGTGTGAGCAGATGTGTAAGGAGGAGCACGTGTGAGCAGATGTGTAAGGAGGAGCATGTGTGAGCAGATGTGTAAGGAGGAGCACGTGTGAGCAGATGTGAAGGAGGAGCATGTGCGGTGATCCATTGGAACTGCATTGTCCATAAATAAATATCCAGCCTTATCAAACTTATTCTTTCTTCAGTTATGTTGCTGGACAAAGGCATCTAAAGGATACATTGTGGTGTAGAAATAAGTTTCCTTATTTTCTTCTCTCCCCACAGGGCTCTCTCTGTACAGATGCATTGTGGGATATGTGGCAGGTCAGAGTGATATTGAGGAGCCCACTGAATGGATCAAGGGGACGCTTACATGCAGAACTGTATGCTGGATTCCAGTGTAGAGCCCTATCTAGACACACACACACTATGCATTCAAAAACTCTCAACTGAAAAATGTACATATTCATGCCATTCAGTTCAATTAATTTTATATAGCGCCCTTTACAAGCCCCAAACCTCTGAAGCGTTTCATACTAATCACAGTGTTGTAGACCTATTAGTAGATTATGTTCAGAGCCAGCAGACAGTGGAGGAGAAGAAATAGCATTTAGGCAGCATACTTTCATGTAAACAGAAACACCAAACATATCACAGTTCTGCTTGCTCTGTGGTTGCAACATGCATCAACAAGTGTGTTATTACCTCATGATCACATGGTATCTAACACCTCAGCCAATGGCCATCGGCAGGCTGCTCAGCCATTTAAAGGCAGCTGAAGATTCTGCTCAGTGATCTGCTCAGGGTTCTGCTAAGCATTGTGGTCAGTGATCTGCTCAGGGTTCTGCTAAGCATTGTGGTCAGTGATCTGCTCAGGGTTCTGCTATGCATTGTGGTCAGTGATCTGCTCAGGGTTCTGCTAAGCATTGTGGTCAGTGATCTGCTCAGGGTTCTGCTAAGCATTGTGGTCAGGGTTCTGCCTAGTGTTGTGCTCAGTGTGACCAGGCCTCCATGACAAAAACAGAAAAATGCCTGCAGCATCGCACATGGAATCTCAAGAGGATGGATGTGCACCATCTGTTTTATTAAAGAGTAGCAAACACCACCTGCCGTGTGGAGAAGAAACATGGTCAGTAAATTAGCAGGAAACCAGTGAGGCTGACTTTACCCTGGTCTTCTCTGTGGAAGCAAAAGGAGGAACAGCTGAGCCCTGTTAAGATCTTCGTAGAACAGCATGGAGCCCAGGAAGGGGCAAGCTAAAATCAGTCATCGTCGCAGCTGACAGCATAACAGAACCACATTGCAGTGGACCTCATTTTCGTTGCACCTCCTTCCTGTCTTCCTGATTGATTTGATACATTTTTGTCACATTTCTAGGCATCTTTAGCTAGCTTGTGATCTACTGTTTGTGTGGCCTGTCATGGATGTAATGTTAGAGCAAATGACTCTGATGTCATGTGTTACATGTGATAAACATTTAATGGGTCCATTGTTAATACAATTAACATAATTAGCTACTAGTAGATGTTAGGTTATTAAGGTAGCATTCAATCAGGGCATGTGATACATTTATAGCCACACCCCCACAGGAGCTTTCCGCGTGTGATAGGGTGTGCCATGTTTGTGTAGTATATGTAGGATGCCATGTTTGTATGATATATGTGTGATGTCATGTTTGTGTGACGTGTCTGACACCATGTTTACGTGATGTGTGAAGCTTTGTTTGTGTGATTTGTGTGACATAGTTTGTATGATGAGAGTGTAATATGCATGGATCCAGATGTGGGTGATGTCATACATGATGTGTGATGTCACAATTATGTGATGTCATGTTTGTGTGATGTGTGTGGGTCATGTGATGTTTGTGATTGGTGGCTCTTCAACGGCACATTTCCTGGCAGAACTCCTAGATGAACTAGCAGAGCTGAACGGCCTGTTTACTGAATTAGTGTTTACTGACACTGTTGCTGGTGCCGGTGACTCTGAAACGCGACGTCCCCGTTTCACCTCGCATTACGCACCGATCCTTCCTTCTCCCATTATTTCCTGTAACAATGTGCCAGCTGTCTCACTTGGTCTGACAGAGTGGATTCAGCCAGCGATTTGGGTGAGAAAGCTGCTAAAAGTTTGCCATCGAAAAGGAAAGTTCACCTGTCAGGGTTAAGCCAAACTGGGTTTTTAAAAAAGAGGAAATCACAGAGCAGAATCACCCAGTGAGCGGCGGCAGATTTCAGGCAACGCCGCTGCCCTTCCTGATCCCTTCTTCGGCCTGCAGTCTTGAAGCTGCTTTCCTTGTCAGTCTTGCAGATTAATTACTGCGAGAATTTGGCCCACAGGGTAACTGAGACAGACTCACCTCCAGTTACGGGGGTGTCTGGCTGCCGCCCCTGTCGGCAGCAGCATGGAGGCGCACACAGTGACACAGGGCTGGCGGCGATTCAGGTATGGGGCAGACCCACCAGAGGGAGGTCATTCTTTATTAACACTGCACAACAGAAATGGATTACCTGTGGGTGCGTGGGTGGGGGGGGGCACATGAAAAACAAAACGCTGTAATAAGTGTCGGGGGTTGGGGGCTCTGCAGCTCCACATCCAGCTGAAGTTCCATGCCAGCCCCCGGGGCAGGAGAACAAGGACAAGCGAGTAATTATACTGAGCTGCCCACGTGGGAGACCTGGCACTGGGCAGGGCTGTGCTGGCGGGGGCTGGCCTGTGTAAGGCTGCCGGTAGGAGTCTCTGCAAATAAAGAGTCTGTGCTGCAAAGGTTCTGTGCTGCAAAGGTTCTGTGCTGTAAAGAGTCTGTGCTGCAAAGGTTCTGTGCTGCAAATGTTCTGTGCTGTAAAGGTTCTGTGCTGCAAAGATTCTGTGCTGAACAGAGTCTGTGCTGTAAATGGTCGGTGCTGCAAAGGTTCTGTGGTGCAAAGGTTCTGTGCTGTAAAGAGTCTGTGCTGCAAAGATTCTGTTGTCTCCCTTCTGCTGTCTTTCTCTGAAATGTTCTGCCCTCTACACTTTTACCTCAGAGCCTGTGGACTTTCCTCTAGATTGTGAGCCAAACCAATGAAACTGGGGGGGGAAATGAAAGATCGGGAACGACCCACCCAGAGAGGTGCTTGCATTCCCCCATGTGCTTTTTGAAATCCCCCCCTCCCCCGGTCGTGATGTTTAATCGTGACAGAACGCTTGATGATTATCACCGGGGCCAGTGAGTGACGAGGCAGCGAGCGAGATGCTCGTTAACAGAGGTGCTCGTTAGAGACACTGCAGGGTGTGGGTATGACACCCCCACAGGAGAGGTAATCACATCTGTTATTAACAACACAGCCTTGGCCAGTGGAGGCCATTATGTGCCAGTAACACTAAATAACGTTATACACGCAGAAAATGGGTACAGAAACAATTCTGACACATGATGCCAGTCCATAGCAGGGCACGAGCCAGGGGCCCCCTGGATGAGATACCTACAGCAGATATCTTTGTTTTGTAGATGCAAAGATAAGTTCCCTCTGAACTCAAACAAACCTGCAAGCTCCACATCCACACACAAATTATATAACATAATATATTTTTGTCTGCCACATTTTTCTATCTCCAGCATCACTTTAATTAAAAGAAAAGAATAAAACTCCAGTGACCAAACCTGACCTCTTCACCTTCAGACTGTTGCCCGAAACATCAGTATTATAGAATAGCTTCCAAAGCATTTTTTCTTTGCTGAACAGATGTATGGCCTATTAGCAGAGCCAGAGTAATGCACAGGCTATAACCGAGGCAGACATGGATGCACCTGAAAAAAACGGCAAGAGTATTTATACAGCACAATTCAGACACAAGGCAATTCAAAGGCAGAAGAGCACATTTAAATAAAAGACATTAAAATCACATCTAAAAGATAATAATAATTATTATTATTATTATAATATATATATATATATATACACACACAGTGGTACCTCAGTTCCCGAACTCATTAGAACTCGAATTTCTTGAAAGTCGAACCAACCAGTTCGAAAAAAAATTACCTAGAGCTCGATCTGAATCTCAGAAGTCAAACCGTGAACGGCGACCTAAGATAACTTGTACGCGCGGGGAAATGAATCACGTGGCACGTCTCTCAGCGGAAGCAAAGGGTAAAGCTTCAGTCTCAGCCTTGCATTTTCTGTGATAGCATCGTGCATGTTTACATTAGCTGAATACATGTATTTAGACAGTAAAAATACATTTAGACAATGATAGACAGTAGCAGTAATTATTATTATATAATAAAATACATTATAAATAAAGATTTCTTATTAATTATTTTAATAGTAATAATAAACCATTAATACATTTCATTATAATAATATTGTCCTGCCGAACGGGGACAGAACGGAAACAAAGGCGCAGACGTCAGGGTATCGGGGAATACGGGGTTTAATTACAGGTAAGGCAGGCAAAACGCAGACGGACAA
>JAODJU010000040.1:6392172-6406896 GCA_026776725.1 Gnathonemus echidnorhynchus | reverse complement strand
GGGGGGGTTTAGATCCTCCACCTGTCTGGGCCACACACCACAGCCTATCATCACCTTCTGCCCCCGTCCCATGGGAAAAACACCAGGCCTGCAGGACCTCACAAATGGGCATTGTTGGACACTGTGGGTTCAGATCAAGGCAACGGTTGCATAAAAACCACGGTAAATATTACAGCATGTAAACAATGGAGCCCATTGGCTGAACGAGTGAACAGATCAGCGTGCAGGCGGACGTGCTGGCAATGTGTGTGTGTGTGTGTAGGGATGTGCTGTAGGGTTAGGGTTTGGGGTCCATACATGTGAACACGTGTCATGGCCATGTGTTCTGACAGCGATGTGATAGGGGTGTGGTGTCCTGTGTGTGTGTGTGAGGATCCCAGTCTAATATTCCCTGGCACTAATAAGGAGGCTGTTCGGAGTTTGTTTCCAAGCACGTGCACAAATAGGCTCAGGCAGAATCGAAAGGATGGCGGCTGTTTCAGCAGGTAATTGTACATCCTGTGACTTTTTTGTGCTACAGGCTGATATATTTATGTTCGTTTTTCGTGGTTCATCTATATCTATCTATCTATCTATCTATCTATCTATCTATCTATCTATCATTTAATCGGGGGATTTTGGCCCAGGTGCCAGCGTGGGTAATTATCCATCATGCATCTCCGTTTCCTGTAGTCCATTCCCTCGCTCACCATCTGCCATCAGTTTGTTGAGCGATACCTAATCCTGGAAAATCTTCCTAATCCAGATGCTTTGTTTGCCAGGTGCCTGTGCTATGTTTCCTTCTCTCCCCACATCTCCCCATGCACTCGTCGCTACAGGCTCGGGTTATCCTGCTGGTCCCCACCAGCCCACGGTTCCCGGAACGCTCGATGGGATCGACCGCTCCCGTGTCCTCTCTCGTGTTTTACATGCGGGAGGGGGCTTCCTATAAGGCTCTGGGCTACTTTTGTCCTGCTTCCCGTGGCCGATCCTCAGCGCTCATGTTATTTGGGTGTCGATGTCACATCAGTGTTTAATGGGGGGCGGTCCGGTTCTGCAGGCATGCTTGACGTCTTGTAGGGTTAGGATTTGGGGTACATACATGTGAACACATGTGTCATGGCCATGTGTTCTGATAGTGATGAGATAGGGGTAGGCTGTCCTGCTTGCGAATGGAGCCGTGGTTTGGCGGGATGGTGGTTGAGAAGAACGATGGGGAGGGGAGAACTCCACGATTGGTCCCCAAAACAATCCGACCCTTGTGTAGCAACTATGGTAATCCACCTTACCTTGCTGCATCAGACACTCCGTGATGTGCCTGTCTATGTCCCGCAGATTTTTTCCGGCAGACGTTAATAATCCACGGGCTTTGCCGTCGGCCGCAGGAATGCGGTCGTGCAGATGTTCCACTTGGCTGCTTCTCCAAGCCTTGTCATCCACGTTGCTCGGACCGGCGCCACCCCCCTTCTCCTCCCATGTGCCCTGGGCCATGCCGGCCAGTACGGTGCCGTCGCATGTTTACATTCATTTGTCTGCTGTTGTCTTCTCGCTACATTTAATGCGTATGGGCTTGTCGGAAGATTTACGCTTTGGCACGTACGTGCGTCTGTGCCCTGCCAGTGTGTGAGCTGGGCTGCCTGCCAGGGATCTTTGGCCTCTGGCAGAGTCTTAGTGATTCTCCCCAAACCCTCTCAGGCGCCTGAGGCAGTTCGCCAGGGGTTCGAACGCTACTGCATCCATGTAACTGACCGACGTCTGAAAGCTCACCTCAATTACAACAGCCCTGAACAATACAATGCATTTCGCTATCTCCCATAACAGGACGGTTCTCTTTCTGTTTATCGGTGAGATGCAGGATAACTGGACGCCTTCCAAGGTTTCGCTCTCCTCCTAAAACTGTATCTTCTGCTGTTGAACGACGGGGATGTGAGCGGAACGTTATCTCTGGTTTTTTGGCTAACGGAGACCATGATAGGTTAGCTTGGCAGCCTGCGTGCCAGGATTGGACAGTCCTGATAGTAATCAATGTGGTGATTGGCCAGCTCGAATGTCAGCCTGGGAAGTGGTGGGCCGGATGAGACTTTGCCATCTTCTGAAAATATTAGCGTCTTTCTTACTGACAGGAACAAAGTGGCGGTGCCTGTTTGCTTTTTTTAATTCTGATTTTTATCTGGCGATTGCTTTAAAAAAAAAAAAAACAAAGAACACACTAAACAAGCTCACCACTGCAATTGGCAGCTACTGGGCCAGATACCATGCAAATGTGCACCTGGTATTGAGTGTCACCTCCCAGCGACAGTGAACCACCTCGGCCTTTTACATCAAGTGATACTGGAGGAGAAACAAGGAGTGAGGAGGAGAAACAAGGAGCCAGGAATCTGTGGCAAGTGAGGAGGTGGGAGTCATGTGGGGGAGCTGGAGGTGGACGGCCTGTGCTGGCAGGGACGATGCTGCCTGAGTCTATGCTGTAAAGGGCTGGACTCTGCTATTCGGAGCCTAATCAGTAGTCAGTGAGCCGTAAAACATGCTTCTGATGTCAGTAGTGTCACTTCCTGGGGCAGGCGTCAATCCACTAGGGGCAATTCGGGTTTTGTTTTAACGTATAGGGCATAAGAGGGGCCATAATTCATACAGTAGGGCCGACTTGATCGTCAGCCAATGATATGTTGGGAATCGGTGGGTGACAGGGGAGGGGGTACTCTGGGGCCCAATCAGCTTTCAACTGGGGCCAGTGGCCCTGTGGCCCCGTCTCTGTATACAGCCCTGCTGTCCACTATGGTGCGGACCCCAGGTCCTCATGGAGCTGAGCTCATGGGGGAAGATCAGATCAGCCACCTTAGAGAGAGGCTAACGTGTTATATTTGCAATGAAAACACGAACAGATTGACTGCATCCGTGCATATTGGGTGGCTGGGAGATGGACAGAGCAGGGATTGTTATGGGTTTCTACCTAGAAACCCTGTGGCCATGTCCTTGTGTCCCCCCAAACTCTTTGTGCAAGTCTGACACGTCCTGTAGCGGGAAGCTCTGATAGACCCCCTCGCGCTTACGATTCACCTCACTCGCCTTCGCTTTCGCCGATCTAGTTCGGCGTGTCATGCCTAACGAATACGCGATCAAGCCCCAGCGACGCAAGACAGGGAATCGCCGCCTTTTAATTCGCTTTTCACGTCTCGACGCGGCGGTATTTTAGCATTCCGCTCGCCAGCGATGCGCTAACAAAGGCTCCGGGGAAGGATGCGGGGAGCCAAGCAGCGACGTGCTCCAAATACACTCTTATCGACACATATTTCGCCTGATTACGGTTTATTCAATCTACAAACAGTCTTAATTTGTTGATTTTCCCCCCTGATCACGGAGGCCCGCCAGTTACGGCGTGATTGCTCCTGGAGAGATCTCCAATAGCTTTTAGAGAGTATTGGGTTGATTATGCTACTCCAGAGCCTGCTGCTGCCACACGGTCCCTGGGAGGGGGAGATTGAGACTCCGCCCACTCTGGGATGCCATTAATACAGGCATCATGTTTTCTTGTTCAGCTGCTGGGGCGTTGTACGGCGGTCTTCCTCCAGAATAATGCAGGAACGCCAAAATCCCCGAATGGAGAAGTTGGTCGATACCGTATCGGCAAAGTGTCCAAAGAAAGCATCAGCCACTGACCCTCCTACCATCAGGCCTCCATTTTCCGGCGCTGGCCAGCAGAGGGCCGGATGTCCTGTAGCTGTCCTGGAGCTTAACCAGCTGCTCGTGTGCAAACCGCAGCTACGTCCAAATGCTGCCTCAGCTGCTGCTCTGCACGCTCTCTAAAGACTTTATTACCTGCACTAATCACAGCACAGCATGTATAATGCACGCCGTGTTTATTCATCGCGTGAATGAAGGCGATGGCCTGAAAGGTCCCTGTCACGTTGCTGTGATGGCGGGGGTTGGTGTTTTGGCACGTTTTTTTTTTTGTTGGTTTCTAGCATGGGAGTCGTTGGCGATTGCCCGTTCGGTGATCTGCCTGAGCCAACAATCCTGCCTCAGAATACAGCTGATTGGAGGGTGTTTTCCCTTTGACCCTGGCTTCATGGACCGAAGGGTCATTGATGCTTACGTCACTATTCCTTTTGCGTATTCACTGATCATCTATATCATCACCAAGTCCTAGAAGCTTTTTTCTCATCAAAATGCGCTGCGACAGGCAGGACTGAGATGGTTCCAGGTCCAAAAGCTTAACCACCAAATCCAGGACACTTTTATTTCAGACTCAGATGTGCAAATCCAGATGTTATGAGTCCATTCCAAAGCTGGAAACCTCTGTAACACCAAGGCACGACCCTCCTGCTTGTGTGCTGCTGGAAGCTTTCATATCTATTTATCACTCAGTGTTGCACTTCACTGAGATGATTAAGACCTTGTGGAGATCCACTCAGAGCCAAGGCATCAACTGCACGGTCTGAGTCAATCTTACTCAAACTGAATAGAAAGTGTGCCACGTTTCCATTTTGAAAACCGCGGATTTATTTTTAAACGAGGCTCCAAGATGCGGGGAAGTGTGTGTGTGTGTGTGTGTGTGTGTGCATGCACTCTTTGATGTTTCTTCGCTATTTTCATTGGTTTGTGGGATGAGTGTACAGTATGAGGTATGATGAGCTTGGTAGCAAGATAAGCTAGAGAATCCTGCAAAGGATCCCAGTGTCCGACCTGCTGACCTGCTTGGTTTTTGCCTGTCTGGGACAGACCTGCATCACACGGCTTCTTCTGTGTTACACCGTGGCATCATGCATAACTGCACCATGGGAAGTCAGGTATTCTGCTGGCAGGGTGGGGAGTCGGAGCTGTATAAGGCAAAAACACCCCCGCATTCTCAGAAAAACAACAGAAGCGGCACAGCCGCAAAAAATGGAAGGCCAACCTGCCTTGTTAGAACAGACAGGGGTACTGTACTCTACACAGCGTTCGCCCATAGACACATTCCATCCACTAGGGGGCATTGGTTTCACTTCCTGGCCCCTGTAATATGTATGAGCCCCAAGTGAGCATGAAGCAGTGCATGGGGGAGCTGCTGATGGATGAGCAGGTCTTGAGCTAGTAACTCAACATTAGGTGACAATTGGTAGTGTATGGCTTAGGGGTTAGGCTGCTGTCCTTGAGATCAGAAGGTTGCTGGTTCAAATCCCCTGGTTGATCAAGCGGTTTTTATCATTGGTCCCTTGATTAAGGCCCTTAACTCTGGTTGCTTCAGGGGTCACTGATCATCAACATTATGAGCAGGTCCTAGATGGACTGGCTGATCTTAGTCTCTCAATTTATGTCGCTCTGGATAAAAAAATGCGTGTTAATTAAATATAATGTGAACCACTTTTTGCAACTTGGTGCATTTTTTCCATCTTCCCATTGACTGGATGTGTTTTTTGGGAGTTTTTTGCCTATGCTTTTGTTAACTCCATCCCTTTATAGCAAACTAAGCTACACTTCAGCCACGAGGGTCAATGTGTGGACTTTCCTTGTGTCCCCTGGTTCATACATACCACAGTACTTTCACATGCACTGACTTACACGTTTTTTAAAAACTAGATCATGCACTTAAGCTGGGTGGTCAGACTTAGGGGACCACAGATCATCTGATTGCTCTTCCATGGGCGGGACCTCATGAGAGGCTGCACCTGATAGGTCTAGATCACCCACTCTCCCTACCACAAAAGCTTCTTACTAGTTATCAAATGACCCTGGGACTTGGCAGCATCTGTGGGAATGACAGGTCACTGCGGCGGCTCCTGTTCCCATCCTGATGAAATTCAGCTTCCTTTCATCCATGAAGCCGTATCCCTGACACTCTGTTCCGGCACGTTCCAGGCAGTCTGCATAAGCGCATTACCGCCGAATCCGCCGCAGGTTTGCCTTTCATCACTGGGCATTTGTTTTTCTCAGGTAAACTTTAAATACTTTACATCTTCCGATTAAGTGTCATGAATACTGCATAAACGGAGAGCGCGGCGTCTCTCTGGCAGTTTCTCGGAGTGCCGTCAAGCTGACGGGGAGATGGGGGGGGCGGGGGGGCAAGGCATCCCGGGCTCCCAGTCCGTGAGAGCCGACCGCCTTTGTCTGACAGCGGATCAAATCGATCCTCTCTTGTGCTGAGGTCCTGCTCTTCTCAGATATGACCTGCTGATGCGATTTCCATCAGCCGTGATGCTTTTGTGAAATCTTTTGCATAAAAATATTGGGCTTCATAGGAAATATGAGGCTTGCAGAGTGAAAGTGGGAGCACTACATTCCTGTTTTTGTGCCTGAGTGTTCGTGTGTGTGTGTGTGTGTGTGGGTGTGGGTGTGGGTTGGTGGGTTATGTGTATTACATTGCGGGGACCAAAAAACTGAAAACGTCATTTTGTTTGGTTACTTATGGTTAAGGTTAGGGCTGGGTAGGGATTAAGGTTTTCATTGTTGGGATTAGGGTTTTTTTCCCGTAGAACAGACAGTAATCACAAAGACGTGAATACAAACGTGTACACACACACACGTGTGTTTGTGTATGCCCCTGTCTTTAGGATTCTTGCATTTATTTATATGTGTGTGTCTAGGTTTGCTTATCAGGATATTATTTGTGGTTTGGAGGTGTTTGTTTATGATTATATGTGTACATGAGTGTGCATACAGGTGCATGACTATGTGTATCTATGTGTGCAACTGTACGTGGTGTGTATGTGTGTGTATAACTGAATATGTGTGTGTATTGTAGCATGTTTGGGAATTGTTAATACAGATTTGATAGGGGTTAAATGCTTTCTTTTTTGCCAAAAATGAAATATTTATTTGTCTGTGGTTGGCCGCAGCCCCGCATATGCCTCTCTCACTTCTCCCACACACAAACACACTGCCCCCCACCCATCCAGCTAGTGCACTCCAACAACTGAAAATACCCCCCAACGAGTCTCTGTAATAGTAATTCCCAAACACACTACAGTAAATACAGTGGTTCGCCACCCCCTTTTCAGAATTTAAACCTTTTGTTGAATTACACCCTGAGAGCAAAAAAAAAAGATTTAAACAAGGTTTATCGACTTTTCTTTTATACACAGTAAACCACCACAGTGAGTTGAAAGTAACATTCCAAAAAGTGTAACAATTTATGAAATTCACAACAGTAAAAATACTCCATTTAGAAATAAAATGGCCCTCTTTTTTAAATGCATCTGCATAATTAATCAGGTATAACCAAATCACTGAACAGATCATGAAAGAAGATAATTGGTGCCCACCTGTGATTAGTTGTACAGAGTTTGATTAGTTCTGGATGAAATCAGCTGTTTGTAGAAGGTGCCACTGCTTGGTACTATATTTATAAGGAAAAAAATACACTATTGGTGGAAAGGTATGTTTAAAAGACCTTTGAGACAATGGCATGGAAAGGCACCAGTTAGGAGAATGGTGTATGAAGATCTCGAAGCCTTTATTTATCCTTTACCCGGACCTTGTCTAGATCAGGCCGTCTCTCCAGACTTGATGATCAAAGAAGACGGAGCCTGATCAGGGAGGCTGCCAAGAGGCCAACATCAACTCTGAAGGAGTTACAGACCTTCTTGTCAGCGGCAGGTCATTGTGTGCATGTCTGAACGGTATCTACACAAACCAGACCTGTACTGGAGAGTGGCAAGAAAAAAGACTGTATCAAGTCGCAGTCGTATTTCGCTAAAATGCTCCTTACAGATTGTGAGGTCAGGTGGAAAAACGTGCTGCGGTCCGATGAGGGCAAAAATCAACCTGTTTGGCGCCAATGCGAAATTTCTGATGAAAGCCAAAGAACGGCATGTCTACAGCAAAGCATTATGGGGGTGTTTCTCTTCAGCAGGGACCGGGGTGAGAGGAATGGTGCACAACACCGACAGATTCTTACTCCTGATTGTTTTTATTTGATCTTATTTTCTGTAAAGCACTCCGAATGACCTCTGTGTTTGAAGATGTGCTATATAAATAAACTTGCCTTGCCTTAGCCAGTAAGTCAAAGATATCAAGATGCTTCACATTTCAGCATGGCAATGACCGAAAACATGCAGCCAATGTAACTGCACGCTGGATGAAAGAAGAAAGGGTCAACATCTTTGAGTGGCCCAGTCAGAGCCCTGACCTTATTCCAAAGATAAATCTGTACATAAATCATAACATTTAAACCACTGACAGATGATGTGAATAACATTGATTATCTCATTACAATGGCACCTGTCAAGGGTGCCATTATATATAAGGCAAGTGAACAGTCAGTTCTTGAAGTTGATGTGTGGGAACCAGGAAAAATGGGCAAGTGTAAGGTTCTGAGTGACTTTGACAGGGGGCCAAAATGTGAAGGCTGGACAACTGGGTCAGAGCATCTTCTAAATGACGGGTCTTATGGGATGTCCTCAGTATGAGGTGGTACGAGGAAGGCCAACTGGTGAAGTGGCGAAGGGGTCAGGGGTGCCCAGGGGTCATTGATGCCTGTAGGGAGTGAAGGCTAGTCCGTTTGGTCACATCCCACATGAGAGTTACTGCAGCATAAATTTCTTAAAAATTAGGGTAGGTATCAGAACACACAGTGCATCACAGCTTGCTGTGTACAGGACTGCGTAGCCACAAACCGGTCAGTGTGTCCATGCTGACCCCTGTCCACCTCTGAAAGCATCTACAATGGGCACTTCAGCATCAGAAACGGACCATGGAGCAATGGAAGAAGGTGGCCTGGTCTGATGAGTCACGTTTTCTGTTACATCATATGGACAACCAGTAGCATATGGGTGGCTGCCCTTCACGGACGACTTACTCCACAAAGAGCAAGTTGAGGGAGGCGTAAAGACAATTTCCCCACGGGCATTAATAAAGTATCGATTATTATTTTTGTTATTATTATTATTATTATTATTATTATTATTATTATTAGTAGTAGTAGTAGTAGTAATAGTAGTAGTAGTAGTATTTACGTGGAGAAGAAGTAGCACCAGTATGCACTTTAAGAGCTGCTGGAGACAACATATTGCTCTGTGCAATGTTCTGCTGGGAGACCTTTGGTCCTGGCATTCATGTGGATGTTACTTTGACACATACCACCTACCTAAACATGGTTACAAACCAAGCTCACCCTTCATGGCAACGGTGTTCCCCAATGGCAGTGGCCTCTTTCAGCACGATAATGCTCCCTGACACACTGCAAAAATTGTTCAGGAATGGTTTGAGGAACGTGAAAAAGAGTTCAAGGTGTTGACTCGGCCTCCAAATTCCCCAGATCTCAGTCCGATCGCGCGTCTGTGGGATGTGCTGGACAAACAAGTGCGATCCATGGAGGCCCCACCTCACAGCTTACAAGAGTTAAAGGATCTGCTGCTAACGTCTTGGTGCTGGTTACCACAGGACACCTTCAGAGGTCTTGTGGAGTCCATGCCTCAATGGGTCAGAGCTGTTTTCACAGCACCTACATAGTACTAGGCAGGTGGCTTTAATGTTACAGCTGATCAGTGTGTTTTTTTCCACTTTATAACTTAGTTGATGCAGATGCATCCAAACAGGCTCAGGGCTGCAATTCAAGCAAAGGCTTCTTTACATTCTTTTCTTTCTATACAAACTACTTATTCTTCTTTTTATTGTTTTTCTTCAGAAATGTTATGTTCCTTTTTCACTTGGATATTGCAAGATAGGATTTATAAATAAAGGTGACAAAATTATAACTTTATATCTGTTTTCCTGGGTTGTACACCAACAAAACTTAACATTTGGAAAGGGGGTGGCCACTGTCTATATCCACTGCATAGGTGTGTGTCTCACAGCAGAGCGTCCACCATGGCACAGCACCCCCCCCGATGAGACCACCTCATTGTTTCCATACCTGGTCACAGAGCTGGAGATGCTTCTGAAGTGCACAGTTACCCTGAATGGAGGCAGTTAACACACTTCTACTAAAATGACTGAATCGGTACTGTACTGATATCTGGAATGAACTCTTGCTTTATTTGCCATTCGCACAAGTACAGAAACATCACTATGCTGCTTTTACACTATCCCATCCTCTCTTCTTTGAGACATACTCTCACTCCCACACATATACACGGCTGACAGCGGAGCCTGGGGTCCGAGCACAGGGTCACCTGGCAAACCTGGAGCATTTCTATGACCTCACTGCTCTTTGGAAACTCTGACTGAGGTCCTTGCTGGAGAACCACTCATAACCTGAAAAGGAACGGTTCCAGAAACCATGAGGCTAGTGGCCATCACCCTGGAGGTCCTCAACCATCTCCTCCTGTCTCTGTGGATTCATCCGCCCCTGAGCAAAGGCTATTGAACCTCCAGCAGCTTTCGTCTCATTCCCAGAACTGCTCGGGATGGTGGAGTCACCCACTGATCAGGACTCTGAAGCACTGGTAGATCTGCAGGATTCAGAAGCGTGTACTGGCTGTGTTCCATGATGCAGCAGTTGCCCCCCAAAATCCTCCATCAGTCCCTCACAACCTACTTAATAGTTAACTCCGATGCTCTAAAAAGCTGCATGCTCTTAAACCCCGGAGCGAGGATTGGAACCCAAATTTCTCCAGTGAAGGGTTTAAAGCCATATTAATATATTCAACAGCGAGTCACTTTACAGAAAAAGTGCAGATTCAGTAATCAAAAACCAATAATAAGACTAATTTCATACAGCCCTCTCAACTCATCCATCATCTAATCAGAAGCAATTTGCTGTTGCATTTTACAGGACCTCGCACGGATAATCCAGGGAGATTTCCACAGTTTGAAATGTGGCGAGAAAAGGCATACGGTGTGGGCAGCATCGGAAGCTACGGAGGTCTCTGGAACCCAAAACGGAGGGATCCTTCACGACCACTGGCAACCTCTGTGTTTGGCGCGGTGGTCTTCGTGGGTACCTGATGTCTGACATGCCAGCTAGCACAGGCAATTAGCAGGCCGACCAGAAAACCTCATGTTGTTAAGGCTTTAAAGAGACCCTTTGATACACCTTTACATACCTGTCTGCTGAAATCCTCTGGAAAATCACATGATGCATTCAGCAGCTTCCACACGTATGGGATGGAGAGGTTGGGAGAGGGACCTCTGACATTTCGAGCACTTAGTCATTTTACAGGTTGATTGACCTGTGTGGTGGCCACAGTTTTGTCACCCTTTCTGGTGCACAGTGCAGCCTGCAGCCACATGATTGTGGCGGAAGCATTTTAACAGTGAGGCTATTATGAAGGGACTTCAGTGCCTGTCAGGAAGAGCCTTAGAGGAGGTCGATTAGTCTGCTCCATCCAGACGTTCTGGGAAAGCGATGGCTGATGCCAGCTGGTTGTAATTAACCCTGGGAAACCTGCCCTCGATCTTTCGTTTTAGCTTTGGGTGAACAGTTGTGAGGGGACAGGTGGAGGTGACTTCAGATAGGGAATAAGCTTATTATGAGGTTGTGTCAAGTTATTATGGAAAAACTTACACCAGGGTTAGCCGGTACTGATCCGCGTAATCACCGGTCGCCGTGCCCAGTGATCCAGCAGAACCAGAGCCAAAACCATTCAGGGAGCCAGAGCCAAACCACCAGTCATCTTCTGTGCTGGCTGGACCTGCCGCCAAGTGACGATTCGCTTGCTTTGGACGGGATCGGAGTGCATCAGAAGTGCATGGATCCATCAGGTGGTGACCCAGGTGCTTTGAGTTTACATCCCACGGGTCTTTCACTTCGTGAGGGTCCTTCCACCAAAGCCAATCATTTAAAATGTACTTCAGACCCACCGTTGCCGCCGTGAAGGCCCAACGGCATTGACCTCACCAAACAGCATGCCAACTTCACCTCAGAGGTCTCTGATACAGAGCAGGACGATCGGACGTTTTAAAAGAAGCTTCCTGATCATCAAAAGCAGAATGAAAAATTGGAGCATCTGGTGAGTAGCTGCTTCAAGACGCACGAGAACCTGCACGTTTGCCTTCACATCTCTGGCATGTTTTATTGGCAGATAAAAATCTGCTGGTTCCGCTCCTCTGGGCCTCTGTACCAGATCATCTCAACAGAGGTCATTTGACAGAATTCATTTTCACTTTTTCATACTCATTCAGTCACATATGATCAGTCACCAGGTCTCTAAATTAAGGCTGATTTATAATTCTTATTAAAATACCCCGGTCACCTAAGCCATTACCTGAAGTGTCAAGACTGTAGGCAGATGGACTTTGTGTTATGGCTAATTACTGTACAGCTATGGCTGTATGCTTCCCACTTCTAAATTCACATGTGTTGTCAGAATGGGCCAGATCACATCACAGAGGCACACGCTGTGTCTAAAATCTCACTTTTAGCCGCGGACTTCCATCATTTGCTAGCAAAGTGAAATCTCAGAAGGTGGCCGTGGTCCTGGAGAACTTCTGGTGTGATGCGTCTCCACAGATAAGCAAAAGCTCAGTCCTCAGTCAGACCTGTTACTGCAATGGGCCGAAGAGACTCAGGAGATGCATGGAGCAGGTTTACGTGAAGTCTTAGTATCTGCTCACGGTTCATCTGAGATCATACTTCGGTAGGTTACATTTGGTGTCCGAAGTTCATTTCGGTACAGGGCAAGCCAGCATTCTGCTTGAAATAGGCTGACTCTACCACACCCCCTATTGTTTCAGAAGGGCGATAATCACCAGTGTGGAACAGTAACCTTGGCCTGACGTTTTCCATTATGTGGCGAGCGCTTGGTCCCCACTTACCACTGGTGTACAGCAGAATTCTGAGTGTAGTGAAGATGTTTATGCAAATGCTGGTGAACTTGTCCCATGACGATTTGTTTTTCGATACAGATGACCTCACCAGACCACATGCACCATATGTACACAAATATGGTGCATAGCTCTTGGGACCCCACTCACTGCCATTCGTAACTACATATTTATATAAAAATGTCTTCGAAAAACGCTACACCTGACTGGTTGTGCCTGTCATGTCATAATTTCAGCTGTATTTCACATTTTCCAGCGAAAACTTTTTAATTCTATGACATTTAATTAACATTGATGACTGCGGCACCATCTGGATGTAAGTCTAATCGCTTTTCAGATTAGTTTGTGTTTATGTTGTTAACAAATGTGAAATCTTAATTAGTTGGATTGTTCCAGTAACGTAAGAAGTCAGAACCGCTTGCGGTGTCACACCGGCATTTAGACTGGACGAGCCGTGCAGAGAATTGCAGCCGCCCCCCCAGGGGAGAGCGTAGATTAGTGTTAAAAGGTCACCTACATGTTTCTGGAAAGGTGTGGGGAGATGTCATCCAGAATCCGGGGCCAGACCTGGTCTTGAAGATTCCACGGCAGACTTTTCTCTCCCTGCAATCTTGCATTTGCTCACATCCAATGTCACAAGTGAAAAATCAGAGATGCTTCTTTATTTTGCTATTTCCTTTCTTATACTGAGCATTTGATGTGCCTTTTGGATATGGAATTTTTGGAGTTTGGTTCTATACTAATTGACACCCTCGGACGCTATTTAAATGTGTCGGAATTTGCAGACACGCAGAATCACAGTAATCGAATTTCCACATTGGTAAAATGAGCTCTTCGCTTTCATATTGTAGGAGTAAGCGTATACAATGCCCTGAATTCTTCACATAGAAATGGATCTGCAGATGGCAGACGCTAGGTAGTGATCCTTAAAAAGTGCCTTGTTTGCTTTTTGATTGTTTCCTGTTTGTTTCTCGACGATCATATCCCATTACGCGGTCTGTGGTAGACCTGAGCCTCGCAGACGTGCAGTGGGTGGGATCACTGTACAGTGTGGATGCTGGCCCGCCTTAACCTCATTCCTGTCGGTTGCTGTATTGATTCCTGCTGCGATAAAACGGGCAAACTGGCAGTGTTATGTAATTCCACCTGCTGAGATTCCAGGCTTCCATTCTCCCAAGTGAAAGACCACTGTCAGTCAGGATCAGGTCAAGTGCTTAACATTTGTCAGAACTGTTCCTATGAGTTATGGGTAATTTATACGTGTTCATGAGCGTGTGCCGTCCTCCACATCGGCTGGGCTGTGGGCTGCTCAGGATAAGGACAGTCTAGAGATCCTGGTGGAGGTCAGGGAGCCAGACCTGGAAGTTCGCTGGGATAATGCGCATGACAGTGACCACAATGTGGCCCATCCTGGCCTCTCTCTTCTGCTCACTGTCTCTCTTTGCCCCTCTCTCTCTGTCCCCTTTTCTCTGTGTCCCTGTCCCCCTCTCTCTGTCCCCATCTCTCTGTGTCCCTGTCACCCTCTCTCTCCGCCTTTTCTCCCCCATCTCTCCCTCTCTCTGTCCCCCACTTCTGCTCTCTGACCCCTTCTATGACTCTATCTCTCTCTCCGTCCCCGTCTCCATCTTACTCTCTCTGTCCTCCTCTCCTCCTTTCTCCCCCTCTTCTGTCTTCCCCCTCTCTCTCCCCCTCCTCTTTTTCCCCTTCCCTAGCTGCCCTTCTTTCCTTCTCCTTCTCATTTTCTCTTTTCTTCTCCCCTGCTTTGTCCCTTTCTCTCTCTTCCTCTCTCGGTCCCCCTTTGCCCCTCTCTCCCTCTGTCTGTCCCCCTTTGCCCCTTTCTCTGACTCTTTCTCCTCCTCTCACTCCCCCTCTCCGTCTCTCTCCTCCTGTCTCTCATTATTCCCCTTACACAGCCACTGCATTCCCCTGTTATTGTTCCACGCTAAGACCTCCATTTGACTTTGCTGAACGATGGAAATTATAATTTGACTGAGATAAAAATGGAGCGTAACAGGACTGCGAAGCCTCCCTTGTGGCTGGTTTTAGCCAACCCCCCCTCACCCC
>JAODJU010000040.1:6359907-6371828 GCA_026776725.1 Gnathonemus echidnorhynchus | reverse complement strand
GTGGAGAAAGCTCCATCTAGCTCTCGCCTGTCAGGAACAAATGGGCTTTTTCTGCTCAACAGCCAACAGGCACTCAGATACCGCCCCCCCCTCAGCGGCTGGGACATTCAGAGCTGCAGCGAGCTCCGCCGGGGTGGGGGGAGGGGGGGGGGAGCTGTGAGGGGCATAGGGATTGGGCACTGCTGCTGATGGCATACCCTTCTGGTCACCTTGATTTGACACCCAGGGTGCGACGTGTGCAGGGGTTTGAGTGGCATGGTGAGGGAGTTTTGAAAACATGGAGGACAGAGACAGGCGGAGATGGAGCTGGGGGGGCTCAGTGGACAGCTGACGATTCGATAAAAAAGCAAGAGAAAAATAAAAAAGAAAACATCTGTGTGACGGATGCTGCTGAGTATTCACACGGTCCATCCAGGGTCTGCAGCTCAAACAGATTTACTTACCGTACAGATGGCGCTCCTGCATGTGGCTGAACATATTTCACCTATTGAATTTAAGGAGCACTCCCATCCAGTAAATATTCCTCAAAGCATGTGGCGTGAATTTCAGTGCCTGCAGGGGGCGCTACTCGTATATCATTATTCATTATAATTAGAGGTGGTTGTCTTTAACGTTGCTGAGGGCATGGTGTATTAAATGAGACATGACAGCAGATAAATATACCACTTTGTGCTTTATATCGGCTGAACTATGGCGATGTCCAGATTTAACCCCAACTCAAGCGGCTTTAACGAGCTAGATAAGTTGCCATGGTAATCCATTTGTTTTGTGGAAATCCTTAATTAATCCACGTGTGTAAAAATAGCATCTGGGCCTTGTTAGAGCTCACCGCTGCTCCAGCGGGATGCTGCCGGAACGTCCTGCCACCGGGAGCAGGGGGTGGCCAGCGCCTGAATCACATGGTCCGCTGGGTCCATTTCACACTCGATTGAAAGTGCCGGTGTTTTATGGGAGCCCTCTACAGAGCGGGTGACAGCACCGGGCATGTGGCCGGCCACTGCTTGCTGTTTACACGCACACGTGTCCCCCGGGGCAGCCATGTGGGCTTAGACCATTAGCCAGGAGGAGTCTAAGCACAGGGCTACAGCAGGAGTGTGGGATCAGGTCCTGTGGGGGATCGTAAACTGAGAGGATGAATTGGGGAGGGGGGTCGACTGAGCGGATGGGATGTGGGTGAGGGGGTGTTGTGCGGCTCTACCGGACTCAAATGGCAGAGTGATGTCACCACGGGGCCCTTGAGCGAGGCCCTTAACCCCCAATTGCTCCAGGGACTGGCTGACCCAATTTGGACAAGTTCTTATGCCACAGTTGTAGGGGATGGGATGTGCAAAAAGTCACGTTCTTCTGCTAAATGAATGCAAATAAATTAAATAAATTGAAAGTTTTTCTCGCTGCAATGTGTAATCCCTTCCTGCCACTGGGGGCAGCCCCATCATCCACAGGCACTTCAACCCTGCTCACCCTCCTGTGGACACTTCTCCCTTTGTGCCAGGAGAGGTGCTAAACCTCATACCTGTCTGGCACTGCAGACTGTTAGCTGGGGGGCTGTTTATATGACATTATACACTTGGCACAAACTTTGAAGGCAACAGACACAGGTGGACGTTTCGCCTCAAGCTGCTCACAGGACACCAGCGGGTACCATGCTGAGACTCCCGCGAGCCTGGCAGCCACGAGTGGTGCGCCCCCTGCTGTCCCGCTTGACCTTCTTTCAGTGGCATCAGATTTATTATGTTGTTATTCGCCCAGACTACATAATTTAGCACTGAACTCGGAAGTGGAGTGGAAATAATCTAATTTCCACCGTCTTTCACTTGGTAATTAAACTAATAAGAGGAGACATTTATCATTGCCTGTTTTTCCACCCTGACAAGACTGTGCTTCAAGACTTTAGTCACGGAGACACCGACGTCTCAAAGCAAACAGAGAGACGTGTTGTCATTTATGTGTAATAATTGTTTAAGCGCTGATTTTTATTCCTAATTGACCGCCGGTGCACTATTTAGTTGCTGGCAAAGCTCGAGCGCTCAGAGCCGACTTCGGTCGCCATCTCATCGTCTCCTCTCCTCTCCTCTCCCCGCAGCTTGCGAGCTGATGAACCGCGGCATCCTGGCTCTGGTCAGCTCCATCGGCTGCATGTCGGCCGGCTCACTGCAGTCACTCTCGGATGCCATGCACATCCCGCACCTCTTCATCCAGCGCAGCCCCGCCGGGACGCCGCGCTCCAGCTGCCCGCCCACCAGCCGCGGTCGCACCGACGACTACACGCTCTTCGTACGGCCGCCCGTCTACCTCAACGAGGTCATCCTGCATGTGGTCACGGAGTACAGCTGGCAGAAGTTCATCATCTTCTACGACACGGATTACGGTGAGGAACGGGGACGCGCCCCCTTCCGCCCGCGCGTCCCCGCTCCGTCCCCGCCCCCTTCCACCCGCGCATCCCAGCTCCGTCCGCGCCCGGCGCCCGCAGCCATCCGCGGAGAATTACACACCTCGCAATTTGACAAAACTAATTTATGCCACGAGATCTTTATTGAAGCCAGCGGGGAGACGGCAAGCTGACATTTGGCGCCTTTAACATTTTAACATTTAAAGAAGTGTAAGCGCCTGCGTGTGTTTTAAATGTTAAACGCGCCGCCCGAGCGCAGGGTCGCCGACGCCAGTAACTGGTCCCATTGAACCGTCGCGGATGTGATTAATTGCACACGGCTTCGTGTGTGTACGTCTGCGTGTGTTTGTGTGTCACTGAGTCAGGTGCTCTCTTTAAATCACTTTCTCACACTGAGGAGATGCTGCTGCTTAATCGTGCTTCAAATGACAGCCTGGGTGATTCAGTAATTCTGTGTGTGTGTGTGTGCGTGTGTGTGTGTGTGAGAGAGAGAGAGAGAGAGAGAGAGAGAGAGAGAGAGAGAGAGCTTTGTGCATCTGTTTATTAGTGTAAGCCTGTGTTCATTTGCATATGTGCAACTTTATACATCTGTCTATTTGGGTGTGTGTCAGCGTGTGCCTCTGTGTGTCTCTTTGCTTGTTTGTATTTGTGTAGGTCTTTCTGT
Organism: Gnathonemus echidnorhynchus; assembly: GCA_026776725.1. Classification (NCBI taxonomy): domain Eukaryota; kingdom Metazoa; phylum Chordata; class Actinopteri; order Osteoglossiformes; family Mormyridae; genus Gnathonemus; species Gnathonemus echidnorhynchus. The sequence goes on along the minus strand of JAODJU010000040.1, from coordinate 6,368,775 downwards.
GTGTCTTTTATTGTGTGTTGGGGTGGCGGGGGGACGTGTGTGTATCTGTGGCTGTGGGTGTATATTTGTTTTTGCATCTGGTTATTAGAATAGGCTTGTGATTGTTTGTTTGCATATGTGCAGCTTTGCACATCTGTGAATTTATGTGTGTGTCTGTGTCACTCTGCTTGATTGTTTGTGTGTCTCTGCTTGTGTGTGTGTGTGTGTGTCTGTGAGCATGTTAAATGCCCTTCCTCTCCCGTCCTCAGCTACCTCCCAGTCTGCATAAAGTGGCTGTGGTTATCCCCCCAATACGGTCCAGCCCAGCCTGGATCAGCACAGCCAGATGCCGATGTAAAGCCTGGACCTTCTGGCCGGGTTTGTGGGGCCTGCTGGCTGCAACGTGGCCCACCGCGGGCGGGCAAGCTGACGAATCTGCGGCGAGCTGGCAGGGTTTAAACGGCCTCCTCGGCACCGAGATGTGGGGCGCGCTGATTTCCGCTCGCTGCGGGCCGGCGGTGGCGTTGAGGCCCGCCAGCATAGGCCTTCCCTCCCGGCGCTGACTTTCTGACGGTTCGCCTGCTGCTATTTATGACTCGCCTGGATAATTAGGCACCGGGAGAGACCCCAGCCGGATTATGTGCTCTTCCCAGTGCTTTATCGGATGACGCGGCCTGTGTCACCGCCGCCCAAGCCGGGCTGATGGGCACCAGCCCCGGCGATGATTGTGAGCGAGTTGGGACACAGTGTTTGGGTTTTTAGTGTCACAGACCCACAACACGAGGTCCCCACCCCACCGGCTCCAAGGCACAGAGTGGCATGAGGCTAAGATTACGGCATTTCACAGTGCTGAGCAGCAGCGGGTTTGCAGTGCGGCTGGGGGGCAGTGGTACAGGGTGAGTGTGCACTGCTGCAGTACGCAGTGCGATGGGCTCTAGAGGCTCAAACCGAGGTGTGCATGTGTGTATCGGTGTGTGTGGGGAAGGTGAGGCATGCAGTTCGAGACGGTGTGTGTGTATGTGTGTGTGTGTGTGTGTCTTTTCAGGAGCCTCTGGTCTTGCCCGCTTGCTGTCTGATGTCCGTCACTGAATGTCTGTGTTGTCCAGCCTGGGCTCCTGACCCGCTGCCGCTGTGACTCACAGGCCATGAGGCCGGGCTGTGAGAATTGCCTTGCCGTGGCGGTATCTGGGTCTGCCAGCTCCATCGAGCGACACCCCCATCACTGCCCTACAGTCTCCTGGTCAAAGCTCTGGGCAGATACAGGGCGCTGGTGACTCTGGGGTGTTTTTGGGTATCCTGGAAGCCACTGGCCTGGGTTCCCTCTGTCCTACACTCATGTTGGTGCCAGTCTGAATGCACAGGAGTCACATGACCACGCCCCAGCAGCCCTGTCCCCCTCCCCAGTCACAGGGGGTGTTGACATAGTGAGATTATTGATTGTAGGTGTTTGCCAGCATATGCTCCTTCCCAGAGCAGCCCCTGTTGGCTTCTGAGGTAGGGTGGGGGGGGGCATTTACATTCAGAGCCAGTACACAGATGGAGAAGCTGGAGGAAAGGGCTCCCTGTGCAGCCTGCGGTTGGCGTGGTCCCCCCTCCCCCTGCATTTGACCGTGACCAGGACAAGCTGGGTCTCGCTCTTCCCCCACCCAGCTTTTCCGGCACACGGCCCGTTCAGCTCACGGTGCAGCTGCAACACTGCCCAATTACCCAGAATCCTCATCTGTCTCGCAAATCCCTCCTCCTGTGTCTTCCTGTCCCTTTTCTGTAATGAGCCCCTACATACGAATGCCCCCAGCCCCCCGACCCGGCACATTACTCCATTACCCATAATCCCTCCCTGGGGCCCCGTTTCCCACAAATGATCCAAGGCCCAGGCGAAATCCAGCATCACACCTCAGCCACAGAATTATGTTTTATTTACCCCTCCTTTCGAGGCAGCCCACTGCCTCTCTGTGTGACGAATGGACTACAGAAGGAGAAAATGCAGACGGTCCCTTGCAATTTGTCAGCTAAATAGACAGTAACAGAGCTGCGTGTCTCCAGCTTGTGCTGCCCTGACCGCTGGAGCGCCAACCCGCTCGTTCTCTGAGCGGGGGTGGCACAGTGGTGCCGCGGTCACTCCTGCGCCTGCTGGGTTATCCTCCAGGTGGCAACGCTCTCTGTGGGAGGTGTGGTTTCAGGTAGGAGTCCACTGGAGCGTGGAGGTAGAGATTGGAGACGATGTGAGTTTCACACTGAGCTGTGGGCCTAAATACTGGTATCAGAACAGATTCTCCAAGCTTCTGAATGCCCTGAAATCCTTTCTTTCTTCCATTTAGAACTTCAGTCATGCTAATAAGTGGTAAATTATGGAAGTGTGGGACCGGAGCTATCAGGGGTGTTGATTAGTGTATTACTAGCATTAAAACTGGTGTCTCACTGCACTACTGCTACCCCCACGTAACCAGCTCTTTTGTCCACCCCACCCCCAGACATCCGAGGTATTCAGGACTTCCTGGACAGGGCGTCCCAGCAGGGCATGGACGTGGCGCTGCAGAAGGTGGAGTCCGACGTCAACGTGATGATCACCGGAATGTTCCGCACCATGCGGGTGGAGGAGCTGCACAGATACCGAGACACGCTGCGGAGAGCCGTCCTCTTCATGAGCCCGGCCACCGCCAAGGCCTTCATCACCGAGGTACGTCCCCCCGATGGCATGCCCCACCCCCTGACATGCCAAACGCTCACACTCAGCACTAATGGCTCATTAAGGCAATGCAGGCCCTATTAGCGTGGAAGTGTTAATTAGATGTTTACATTTAATTAGGCAATAAAAGATACATGAAAACTGTTATACATTATGTTGGTGTAAAATTATGCAGCATCTAAACTCGTGAAATGATATGAAAGATGAGAAAATGAGACACACTTTACTCCTCTGGATTTTTTGCCGCATTTAACCCCAAAGGAGACATTTATTTACATAGTGAATGCTTCTGTCTAACACATACGAGTAAGGAAAGTTTGGAGAACGAGAGCGGGGTCAGCCAGCGCTGGAGCAGTTGGGGTTAAGGGTCTTGCTCAAAGGCCCAGTGGTGATATGACCACTTTTCCGGACACAGGGTTTGAACCTATGACCTTCTGAAGACAGGCTCCTAACCCGCGGAGCTGCACACTGAGTTACGCTGTCTCTAATCGAACGGAGAATCCAGGCCTGCAGTCTAATTACAGGTTTCCATAGACTGGGGGTAGTTTTCCACCAGTGTTTCGGACAGGACCGAGGGGAACAGCATGGATATTAGCGGCCTAGTGACAGATTAGCACAGGCTAAGGAAAAGGCAAGCTGTGCTTTAGCAGATGGGATGGTGGACGGCACGCCGGGGTCAGAGCTGGCACCAGAAGGGCGTCCAGAGCCACGATGACTGACGGATCTGTCTGTTGGCTTTGGAAGCTGGCCACTCATTGGAAGCGTCACGGACGGGCAGCTGTGCTGGAGGTGCTGTAACGAGAAAGTTCTGGCAGATTATTATTATTAACTTCCCCCTCCCTGCCATTATCATGCTTACTGCTATTAACCCTTTCAGGCTCAAATTAAGTTTTAGTTGCTAAAGGACAACCAAGTCCTGCAGTGGTACTTCTGAGTAAAAAAAACTCATAAAATATGTATCTGGGGTAATAAGGTAGTTAGTTTTTAACTGTTGCAAATCAGCAATGCCTGCCTTGAGAGGGTTAAAGCCCTATTTTGCCCAATTTCTGCCCCATCGCTTCTGGTACCACCGTCCGACGTAGAATGTAACAGCTTCATACTATAAAAGCACACATGCTATCGCAGTGGGATGTTGCCCGTGTATGTTTTTTTTAACAGTTTTTGTGGGGTTGTGACTTTTTTTGTTCTTGTCAGGCCCCCGTGACCTTTCACATGATGACATTTGATCTCTGACCCCACACAAGCCTCCTGCTGATCCTTCACGTAAAGGTTAAGATGTGAACTCAGCCCAGAGTATTGTGGGATATTTCTGGTTAATTGAATCTTTTAATCTGGCCTGGTAGTCCGCTTTATCCCTTGCACACCTGAACAAGATGGCCAGCTGCCTAGACCGCCCTTCAAAGGCAGTGCGACAGATTCAGTCTGTACAGATGTCTCTTTAAACACACTTTGGTCTGCGTCCCGTTAGCCATTATTTTTCTACTTTCCTGGTCATTAAAGAAATCGATTGTGTTTTTGCTCTTGATCAGTCTCACCCCTGCATGTTTACTTCTGATGCATAGTAAATGTCTCTCAACTAAGAATCCCATTTAGGAACAGAAGACATCCTGGATACAAATGATGTGTAAATATTAGTTATTGTGGTGAAGCCAATCCTTTGTAGGGGTGGCTGCTTCCTGTCCGTGTCAAAAGGAGGATCGCTAGGCACACCCGGAGTGTCGGGATATGAGTTTGGGAATATTTCCTGCATAATACAGTTACTTCAGAACAGGCGCAAACTCAAAATGACCCACACTGTAACCGCTGTGGAGCTTAAATTTATTTTAACTATTCAGATACATTTTTTAAAATCTGTTTTTTTAAATTGCACAGTTGTACCAAATTCTTATAAATGGCTCTTCCTCGTCTCCCCCAGGGAAATGTCAGCTTTTGATATGGGGCCTTAGTGTGACAGAAATAACTGCATTTTTCCATATAATTCACAAACAAGGAGGCACCAGCGAGTGTGTGTTTGTTACCCAGTGTTCCATACTTAAAAGTGAACCTAAGATAGAATAAATCACTTTTAAGCCATTGCCTGCAGTGAGCTTCTCCGAACCAATAACAATGACTGGTTCAGAGTTTAGAATGTGCAGTTTTTCATCCTGCAGCCGAGAGCAGAAACACAAAACGATACAGCAGGTTAACATGTAATGAGAGGGCAGGCCGCTCTCCACACGCCCGTCGGACAGTCTGCTGTTTTGCTGTGTGTCGCTTCTGCCGGAAGTAGGAGATGCACTGTTCACTAAAGCCGCTGGTATCACACACCAGCTGCGACTGGTGTTTTCACCATGGTAGTGTGTGAGTACACCATACTGGGAACGTGCTGAATGATTGTTCTATTTGCCAGCAGTCTGAATGAATGCTTCAGGTGGGTTTTCTCCATGGGTGTTTCTCAATATGTGTACTTGACCGTACTTGTGCTCTCATGTACCTGTTTTACATCATCTTCCATTGCCGAAGACCAGTTCCAATATTAAGAACACAAGTACACGAGGATGGTAAAAATCCTTGGATGTCGTTCTTTTCCCACCCCAAATCTCAAATATACACTGGGTGGTATTGGTCAGAGGGCTGATGGGAGGAAGGGCGGTATCGGTCAGAGGGCTGATGGGAGGAAGGGCGGTATCGGTAGGAGAGCTGATGGGAGGAAGGGCAGTATCGGTCAGAACGCTGAAATGGGAGGAAGGACAAAGTCGCTCAGAGGGCTGAAATCACTGTCATCCATATAATGGCCATGCACTTTGTGTCTTAGGCCTCTCTCTATGTCAGCAGGTTGATTGCAGTGGGTCGTTTCCGTCACACCTGCGTGTCTGTTTGCCATATCTCGGTAGCTGCATGATGGCTGGCCTGCTGGTTCCAGTCGCCGTGCTTTCAGATTGAAGCTCCGCTGATGGGTTGTGTGAATCTGAAATATCCGCCGTTTACCCTGCTGGCTGCCAGCTGTGAGCTATGCCAGCCTCCACTCCCCAGCACCTGACAGGCTGCTGTGTTACTGTCCTTCTTCCCCGTCAGTCTTCGGTAATCTGCTTTTTAACCGTCTTGCCTGATATTTTTAGCCCTCATTATTCTCAGTATGTTCACATTTTACAAGCCAGGTTCTTCCTGACTGATGGCTTGACTGAACTGTGCATCAGAGATGGGCCTGCAGGGGATGTGTGTACTTATGCCAGTAATGTTTTTGCAATTAATGTTATATTAATTTATCTTAAAAACAGGGTTGGAAGGTTGCCTCCTGTTTCCTGAGTTTCATTCACATCACGGCTCTTTGTGTGTGGAGTTTGCATAACCCCCCCACTCCCCCAAGCTTTTAATCGATTGGTCCTGCTTGAGGGGACAATATGAAGGTGAACTGCTTGCTTTTTTTTAAAAAAAAAAAAGCTGTTGGTTTGGCCTGGTGGGGGAGGGGGGTGGGCGTGGGGGCTGTCAAAACGACCGTTTATTGACATCATCAACCTTTTCGGACTGGTGCCGTGAAGGCAGCTCTGACGCACCAACAGCAAGGCAAGACCTGGATCCCTGTGACACAGGACGGATTCATGTATGTATGGGGGGGGGGGGGGGGCTGCAGCAGAACCGCAGGGATCCCTGCCCTCCAGAGTTACAGGTTCGAATTAGACGAGATTCCGCCAGATTCTTGCCTTTCACAAGCGGATCAGGTGGATAAATAGGCGTGAGGATCCAGTCCAAAGCGTCTGCTTCCCAGGAACGGCTCTGGATCATTGCATCGCAGAATGAAGAAGCAGTTATTGAAAAGGGATGATTGACATTTATATATTTTTATGAATATTATGTTCCGTTGTTTTATTTTTTTTTTTGAGGGGGGGAGAACTATTGAAATTACTTTTTTTATTGCTGCAATTTCGGTATTTTTAAATTGGTTAGTCCTCAACAGAGAGACAAATAAATGCGTACGGTAGACATGTTGTTTTGCAGAATATCAATGGAACATCAGAGACGCATTTTCAGTAGTAATCCATCTTCCGGCCGCGGCGGTGTGCTGATGCTCGGACGGACTTCCCGTGTCTGATTACCTCGCTGCGTCCCTCTGTCCTCGGCTTTTAGGCGCTACACGCGGGGCAGACAAGGGATGCCAGTGGGCGGGAGAGGAATGCGGGTGAACTGTCACGGATAACCGTCTCTGTCCCGACTCCGGAGTAGCTGTCACACCGCCAGAGCTCGCAGTGGAGATCAGGACACACTCGCCGACTGGTGTTTAAGCTCCTGTTGTGTTCCGCCTCTGCTTGTTAAGGCCCCATCTTCTTCTCAGCCGGCATGGAGGAAGAGGCCATTTCCATTTAAACCCGCAGTGGCGCTCACAGTAGCAAACTCAGACACGACACTTAGTGGAAATGGACCTGCCGCCTGTCCCTTAAAATGGCCTTGTGTTTTTTTTTCTCTTATCTAACAAATCCAGGCATGACACGGATCTAGACTTGCGAAGGCGGAGGGAAATGGAACTTTGTGCACCATTTTTAAACAAAGAATTTTTAATCCTCCTCGGAATATGTGTGAGATTGCTAATGACGGCCAATAAGGAAAGGGTTCACAAGGTCGGCAGTTAGATTATGAGAGTCGGAGGTTGTGATTGGTTCGTGGCCTCTGTGGCACCAGTGGCCAGTTTGAAGTAATGGCCTTGTGATTCTCAAGGGCAGAAGGCCCCCAGCATCTGTCAGCCTCCTGCTGGTTTTATTGTTCATCTGCTCCGGGTCTAGAGACCAGCGATGTTTTTTAGATGGTCAGTGGAATATATAGTGCCTTTTAAGCCTGGGTGGGGGGTAAAGAACGGGGTGATACAGGGCGGAAATGCTGACACTCTTTTAAAAGGACTGCAAGTTATAAAATTGCTTTATTTTTCAAGGGTATGGCTAACAGGGTTAGCAGGCATGTCTGGCTCAGAGCAAACGGCAGGCCCCCTACTGGTGAACTGGCTGAGCTCATGCTGTCATGTGACTGCTGGCAACTCTAGGGCATTGGCTGCTCCAGAGGCCTCCATCCAGCATACTTCTTTACCCAGCATGCCGCATTCAGACAACACCGTTGTCAACCACAGCTTGGGGGACCGGGGTAAGGAATGGCCCTGTCAGCCTGGCCCTGTCTTGCATTTTTTTTTCAAATAATTCTCTGCAATGCCCCGCCCCCATTAAGAAAGGTTGGCCACAGCAAAGCGGGCAGCCTGGAGAGGAATTTGAGAGCTTTTTGCCCTTCATGGTGAGCCACGCCACGCTCTGATTGGACGGTGACTGTCCAATGAGGAGAGGGAAGGTCTGGCATCACATGCTTTTTCTGCTGGATGTAGGAAGAGGATGTGTTTAATATTGCACCCCGGAGAGGCTCCCTGTTTGTGACGGGGGTCATGGTTTGACATCAAACCATAATGACGACTTCAATAAAGGGCACACAACTCTCTCTGCAACTCCCTGTCTCTCTCTCTGCTTCCCTCTCGCCGATTCCCCCTCTCTCTCTCTCTCTCTCTCTCTCTCTCTCTCTCTCCCTCTCCTCGGGGTTCCTCCGCTGATTGACACTTGATGAACTTCTCTGCCGCTCATGCACGTTCTGCCCACCAAGTCTGCTGATAGCTCAGCCTATTAAATTCATCACGCGGACGGCGTGTGTCTGTGTGCCGCGCTGGCGACTTGGCTAAATATTCATCCGGTGCTTTCCGACTCGTTGCCGAGAGCAGCGCCGTCACCGTGACAGGCGCCACCGGCAGCTAGCGGCTTAACTCGGTTAACAGATTAACGGTCCCGACACCTGGTCATGAATCCACACTTTTTGCTTAACCAGGTCGCTATTTTTAAATGGGTGTGACTGGCTGGCACGTTCCGTTCCGTAGCAGTGGGGCTGAGATGTGGACGGATGTGGCCAAGACTGGTGGTGACAGGTGAGGGGGTCAGGCTGTCCTGCCGGATCCTTGTCCCCTCCACTGCGCTCTGGTCTTTCTCACTCTTTCTCCTATACCTGTCATGCGGGGGGGGGGCACAGGTAAATCAAAATTGTTGCCCCCTTTGGTGGGCCATATACAGCCCTGTCTACAACGCTTGTGGTTTTTATTTGGCTGCTTTGGGTTTTCGCCAGAGAGAAATGACGCCCAATGATACCTTGGGGCCTACGGGGGGGGGGGGCGTGGGCCAGAGAAAATGCCCCCCCCCCCCCCCCCCCCT
>JAODJU010000040.1:6337976-6349479 GCA_026776725.1 Gnathonemus echidnorhynchus | reverse complement strand
CACCCCCGCACCCCAGAGCGCCCCTGCCACGTTTGCTTTCCGCGGCCATGTCTTCAAAGACAGGCCATCCCGGTGAGGCCCCGCTCACGCCGTCCCGAAATAGCTCTGACTCGGCCCGGAAGCCCATTCACATGCTGGGAGCTTCTGAGGGGAAGGAAACTCGGCCAGTTCACAGTGAAGTGGCACATTTTCGCAACAAGCCCAAACGTCATGGACTCACTACCCAAAGTTCTCCTAAAGTCAGGAGCAGAATTTGCCGCACGTCTGTAGTGCAACGGACCGAAGCACATTACAGAGGACAGCTGCCGGTCCCGCACATGGGGGCTCCCTGTCTGCTTAACGCTGTCATGCCTCCTGGCCCCTCGGGGATTGTGGGTATCATAGAGGCGACAGCGAAAGGTTTCAGATTGGTTGCCAAGAAGGCCGGCTTTGGTACTTCTGAGTGCAAACTGCTTCTGTTGGCTTTTCAGAGAGAAGAGTGTAAGACGTAAAATTCGGGTGTCGCAGAGAAACTCACGATGCCACAGGAAGGGAGCATTTCTTGAAAGCTGACTGTTGGCAGTGAGCTACATGTGGGTGCTTCCTGACACCGAGGGACCCCTGCAGTTCGTGCACATCTGGCTGGCCTTCTGCTGGCTCCGCCCCCGTGTCACCGCCAAAGGAGTCTCCCTGCGCGTATCCAGTCTGGCTCGTAGACAAAGCAGCATGGGCGTGCTTGTTTTCTGTGTCCTGACGCTCTGTATGAGTGCCTGGCCGTGTGGCCGAACATCCGAGCATGGTGGGTTGGACATTGAAGCAACTGCATTCAACCGCGGAGACTGATTGATGGTTGAAATGAACTTGTGTGAATGTTTTCGAGTGCTCTGCTCCTTTTGTGTGTGATGGTTGAGGGGGTTAATCTGGCCACGTCTAGAAACTTCAGTTAACCGATGCTGCACTTGTCGTTCTGCCGTTGCTTCCTGGACACTTCCCTCAGTTCTGGCCTCTCTGTCACTCCTGCAGGAGATCTCCGACCTGGACCTGCAGGAGCTGGTGATGAAGTCCATCGGCCGGCTCACGCTGGTCAGGCAGACCTTCCCGCAGCCGCAGAACACCAGCCAGCGCTGCGTGCGCAACAACCACCGCATCAACACATCACTGTGTGACCCCAAGGACCCCAAGGCACAGACACTGGAGGTGGGGGCAGACTGCAGAGAATGAACAACCAAACCTTTACCTTGGACGAGGGTTCCCTCTAAGAACCATGAGAATGGCACACAGTAATAGATAATAATGAGGATCTTTGAATTTTCAGATTGCCTGTCTGTCACTCCCTTGTTCTGGGGTGACATTTGCATTTCTCCGTTCTCTGTTTCCGAACAGACTTCCTTGTTCTGTTTCTTTATTCGCTCTGAAGTCGCTGCACTCGTCGCGGCTCGGCGACGCGGCAGACGTCTTTCAGCTTTTGCGCTTTGCAGTGTGACACATCCAATTACGTTGGTAATTAAGTGTAATTAGATTACTTCTGCAAATTAGGAATGCATGAAACGCTGGGGGGTCGTGGAAACGGGAATCGGAGTTGCTGTTATATAAATTGTCATTTCAGCTTCGTCTTTAGCTTATTATTCTTCCAGTTTCTTTTGTGCTGAAACTGTTTGATGAACATGTTGTTGCAGTAAAACATCCTAAGCCATAGAGGGCGCTGCTACATTTCCTGCAGGCATTAGCTGGTGTGGAAGTTAAATAAGAGAGAAACCTTTGATCCACTGTGCCAGCAGGGAGAATGTTTCTGTTTTGATCACTCCTGTTTGGCAGCACTGTACTACTTTTTCTAAACTGTATTTTTCCGGGATAGTGATATTTGCGAGTGATCAAGTGGTCTGGCAGGCAGAATGTCAGCTCAGTGGGATGCTGTGGACAGCTGAGTTAGTGGCGTGGAGGCAGAGAACTGGTCAGTTTGGCTCAGTTACCAGGGCCCAATTTCACACAACGATGGAGCGCAATTCCATGACAACCATCAGCAACCGTCCCCACAGACACAAATGGTCCCCACAACATCAAAATAACAGGTGTTTATTACATTGTGGGGAACATTTGGTCCCCACACCGTAATATAAACATAATCCACACACACATACACACACACAGTCCATGTACTCATATGTTTGTGAGGACCCTCCATTCATTTTTATAAGAAAAACCCTATTCCCAAAAATGGCAACCTTAACCCCTACCCAGCCCTAACCTTAATCATAAGTAACCAAACAAAATACAAGACTTTTGCCATTTTTACCTTTTGATTGCAGTCACAGATTTTAATAAAATGTCCCCACAATTTAAAAAGTTCCAGGTTTTTATCACACTATGGGGAAATCTGGTACCCACAACGTGATAATTACAAAAACATACATACACAGACTTCAATTGTTCTCACGAGTCCCAGCAACACACACAAACACTCTGACTGTACTGATGAGACACACACACACACACTTGACTGCGCTGCTGACTGACTGTACTGTATATCCCTGCATTGATGGCTCTGCTTGAGATCAGCTGGCCACGTTACCAGAGAATTGTCCTGTTTGTTACCCAGCATCCCGCCCTGCCCTCCTGCCCCCCTGTAAACAGCGCCCCACAGGGTCGTAACCGGTGCCAGGTGGGCCCGTTCGGACAGCTGGCGGTCGTTTTGTTCCACACGGCACTCCGCTGGGCACTCAGGGCTGCGTGGGGCAACCTAATGACGGCGACTCAGTGTATATTAATGATCTGAGTGTATCTGCTGAAAGCCTGTAGGTATAATAAAATCCCCACTATCCACAGAAACTGCTCCTCACGTCCCTCCTCCTTTGGCTTCACTGCTGGGAAATGTATATAAATAAACAAACAGATATGAGAGCCACGCTTCCCTTTGCACAGTCTGGCCCCTGTATGCAGAGTGCGCTCGACAGCGAGGCACTTCCTGTTTGTGTGTCTGTGTGTTTCTTTCGGTAATAAAGTGCCCCAGGCTCCAGCAGAGCTAAATAAATGTTTATGGCTGTAATTTATATTCCTGTATTTCTCTGCTGACATGTAGCATACTGTACAAAGAGGATTATTTAAAAACACGAATAAATAATATACATAAATTGACTGCTAACTTTAAGAGGAGTACATAAAACTTAGGATCATTTCCATTTTCTAACATTGTGTTTTTTGTGGCTTTCTGAGTGCCGCTTGGGAATCAGCTTTGATTTTATGGGAGCAATTAAGCCAAACATTACATCACGTGCTATCAAAGCATTATAATGTTGTTCTGGGCAGAGGCTTACCCAACAAGCCAAAAAGCCCCAAAATGATTCAGAGTGGCTGCAGAAATAGAGGCAGGCTTTGTCCGTCACATATTCACTGATGACATTCATTTGCAGTCTGTCTCTGTGTTTGGGTTCTATGCCTGTGTGTGGGTTCTGTGTCTATGTGTGGGTTCTATGTCTACTGTATGTCTGGGTTCTTCACTGCCTGACTAGAATTCGTAAAGTCGGATGCTAACCTGTATTTCTGCAGCCGGTGAGGTGGAGGTGTGGGCGGGGCCAGGTTTTAAAGAGCCCCCGCCACACGTTCCAGGCTGTAATCGTCCCAACCAGAGCCAGAGTAATGACGACTGCAGGGGGGGTTAGGGGGGCTCTACAAGTCAGCTGTCCCTCAATGGGACTTTGTAGCATAACAGCAGCGTTCAATACAACATCAAGTGTGCGTGAGCATTTCAGACTAATAAACAGTGGAAACCACTCAGTCTGCTTATTACATTCTCATTAAAATGGAGACAACACTCCGACTGAATTGCTGCTCGATCGATCAGCGTGAAATGAACTCCCCTGTGTCTCTCAGTCCCCTTTCCCCTCCAGCCAATGGGCAGACTCTCTGGGGGCGTGCTGTCTGGACAGTATGTGGCGTGTCGGTTGAGGATCTGGTGCTGTAACCAAAGGATTGCGTGTTTGGAAACATGGCAGGATTCTGCTATTGTGTCTTTTAGAAAAAAGTCATTTTATAATCACGCTGCATAAAAGTGCTAGCCTATGTAAGTTGATTTGTGATTGTTTGAGCTGCAATAAATTATGCAGCTTCACAGAACAGACACTGCTGGTTTTGTAATATTCCCGTTCGGTTAGAAGTTCTCAGATGTTGATCTTTTGCTGAGTCCTTCACTTCTTGTGTGCTGTTTTACGTTCCTCTGTCAGGTTCGACATTTCTATCACCTAGTCTGAGAATGACTGACGACTCTGACTACAATGTGTACGCTAAACTCACAGCATTGATGCGAAGTGGAGACAGGGATTGTGAGATTTCTCTTCCACGAAAGCAGATTCAGATCCTCTACTGGGACCTTAAGCGCTCGCTCAAAAGTACTAAGAAATGAAGTCGGCCATTTTGACTGACAAAACTCCATTAAAAAATGGAAAATCATGAATGAATGTGGAGGCTGGTCGATCAAATTATGACATCACTTATGGATAGGGTTGTCAAAGTTAATCTTAGTCAAAATCTTAACGTCATAATGTGTTATTATTTCTCTCTTTGTGCTAATTTTAATTGCGCTAATTTTGGTACCCCAGTGGGGGAATAGTATGGGCAAAAATTGTTAAAAGGGCTGTCAAAGAAATAGTTTTTTTAAGTCACAAAACAATTTTTTTATTAATCACTAACGTGTAAATGCATTAGCTTTGACCAAAGGATTGTTATCCGTGTATAAGGGTAAGATGGAGATGCCATGCAGAGTATGAATGAAGGGATCAGCAGATGCAGTATCATGGTGGGGTTAGGTTGCCGCCTTATCTGTGACGGTAAAGTAAATGCCGTGCCTTGCTTTGGGAGCACAATCCCTTGTACAAACAGTATTTAGGACGGTTGTTTGCGGGAAGGAGATTTACGATGTAGGGCGAGAGGCAACAGTGGATCCCTTTCTGCATTTACTCAAGAACTGCCACAAAGTCTTTCTTCCCTCTGGAATAATTACCAGTTAATGATTCCGCAGTAAAACTAAGGCTCATGCTGCTCAGCTGGACTGTTCGCTTAAAGATATGCTGCCCCCTGCTGTAAGGTGATGTCCGTGACAAAAACGCGTCTGAGCCCTTTAAGGTCGTCATGGACTTGTTATGGTTTTTAAAGGGACGTTGATGTACTTTGTGTGACAATGACGCAAAGGAGAAATCTGATAGCTGTCCGTCGCTCGCTCACCTCCGCCCTCTCGCCTCTGGTCTCCAGATCACCAACCGCTACATCTATGACACGGTGCTGCTGCTGGCCAACACCTTCCACAAGAAGCTGGAAGACCGCAAGTGGCACAGCATGGCGAGCCTCTCCTGCATCCGCAAGAACTCCAAACCCTGGCAGGGGGGTCGCTCCATGCTGGAGACCGTCAAGAAGGTGGGCGGCTCCCGCAGCCTGTTTGAGCGCATGTGCGTGAATGTGCCTGTCAGAACGTCTCTAAATGCCAGAGGATTCTGGGCCAGCCAGGAGTAGAAGGACTTGAGCATTAAATCAATAATTTACGGTCAAGGGGACCATACTTCAGTAACGTTTCATTAAGTGTCCCTAGATAACCCATTAGATCTGCAGTTAGGAGGCCAATGAACCATCAGTGAACACAATCACAGCGCCATTATCTACTCAATGAGACCGCAATACGAAATGTGACAGAGGAGTCGGTCAAGAAGACCATTTTCTGCGCACAGAGACTCAGCTCTATTCTGTCATGAAAATTAGGCACGGGATGCGGGCCGTTTCTCTAGCTGTAGCGGGGAGGATAAGGCCGGGAGCTCATGCAACGCTTGCCTTAGTTTGCAAACTTAACAGGTAATGCAGCGGCTAACTTGGTTTGCAAGGTCAGCAAGTTATGAGGTGGTTAACTCAGTTAGTGGCACTGACTGCCCGCCTGAGTCCCCCCCCGAAATCGCATTTAAGCTGGTTTAGGAAAAAGCTGGCATTACACAGAGTGGCAGCGCCTAAGCTGGGCAGGTCTCTCTGCGCCAAAGATACGAACTGAGCAGCTCAGCATCCAAAACCTGGCTTCTGGGTGAACTCTCTAAGTGGCCTAAAAGATCTGCTGAACAAATAACGAGTCCTCAGAAAAACAGGGCTCTTCGTCTGTCATGAGCACGACTTAGGAGAGCAAATGTCTGCAAGATCCTTTCATTTTTGCATTCGTTATTTGAGCTTGTAGGTTTCAGTCACTCTTCCAGTACTCAGCACTTTCTTGCTTTCTTGTCCTGATTGGTAGGTTAAAAAAAATAAATCATCTTTAGGGCATCAGGTCATGAACTAAACTGAGGAAAGCAAACCTCTGCAAGATCTTTTCATATTTGCATTCCTTAAAATATTTATTTAATGTAGCGACTCTAATGTTTGAAATGTGAATTTTCTTTTGAGGATCCTGCAACAACCTTATTAGTTTTCCAGTTTCTCGCTCGAGGGCAAAAATCATCAAAATCTGAGTGTCTTTGAATTTCACGGAAGTGGGTGAGATGCTGGGGATTTTATTAGGAGACGAGCTGCTAACACCAACCCCCCTTTTTACAATGTCGGAGTGTGAAGGTTCCGCGTGTTTCAGTCATGACAGATGCTCGGTGGACTTGCTTGTTTCAGTTACTGCCTTTTTGTCTGAATTTTGACCCATGCAAAACCACGTCAGTTGTGTTAGGTACAGTTAACATCAGAATCGGCTTCAGCTTAAAAAAAAACCCAAATGGGACAAGTCCACCAATGAGTGATCCCCGTGGGTGCTGACACGCCCATTACCTGCAGACTGATTGGCTCTTCTACTTAGGCACAGACTCCTGTTTCTGTAATGATGTGGCTGTGCTTATAAAAGACAGCCCTGCCGCTGTGCTGTCTGAGAGTCTATTTGCTGGGGCTTTGCGGGCCTTTTCCTTAATGCACTGATTTTCAGTCCCAGTCTCAAAGGGCCTCAAAGCGACTGCAGCAGTCTGTCTAATTCAGCCAGTCAACAAGCCTTGATTAGCTGAATCAGGTGTGTTAGCACAGGGCTACAAGCAGAATTGAAAAGCTCTGCTTTAATGAACTCTTTGTTTTGACCTTGCCTGGCGCCTCCTGAAACACTTGTTTCCCCGGCCGTGGATGTGGGACCCAGCCCCCATTAACCAGCACAATGGCCCCCTCAGCTCACAGTGACAAGACATCTGTTTGCAGGACTGATTGCTGTCCAGGCCTTAATTTGCTGCATGCGGGTGGATTGAGTCTCTCCTTTGTCCGCTCCTGGGCCGCGGAGAAGAATCAATGCACTCGCCACCAAACTGGAGCTCATTCAAATAAATGCGCAATAGTGGGGTGGCAGTCCTGCTGGAAGCCACGAGGAAGGGCGGAGGACGAAGACGCAGAGTCCTCCTGAAGCCTCATGAGTCGTCACGCACACACGCACTAACCTTCCGCACACTCTCCAGTCCAACAGAGCAGTGGCAAATCCCTCAATGGTCAAATAGGCTACATTTCTGGGCGGAGAGTTGGGCGTCATGGGGAAGGATGATGTAAATCATGTGATGCTTCCACACACCTCCTATCTTGACCACGACGCCGATAGCAGAATGGATTTTGCTCCATCATGCTGGCTTTTCAGAGATGTCCACAAACAGGTTTCATGAGTAACTGGTAGAGCTCTGACCAGCTAACGTCACAGCGTGCTGCTTTCAGTGTGACTGCTGACGGAATGCACCGTTATCCTTCCTCAGACCGTTTTCATTTAGCGTGTTTGGAGGTGGATGCCGCCTGTGATATCGGTAAATGAACAGGACTGATGCACCATAACCAGGTTGTCGCGGCGACTCAGAGGACCAATCAGACATGGCCGGGGTGTCTTTGCCCAGACCGAGCCACATCAGGGCGGAAGTGTGGATGTCAGCTCTTGGCTGTGATCCTGATTGGTGGATGTCAGCTCTTGGCCGAGATCCTGATTGATGGCTCTTCACACAGGATGTTTTCCCCTGAAAGAGGCACAAACACGCATCCCGTCTGTCCCGTGGACTATAGATACGCTCCTCACACACAGTCTTGTCTGTTATGTCGATGATGTGATGATGATGTCCCGTGGGGTTCCCCGCTGGATGTGAAGCTGTCTGTCACGTCGATGATGTGATGATGATGTCACGTGGGGATCCCCGCTGGACGTGAAGCTGTCAATCTCTTCTGTGCCGTGCAGGCGGGGGTGAGCGGCCTGACCAGCCTGCTGGAGTTTAACGAGAACGGAACTAACCCCAACATCCACTTTGAGATCCTTGGCACCAACTATGGAGAGGACCGAGGACGGGGTGTTCACCGGGTAAGTGCCCCCCCCCTTCTAAGCCGCCAGGTATGCCGGCCCAGCTCTCTCTTATCGGTCTATACACCGAAACCCAATTGCTCTGCTCCCCCCTCTCGATGCGGACGGTAATTACATTAATTTAGGGACCGCAAAGATTTTAATTGATAATCATAGCGGTCTAATGGATTTTCTCAACATCCCTCTGCGAGGCGTTCGGTGTATCTGTGCGAGTTGTTTATCTCTTTCTCTGTTGTTTGTTTATCCTCCTTCGGTCGAGTGCGGCAGCAGTTGCAAAGACAGATTCCCTGAGCCAACAGCGATAATTAATCTGTTTTTCCCGCTCATATCCCGTTAACGACCTTATCCGTGTAACCATGGCGTCGGGCTGCCTGGATCCGGCTTTCGCCGTCACTCCGCTCGTCTTGCCGAACATGGGTCGATTAGCCGGGGCGGCAGTGACGTTGATGGTTTTTTTTTTTTGTGTGGCGGCTGTGGTTATTTCAGGTTACGGTGGAACTTTCCGGAAGGCTGCCTACTTCGCCGCGTAGGAGAGTTTTAAAGTGGTGCTGGAAGAGTTCCCATAAGTCTCCCTCACTGGGGACCCAGGGAGGCGAGACAGTGCAGCACCTCCCTTCACATACCCACTCAGCGGGGGCACGGCAGATGCACCCCCTCCCTCGAGCATGTGGTGCTCCAGGTTCCTCAAAATGCAACAGGGATGGCATCACATGCCCAAAAAACTCTACCTCATCCCTAAAGGGGTTGTCCGCAGATTGCAGATTAAATTGTCGCATTTTATTAGGGGTAGCGGTCTCGGACAAACGCAAAATGCACCACACATCCAAGGATTAAATTAATTTCAAAGTGTAGAGTAATTACATTAACTCCGACCACTAATCGGCGAAGGTAATTACTTCTGAGGGGATAAATACTTATTAAACCGCTGGAAGCAGCTACTCCGATGCCCCCCAGTGTGGGAAAGGCCAAAGGCCCCTGCGATTGTTTTGAGCAGAGTAGCCGCATTGCTCAGCCTGGATTAAAATGGACTAATTACATGCGATTCGAAAATTGATTCCATCTTTGATTGACGACTAAGGAAATTGTCCTGAGTCCGTTCCACTCAACCTGCGTGGTGTTTTTTAGCGGTTTGAGGGGAGGAACGCATCAACTCCCAAACCACACGGGCAATCACGCACGGTCAGATAGCGAGGGCACAAATAAACGCCTTTAGCACAGATAACCCGATCAGGGGTCGCCGCTCGCTTTGTGAGAGATTTACAAAGGAGTATTACCGCTGGCGAAATAAAGGCGTCGTTTCGGTGAGGGAGGTGCACGGCCATGGCTATGAAGGGCGTCGCGGAACCGGTTCCATGCAGACGTCAGTCCGAGGCAGAGCCAGCAGGTTTTTAAGAAGTACAGCCAGTCGCAGTTCACGCAGAGGGAGCCCGTGGTGAGAGTGCACAGCGAACACCACTTATTACATGTGAAAATGCACTTTTATGGGTAAAGTCGTACAAGCATCCGGGCAGTGGTCTGCCGAGCAGCGGGGGGGGAAAAGTCACGCTCAGATGAGTCATCCTTCATGCTTGTTTTAACAAGCCGCTCCCAGTGTGGAACTTGCTGGAAAAAGCCTTCGGGCTAGAGAGTTTGTTACTCCTGATGACTCTGTTACGGTGTGGGGTGAATTTTTCTGGCATGTTTCTGGTACAGTCAGCCCCCCCCCCCCCCCCCCCCCCCAACGTGAATGCTGACAGATAACATTCCGGGTACTCAGACTCGTCCATCTCTCCCAGTGGCGGGGTGACAATGTCGCCCTCCGCAGGGTAGGAGTGGTCATTGGACGGTTTGATGGGCGGGAAGGCATTGTGAAGTGTGTCAGCAAGCTGGCTGAACACTCGACGCTGAATGGTGCTCGAGACCTCGATCAGGGGAACGCCAGATGGATGGGATGTCATGGAGCAATAGTGTCACAGCACCCGGGGGGCATGCAGACCCTGACAGACTCCATGCCAGAATGCTCTGATCCTTCTTTGGCAGCTTGTGGTGACCCAAAGCCCTATTAAAACACTCTAATGATGGTTATTGCATTTAGTAATTAGCCGTACTCCTACCGGCTTAGCTAGACGAGGTACTGCTGGTACGGTAAATCTTCTGCCAGTTCCTGATTTTCTGTTCCTCCTTCCTGTTGAACCATTTAGTATCTATTCATATAGCAGCCCTTAGTGTTCGATCATCCATTAGATCTGCGAAGTGTCAGATGGAACTCAGAGTCAGATTCATTGTTCCGGAATGATTTATTCTTTCTTGTGTTCCTTTCTTTCTTTGCTAATTAGCTTCGTAAAAATAAGCTGATTAGGGGTGGGTGGGTTCGCGCTGATTGATTTTCCTGATGTCGTTTAGCATCTTCCTCATCAAGCTGGGCGGGATTTTCTTGTCGCTCGGCCGGTTTGGCCGAGACGGCGCCACTTGCTGACAGATAGAGGTGAGGGTCACCAATGGGTACACCCTGTTACGCCAACAAGACCCCATTTACTGTACTTTAGCAACGGCGTTGTTGGAGTACCTAACAAAAAGTTGACCTTGTTGCTCAATTTCGACTCAACTCACTCAGAACCCCCCCCCCACCCTGCTTGTGTTCATGGCAGCTTAATCTGTTAGGGCATAGTTCTAATAACACCAAGGTCATGGGTTCAATTCCCATATGTGCTACTTGTGCCTTTATCTTCACCTTAATTTCCCCTCGAGGTTCTAATAAAGTTTATCTTTCTAGTGATAAAAAATAAACACAGAGAGTCACACCTCTCAGTCACAGGTCATCAGACAGACACCCATACGTTACCCCCCCCCCCCCCCACGCACGGACGTATCTTGCGGTTGCAGATCACCGCACACACACACACACACACACAGATGTTCCCCATAGTAACAGAGGCTGTCACAAGCAGCTACACACGTGCAAAAACACTCGTGTCAAGAGACACGTGAATGCCTGACAGCACCGTGAATCACATAAGACACAGGCAGATGGGCCACGCGTGTGACACATATCCAGCAAACAGAACCTCAGCAGGGGGTTCTGACGGTGGAGCTGAGTTTTATTTTTGTGTTCCTCCTTAGAATCAGAGGGGTAATGGGGCAGGAACAGGAAGGAGAAAGAGACCCAGAGGAGACTCAGCATGTCTCTTGATATTTAGAGGTACGGGGGGCGGGGGGGGGGGGGGGGGGGGGAGACAA
>JAODJU010000040.1:6304394-6332500 GCA_026776725.1 Gnathonemus echidnorhynchus | reverse complement strand
TTATTCCCCGACCAATACAACATGCACCCACAGTCAGTTTAATCGTTTTACAGACATACCCGATATTGCAGATGCTGTGAAAGACAGAAACTATTAACAAAAGGTTTAGAACCACAGGTGTTGCTCGCGTCAATTTTGTTGTCACATCGCCACACTTGTGAGTACATCTTAGCTCAGGATGGTGAAGAGATGGGGGCCTCACCAGGTGCTTGTGTGGTTATAAGTCGCCACATCTCAGGCAGGGGCAGAGGGCTGCACAGCTACGGGGCTGGGGGACCTGAAAGGTAACCAGAAAGGAACGGATTCATTAAGAACGGGACTGGAATCGGCAGTTCTCTCGTAAAAGGAAATGCATACAGATTAGCCGGGAACAAGGGACAGTGTCGCAGCGCGATGTCCTTCATATCAAAGGGAACCTTCATCACACGCTCAGCGTACGGAGAACTGGCACTTTGTTGAGTTTCCTTCTCCAAAACCTTTGGGGGGCCATCCGTATTTCGGGTTTTTTTTTTTTTTTTTTGGGGGGGGGGTGAGGCTCGTTGGGACTGTAATTTATTCGCTCTCCGAAGCTGCCAGTGTTTCTCTGATCTCAATGTCACTGCTCGTCACATGTGTTCCAGGGCCTGTCGATGTGATCAGCCTCTTAAAACAGTGCCGTCGTTCTGTGATAGTCATGGTAAAAGACAGGATGTCCATCTTCTACTGCTGCGACTCCCACGGAAGGTAAAAAGCGGTCCAGGTGGGGCTATCGAACACAGTGTCATTACACCGGGCCACTTAAGTGTTTGATGGCAGCGATTAACGGCCTAATTGGAGTAATTTCGCTTTCCCCATATCAGCATGGCCGGCAGAAGCAGCACAGGAGAGGTCTGGTGTGGATGATGGAGAAGCTGTCGCTCGCTGGCGTGCTGCTTTCTGCTGAAACGCACCAGTAAATCTCCATGATAAAAGTGTAAAAATGCCCATTGGACACCTGCTGATATTAATAATGAAGCTTTTGCTTTTCCTTTACCGTGTGGCTCGGAGATACAGGCCTAGTTGGGGGGTGGCTGGGGGGGTAGGTATGGCAGGAGCCAGGAGAGACCTTGTCATGCAAGAGGGGGAGGGACTTTTCCACAAGGAACACAACGAACAATCACTTTCCACAGCTGCACACATACTCATTTAAATACATTTCCCCCCTCCTGTTTCAACTGAGAGGCGAGTGAATGGATCCCGTAACTGCAGTATAAGTTCTAGATGATAACAGGAATTAAACGGACGCGTGATGAAATGGAGCTGTTCATTACACGGCTTTAATTGTATTTCAAAGGCTCTCCTTTCCTTTTGTGAGCGTCTCTGCTTTCCCTCGTGAGTGAAAGTGTTATTCCTGGTCGTAGGAGGAAAGTCTTCAACAGGACGTGTGGGATGTACTCGGAGTTTGTGTCTGGTTGAGACCTACAGGACGTCAGGTACAGTATGGTGTGGCTGGGGGCCCACAGGTGGCTTTTGTACTTGTCTCCAGAAAGCCGCAGGTTCAAATCCCAGGAAGTTGTAGCTTGCTTCGGGAGAGGTGAGGCTGTGCTTACAGAAAGCCGCAGTCTCTGGTGATGGTGCCCTTTGGGATCTGCGTCGGTGAGCGCTCCTTAAATGTTCAGATGCATTCAGTCGGCAAAGGCTCTTATCGACAGTGAGCATGAGCACTCGCCATTCATGGCACAGTCTGTAAGACTTTTGTTTATTCCGAAGGATTTTCGCAGGGCAGCCAAGTTAAGTTACTGCTCTCAAGGGCACAAAGATGGCACAGGCTCTGGAACAGCATCCGTAAGCCACTGCAGCACCATCTATCCTTCCTGTTTTATGTTCCTCCAGTGTATCTGTGCCATTCTGGGGCACAGTGTGTTAGCTTGGTGTAGCTAGCTGCGTGCTAGTGTGGTATAGCTATCTACATGCTAGTTGGGTATAGCTGTGTGGTAGTTGGGTGAAGCTAGCTGCGTGCTGGCTGGGTATAGGTATCTGCATGCTAGTTGCGTGTAGCTATCTTCATGTAGCTGGGTGTAGCTAGCTGCATGCTATTTGGGTGTAGCTATCTGCATGCCAACTGGGTGTAGCAATCTGCATGCTAGCTGGGTGTAGCTAAGCTAGCTGCATGCCAGTTGGGTATAACTAGCTGTGTGCTAGCTGGGTATAGCTATAATGTCTGCTCTGATCTCCATATTAAAAAAGCTTCATCTTTGTCAGATGTTCAGTGGTTAAAAACAGACCTAAATGAGCGTTTTAATTCCTGTTTTAGGACCATATGTTTAGCTATATCGTAACACGCTGGAGACAGGTGAGGGCTTGAGGGTTAGTTGACATGAGTATGATGAGTTGCGTTCAGAAGTTTTGGAAAACGCTGATCTGAGCCAGTGGTTCCAGTCGTTTGTTCTTCAGAGGATGCGGGAACAGATGCGGGGAGGCTGTCAGCTGGATCCCATAATGTCTTTTATTTATATTTACGGAGTGAGGCTCGCGCGATTTCTCCACCGCTCAAATTGAATTCAGTTCTGTGAAGCCGGAGAGTCGTTTAATTTATCTCCTCTCTTATTATTCCCGGATAATTCTTTTATTAAAAAGTGAAGTTCGGGGAATCAATCTCAGCTAATTAACGGCAGCAGATTTGTTAGTCTGCAAAACTGCACTTCGACATTTCAATTTCCGTGCGCGTTTGATCTAACGGGCCTGCGGTCCATCAGCTGGCCCCCCCGTCTCCATGAAGCCGTGTTTTCGTAATTGCCTTCTATTACTGGTCCGTCTGCGCGGCAGTGGGAAGACCATGGTGTTTCGAGATAAATAAAGAAAGAAAACTCAACTGTGGCCCAGGGGTTTCAACATGGGTGTCTGATGACACAGATTAAAAGCAAAGTGAAGCCAATGTAATGTGCTGTAAGCTTGGCTGCTGTTCCTCCACGTAAACTCTCCGGGATTAAAATATGACCAATGTAATCGCTATAGCTTCTTATACCTGTCTACTTATCTCACGATTATCGCTCCTGGTCTTGACATCCAGGCCTCAGCACCGTGACTCCATGTTTCCGTCCTGACTTGATTTTATAATAGAGCAACACCGAGTTTGTGGAGGGCGGCACCAAGATTTTGCTGCGTTGGTTTGTTTGTCATTCGCCTTGCTTGGGTACTGGGGCGGGGCACTGGCCCCAGCTGAAATCTGATTGGCCCCCGGAGTGTCCCTACTCCTGTCACTCATCGACTGACAACATACCATGGTAAGCTTGGCTCCTCTGTATGAATTAAGGCCCCGCTTACGCTCCCTATCTTAAATAATCCTAGAATCGCCCCTGTTTGCTTGCTGTTCATGCCACTTAGACACTCTGCAAGCTGCTTTTTCTGGCAAGCCTGACTCCAGCTTGATAGGGTGGGCCAAGCTTATGACAGGGTGCCCCCCACCCCATGGAGCAGGGCCTGGTTTCTGGCATGATTTTTTATTTTTTTTTCTCTGAGCTTGGTCCTGGCTGTTGTTGACAGGCACCAATGGGACGGCGATTTCCGTAGCGCACCAACCCCCCCCTCCATGACTAGACAGCACAGCACAGTCTAACACTCCCTGAGCACCCTCTACAGAGGGCAGCGGGGGTTGATGTAATCATTATCTTCATGATGGCTCTGACCCCAGACTGCTGCGGACCCTCTGTGCTCTGCGAATTTCTCCTCCTCTGGAGTTCTTAATTAGGCTCTTGTAGGGCTCCCTTGATTGACTTCCAGCCGTGGTCTGTCACGCCAAGCCGCTCTATCCGCTACGTGAATGCTATCATTTCGAGACATAAATACAGCAATTCCCAAAAATAAATAACACAATGCCAGCTCTAATTATGCTCAATTAATTGTTTAATTAGTAATAATTCTTAACATCTGAAGTAAAGGATATATCCGTTTCGGATCAGTATTATATTAATTAGCATTATTTTATGTGAAGGGTACCTTCCGAAGCAGGGTAAGGGAGACATATTGAACTTATTGGCAGAAGCAGCTCCTGAACTGTGGCCTTTACTGCCAATAGAAACAGTGGATTGATGTGTGTAAGACCCCAATGGAGTGTAATTAATGAAGAGGCTGGCTAGGAAAAGGAAGCAGCGTGCATTGTGGGTACACAGGAGCAGAGTGGTGAGCCTCCAAGCCTAACAAACAATTGAGCGGTCATCTTCATGCTCTGTGTGAGCAAATGAAAGTCTCAGCGTGTGTGTGTGTGTGTGTGTGTATGTGTGTGTGTGGGTGTGCGTGTGTGTGTGTGGGTGTGCTTCGTTGTGTGTTCCTTGTGGGGGCAGCCAGAGTCAATATTTCCTTTCTTTATATAAATGCATGTAGACAGTTCATTCCTACCGTAGTAATCGGACTGACAAGTGGATCTCAGATGTAGTAGCTGACAATGTGACCCCTGTTAAGCCATTCCGCCGTTGCTTCAGTTTCGACCTGCCCCAGTAAACCATGCGGCGATTCCACTGAGCAGATTGTTCCTGAACGCTCTCAGGAGGACGCACGTCCGATGAGATACGTGCAGCTGTGAGCCGGAGGTCGACGCAGAGGCCAGCGTCTGGAGAACTTTGTCATCTGCTGGAAAGCCCAGACTTACATCACTGTCTGAGCATTTAAATAACCCCCCCCGTATTGACTCAGATTAGAGTATGAGGGCAGTTGTGTAGGTGGTACTTGGGGAGTAGCGCTCTGTCCCGGTAAACGATTGCACACTTTCCTAGTTAATGTGTGTTTTACTAATGCAAGTTAAAAATAGTGCTCTGGTACACTGGCAGACAGGTCGCTGTTAAAAATTAAGAACCACCCCCAACCACACTGCTCTTCTGCTCTTTACATCTCTCCTAGACCACGTGTGGAGAAATGTCCCCCCCACCCCTTTTTTAGCGACACAGCTGTGAGCACTGAGACAGACTCTTTCCTGAGGCTGGCGCCGCTCTGGTGGCGAGTGAAGGGAGTGCCCAATCTCCCGAGGAAGCTTGGGGGTGGGGGGGGGGGGAGTGCTGGTGAGGCCAGCATGCAGGGGCGTGGGGGCCAGCCAGCTGCATCCCACCATAGCATCTGTAGGCAACATGGTGTCGAAGTGCTTTCTTCCTTTTCATATAGTGTTATGTGTTTTTTTGTGTGACCTCGCTCCTCCTAGGTTATGGGATCGATTCCATGCTTGGGTACTCTGGTTTCGGTGGATTACTTTCTCCCAGTAGCGTGTGTCTGGATGTGTGCCATTCGTACCCTGGCGTCTGGGAGCAGCTCCAAATTCACTGGAACAGGGTGGTTATGGAGAATAGATGGTGCTGTGTCGACCCAATACCGCTGAGACAGGGGAAATTTGGTCCGTTTCACTGTCTTTGGAAGCCTTTGTGTAAATGGACAAAATGATGCTTGTCGGATTACAGAGTCTCCTAAGGAGACAATTCCTGAATAAAAATGCGCCGCCATCCCTTACGGCTGCCATGAGAGCGTGGTTAGTGCGTTTCCCCGTCTGCTTCCCTTCAGAGCTCGAAACACGGAGCTTTTTATGCATCTGCTGCTGCACGAACACAGATGCCTCCAGTTGGGAGCTTTAGGTGCCCCGATGCGGAACATGTGGAGGTCAAAACATGCCAGTCTGTGTAAGTATCTTCAAGTGTACCAGCCCTGATGTTTACGTTTGCGCGTGAGTGCGTCTATACTCTTCTGCTCTTGAGTTTTGGCAATTTGGGATCTTCTAATTAGGAGTCAAAAAGATATCCCCACAAACGCAGGAATATAATAGTATTGGGTGTCTCTCAGCAAGAACATCACTCTGCTTGTGTGTATCTGTCTGTGTCTAGTGTGACTGTGGCTCAGCCTGTGTGTGTATTGGAACCTTAACGTTTGGCTTTGTCTATTTGTGTAGCACAAACTCTGTCCCTGCATGTCTGAACCTAATGCTGAGATCCTCGAGCAGGACATGCACTTATGGGTGGAAGGGCAGGTTCTGCTGAAGGTAAAGCTGGTGGTCTGAGGAGCTTCTCAGAGGCCGACTGCTTCAGTCACGCCACCCCTGCTCGCTCTGCCGTTGCGTTATGGTAATGCTGGTATTCAGGGTGTTTTCTGCAGCCACAGACCTATGGCTTGAGTTGGGCCTAGTGGCCAGATAGCCTCAGGGCATTTTTCCTGCAGGTTCTCTGGCATGTATCACTCAGACACGCCAGGGCAGCGTATTCCACTTCTGTTCCGGGACGGCCAGAATCCAACACAGTTTGCAGATTTTAATCAGCTAATTATCTGGTTTAGTAGGTGTGTCTGAGCAGGGAAATCTGCAAACTGGACCTTGAGGACCCGTAATTGGGGAACCCTGCTCTGGGGCAAAAAGATGAGGGCGGGGTCCACAGGACCGCCTGGAACCCCAGCTCTCTGTGACAAAGATCTGACACCCTGCTGCCAAGAAGAAACGTAAAGAGGAGGTGAATATACATGGAAGGGAAGCAGCTTTGGGCCGCCGTCTTGCGGGACGCGATCAGCGCCGTTCTGTCACGTGAGGGCTGCGGCACACATCCTGATTCCGGAGACAGAAAGCAAGCCCTTATCTGTGCCTCTGAAGATAAGGACATCTTCTATGCTGCCTGCTAACGCCCCTGGGACTTGAATGGAGCGGCGACATAAAGGACGCTGTTCACCTTCAACAGCTGCTGGATAGCTGGGGCGAGGGGTTTGAACCTCTGCTTGAGGAGCTGATTTCCCGTTAAAAGCGGCCATCCCCGTCGGCCCTCTAGAGCGGCGCTCCTTATTGCTGATGTTTATCGAGTGTTCCCACCGAGGATTCCGAGGCAGTGGCCAACGTGGGACCTGACCCGCCTCGCATAGAGGCACAGCCTCAGTGGGCCTCAGTAGCGCACCGCGGTTGCACTTGTCACGGCTCCAGTCCGCGCTGGATCAAGCAGGTGATGGTGGCCCAGCCAGCCTTGTCATTGTAACCATAGCGATCCCTGGATGAATGAAACAATATTGATTGTCGTTCTTGGGCCTGTGAAGCTTGACTTCCTGTGAAGTGTAGTAATTGTGGGAGCTTATATGAAGTTTCTTCCCCTGCAGGATCTCCACCCTGTTCTGTATCCTTTAACGTTTTAATCCAGAACCGCTAAAATAGCTTTACATTTTCACCCATTTGCACAGCTGGATCTCTTCCATTTGAAGGCTCCACATCATTCAGAGGTGTATCAAAGCCGCAAGTCCAACACTGGGGTTTGTGCCCAGGTCCGGCTTGTTACCTCTGGCGCTCCCTGCTGCTATGATTGCACTGCAGCGGGAAGTCAGTACTTCTGCCACGGTGCCTCGATGGTTCTCTGTTTCCTCAAGCCTCGTGTCAGTCACATTGCAGTTACACCAGTTTTTTTTTTTTTATTGGTGTACCATAGCACAGAAACTTCCCTTTCACATCTTATAAGGTTTGTCCTGGAAACACTGTACAGAGGAATGTGATCCATTCGTTCACTAACTCCATGGTGTACCATGCGCAAGTCTCGCTAGTTAAATCGGAGTGAGAGACCCCCAGCCCGCTCTCCCAACTCGACACACACACACACACACACACACACACACACACACACTCTTCACCACTCATACTTAGACACCACTACAATGATAACCAAGAACCAAGAATAACACTGGTTTATTTCATTGAGGCATTCACTCCTTTTATGAATTTGCTGCTTTCATCCTTGCAGCTTCTAGTGGGCTGATCAGCGACTTTCGTTTCCATGACAGATCTCAGAACTTCCTGCTTCACGCCCTGTACTCCTCTGCCGCTCCCTGCTGGGGTCCCTTTTAGAAGCACATCATACACTTAGCATAATACATTTATTTAGCCTTACTCCCTCCCAAGAGTGCATACAGGGGCGGGTCCACAGGGGCACTTACCCCCGCTGAAAGCTGATTGGCCCTCAGAGTACCCCCTTCGCTGTCACTTGCCAATTCAGAATATATCATTGGTTAATGATAAGGTTGCTCCTTCTGTAAGAATTATGGATAACATCCCCACCTAGGGTGACCACCTAGTCTATATCAGGAGGGTCACTATGACAGGGTTTGTAAACTACCATTTCAGCCATTTCAATTGAAAGGACCTGGATTTCACTTTAGCACCGAGTTCTTGCTGTGTGCTGATTGGTCAGTCTCCTACAATCATGCATATGTCACGGATGTTAATGCGAAACTGCTGGTTGAGTCTTTCAGTCAAGATGAATCAAACAATTTAGCCGAGCATGCGAGCCTTTCAGTTTCACAGTAGTTAGTAAAACCTAAAGTAGCTCATGGTGTCCCTCCTAACATGGACTAGGAGGTCATCCTACCCACACCTAGAAAAAAATCCTAGAATTGTCTCTGCTCCCTGCAGTTAAACAGGCATGTGAGTGAAATGCGAAGTTACCTGGCTGCTCTAACCTTGACAGCTATCCCGGCCTGCTTTCCAGCAGAGAGGCGTTTGTCTCTGGCGAGGCCAGAACCCGGCACCCTCCCACCTCCCTTATTTTGTACCATCAGTCCAGATCATGGAAGCGGGTGTGACATGGCATTTGGCCAGCTCGCCGCCAAGCGTAACGAGAGCCTAACAGCATTCATATCCTTTAAAAACCAAGTGGTATAATGGCATAGCCAAAAATTGAAATACATGGATTTTGACGAGCGGGATAATTGAAATGGATGCACGTGATAAAAATTTGCTCTCATCTCATTCCTATCTCGTTTTCCCGCTGCTTCTTCTGCTGAGGAATGAGGTGTGCCAAGCGGGTCAGATCAGAGCTATAATCCCTGCAGCATGTCCTGGGGCTTCCCCGGAACGCTCCCCTTGGGATCTATCCAGGTGATACCCTTACGAGATGCTTGATCCAGATCTTTGCCATCTGAAGGACCAACAGTTCTAACTCACGGTCCCTCCATATCTCCACATTTCTCACCAAGTCACAGAAAGTGAGTCCAGCAACCCTGCAGAGAAACCTCAGTTTGGCCACTTGTACTGGTGACCTTGTTCTTTCATTGGAGATAGAGATATAGGTCGAGCGGTAAACCGTAAGTCACATCTCACCACTTAACCCCTGTTTCACCATCACTAACCTCCCAAGTGCCCACAAAACTGTACTTAGCAAAGTGCCGCCCGCCCGCCAGTCTCACATTCCGTCTTACCATCGCTCACGGACAAGACTCCGAAGTACTTAAGCTCCATTGCTAAGGGCAGACTCTCCCCTTTCACCTGAAAAGAACAATCCACTCTACTCCAAGTGAGCATCATGACCTCGGATTTCTAGGTGATTTTCATCTCCGCCACTCATCTTCACAGTTGGCATCGGATTGTTCGAGCGCGCACAGGAGGTCCTGGTCGGACGAGGCCAAAAGCTTGACACCATCGGCAAATAGCAGGGGTGTAACTTCTAGCCCCTCCTACCAGACGCCCAGCCAGCCACGACTGTGCCTTGATATCTCGTCCATGAAAATCAGAAAACAGGAGAGGAGATAACAAGGATTCTTGCCGGAGGCTGAAATTCGCTCAAAACAGCTTTGATTTTGCGCCTCTGATGTGGGCACGTCCCTCACTGCACTCAAACTGGGGCTGAATACAGTGCTTTTCCCGGTACCTCATGCTATTGCAGCCCCTCCCGCAGTCACATTTACAACCAGCTGCATGAGGGATAAGAGCTGGCTGCAATCTGCATTGTTACTCCTACAATCCTAGGTTTGATCAGCGGGTGGAGTCTCCTCTCCAGTACCGTGGCATCGGCTTTGCCGGAAATGTGCGATCCTCTATACCACTGGGAGATGCTTCTTCTCAGTCACACAGATCCAGGTATCTCCATCACTCCCCACGTCAACAGTGATGCCTCCCAGTCAGACCAGAGTGTCCGTAGGCAGTACCCTTTTGGGCACCGTGGTCTCTCCATATCTCCAGACTCCTCACCGCGTCACAGAGAGTGAGTCCAGCAACCCTGCAGAGATACCTCCCTGCCACTCTCTCTTTATATATTTATGTGTATAACGGTTGGGTTTTAATTCAAGTACAAATTATGGATCATGCAAGAATCATTGTATCTTAAAAGATCTCAGCAAATCTGGTGTTTTATTAATCTTTTTGCGTAGGTTGAGTACTCCAAACTGGCTTTTGGTCCTTACGCACCAACAGTCAGAGTTTTTGTCTCTGTGCTTGCCAGTCACGTAGAGTTGAACCTTTTGTCTGCTGGTGAAAAACTCTGCACAGCCTTCAGCCTGGGATTTGTGAGCATCTCCTGAGGTCTTTCGCCACAGGGAACTCCGGAGTCGGAGATTTCACCTTTAATCAAGAGGTCTGGCTTCAGAGCCCATACCGTGCGTGGAGGTTAGACTAGCCGATACCTTTCTGTCTCCCTTGCTAGTTCAGTCTCCTCCTTTGCCAGGACAGAAAAATAGCTCTTTTGTTTTTTGCTAAACTGCCCAAAATGATAGGATAATACATGTGGTGTCCCTTAAATGGTTATCCAATCAATAAACACACCCAGTCAAGACCAAATGGTCTAGTATTTGACATTTGCTGCCAACGTCTTTAGGCTGTCTTTCAGATTATTTGGTGGCTGTTGGTAGGCCTTGAATGTTGCCAAGTGGCACTGATTTTTGGAGAGCATTAATTATATTAATCAAACCCCAGATTTGCTGAGATCTTTTAAGACACGATGATTTTTGCATGATCCGTAATCTGTACTTGAAGTAAAACCCAACCTTTATATATATAAATATATAAAGAGAGAGTGGGGGGGAGAGAGAACAGTTTCTAAATGTTATATATTATCTACAAACCAAAAAGAGTGGTCAAACTGACCATACTCGTGTATGTTAATAGGAAGACTTGATTGGGTAATGAATATTCACGTTAATCTCTCTTACCTTCCCACAATGCCCTGGGCTTCTCTGCACACTGCACTTGGCAGTGCCATGGTGCCCTGTGTTGTAACGGCTCGCCGTCTTGTGCCAGTGCAGCTCGTGGTGGTACTGAGGCTGGCCAGCTCGACGCCAGCGTGCTTCACCAACGATGCATCCAGGTTGAATTTCACCAACACTTGTTCTCAATCCTCCTGTTGTCAGCATTTACTGGCTATTCTCCTAGCATTTCAACAACAAAAAAAGGTTAATTTTGGTCAGACGTTAAACAGGCTTCCTGTGCAGGTGGGAGTTTGAATTCGGGAAAAACTGCACTCCACCCTTAGGGGTCCCCCCACCTTTGTTGAACACCTCTGGTTTCTCAAAGGGCCATGGGAGACATTAATTACATCGGCGGCTGGATCAGCTTGCACTTTCAGCTATTTATATACATTTTGCATACATCTAGCTATTTCTGCACAGCTGTTGGGCATGTTACCCTTCCTGGGACTAGTACTTTCGGTCCAAAAGCTTGGCGACCCTCACATTGTTGACGTCTGGTTTTGTTGTCCTTTGTGCCTCCCTATTTAACAGATACTCTGATCTAAAGGGACATACTATTGAGTAACCAGGGTCAGACAGTCCCTGGATCTATTGGGGGTTAAAGACCTTGCTCAGGGGTCAAAACTGTAAAAATGCTCTGTCGACAATAGGATTTGAACCAATGACCTTCCTATCATAAGCACAGTGTGCTAACCTGCTGACACACCATTCATCAACAGAGTCTCTGCCCCTCCAGATATTGTAAGATTCACGCACACTCCACACCTCCTCTACTCCCCCTAGTGTCTGGACATTCACTTGGATACATGCCCTGCAAGTCGGACCATCAATGGACTTTCAATATACGTCAGAAGCTCCCGTAGAAAAGAGCTGATGGATTCTAACCCAGAGATCAGGAGGGCAGAGTTATTTACTGTCATCTGAGGTGAGGGAGAGTGACCCTCACGGTATAAGGTTTCACGATGACACCGTATCCTGTGAGGGATTTGATTTTAACTCTGATCCTCGGTCTAGATGCTATGCAAATCACTGTCGGGGAAATTGCATAATAATGTCATCAATGACATGCGGTGATATTTGGTGAGACTGGATTTGATTATGAATCATTACTGTGCTGGGTTTCTTCTCCACGGCGCTAATGGAGGGAAGGAAAGGCGCCGTATAGCGCATTAGAGTTTGTGGACTCCACACGGCCAAATTGGTTTGCCGACACTATTGTTTAGCGGAGGTTTTAATAATCGGGCGTACATCATAATTCATGGCATTTCGCAGTGAGTCGAGTCTTCGCAAGAAATGCTATGCGTGACATTTATAGTGGCGCCGGCTTGCCCCATCCAGTGGTATTGGGGTGACGAGTGTGTGGTGTTATGGGAAGACTGGGGAGGGAACTGGGAGTGTAAATCCCTTAGCCCAGTGGATTCAGCACTGGGCGTTTTTCATTTCGATAATGAAAAAATGGCGAATGCATCCGTATAGCACGAACGAAAATCGCAGCCATCGCTACATCTCTATCTGCGGGACGACTTTAAGACCTGACACGCCGTTTTGTCAGAATGAATAAGCTGTCTTGCTAGAGATGAATCTATTGATTAAATGTCGAGGGCTTTGAGTGATCAAGGCTTGTGGTTGCTGGCTATTTTTACCAGCTGACTGTCCTGGTATTGGGGTGGGCGGGTGGCTACCCAGGGAGGTCAGATGCTGGTGATGCATCTGGAGTGGCCAGAAGGAATGTATAGGTACATTAGCTTTATATGACTGGGAGTCATCACAAGGGGGCGCTAGCGTGTCTGTGCTTCATTCAGGCAGGGAAGTCCTGAGGAGACACTGCTGTAGGTTCAGACCTGGCAGGACCTTTCCTGCAAATTCTGTGGTCTCCAGCCACCCCCTCTCAGTGCTGCTTACATTGCTCCCAGCCCGTCAGCCCCGTAGGACTCACTGCAGCCATTTCACCCATCTTTGCCTTTATGAAATGAAGCCTTATTTGCCATTTGCTCAAATATCCCGTCTCGCTCTCCTTTTTAAAGACATACACACACATATATAGGTGGGAACGAAGTTGGCCGCGGAGCATTTTTCCCGGGGTTAAGGACCTTGCTCAAGGGCCCACGGTGACCTTCTGATTGCAAACACAGAGCCATGACCCTCTAAGCCACACACCGAGCCCCGTCACAGTAACTTTAAAACAAAAGATGAGCCTGAAGGCCTGTCATTGCAGTAGGATGGAACTGGAATCTTTATTGGTGCACAGGCAGCTTGGAGGGATTTCTGTTTGGTCTGATTCTGCTGCAGATACACAAGAGACACAGACAGGACAGTGTCGCATTCAGCAAGCAATACGTACGTGACATTTGGAACTTAGTAAACATGGATATTTAGGTTGGCGCGTGGTGGTTTAAAGAGTTGCAGTGTGGCAACAATCCGAATTGCAGCTCTCGCTCTGTGCGTGTGAAGTTCGCAAGTTCCCCCTGTATCATGTGCGATAGCGCCAACGAGCTCAGACTCCCTCAGAGAACCCAGGGGCATGCAGACAGGCTAACTGGCATCTCTGGGTTCCCTGTACCGCGTGTGCGTGTTACTGGTAAATCCCATCCCTTAGCCCTGTGCGGCCATTTCAGCAGATGGTCATGGACATATATGCATAAATATGAATTTACATATGCACGATGGGCATTGGCAGATAAATAAATGAGTGTGTGGAAGAGCTGAGCAGACAGAAACGTGAATAAGTGGGAATCACTGGGTAAGACTGCATGCCATCGAGTGTCGGGACCGCGCATATTTATCAAGCTCCTGTGCTAAAGTGTCTTAACACTTGGCGTCCTGTTCGGCGCGATAAGCCCTCCGTTCGCCATTTTCCCGTACAGATGTCCATCCCTTTGTTTTGCCGTTTGATGTGCTACCTCTGTGTGGAGAAGGATTCCCTTTCCTTAAAACAGGATGACATTCCGTACAGCTGCTTTGAGCTGCCGCTCGTAGCCGCATACATGCCGGAACGTTAAGGCAGAGTCGTGTGCTGTGAGCTGATAATGAGGTAGAGCTCAACATTTCCTGCACATTCCTGTGTTTTTATGTGCGATATTTAATGAGCGTCAGTCAGTCAATCAGAAGAAGTTTTAGTTGTCGCACACACAGTCATATGCCGTACAATGTGTGGTGAAGCGCTTGGTTGCAAAGAGACTAAAAAATGCATAACACACACCTGTATTTACATTCAGTATGTAAACTGTAGGTGTTATATGTTGAGTAGACTGCAGTGGAACATGCATCGGTCCTCGTTAAGCTTCCTCGGCCTCCCGTTGCTGGCGTGCATCCTCGTCCTCATCTTCATCGGCCTCCTGTGACTGAACGTTTGCTTGTTTCGCAGCTCGCCACCTGGGACCCGGTGCACGGCCTCAACGGCACGCTGACAGACCGGAAGCTGGAGAACAACATGCGAGGCATCGTGCTGCGAGTGGTGACCGTGCTGGTGAGCCCCTGCCCCCAACCCCCCCACGACACCTTGCCGCTCCCACACTCCCCGCTCTCCCCCCATTCCCAAACGCCGCCTGCGGAAGATCAAATGAGTGCCAGTGAGCCGCGCTGTATCGAGGGCTGAGTGCTGTTATCTGGCCCCCAGCTACGGGTTGAGCGAGTCCCTGAAGAGCGCTAAAAGATTCAGGGCTTTAAATTCTTCATATCCCAGCTTTGAAGCGAGTCGGGGGTGAAAGATGACGTCTCCACTCTTCCTTTACGTCTCTGTTTTCTTATCGTTTTGTCATAGTAATTGGAGGCTGTGCAGCTACAAGCTACTGATAGTAGCAGGAAGCTGCCCCTTTTGGGGCAGGTTGGGGCGGGGGCGAGGTGGGGGGGAGTGGTTGGAGGTGAGGCCTTCTTCTATGGTCAGGTGACCTGTGGTGTGATGTACTTGTGTGTGCGGTTGAGAGAGTATGCTGAGTACAGGGTGTGTGTGTGTGTGTCCTGTAAGTACTGTATGATTTAATAGGTATTGTGTGTTTGTGTATTCAAATAATGTGTGTGTGTCCTTTACATATTGTGTCTTAATGTGTACACTGTGCTGTTTACAGTGTCCGTGCTGCTTACAGTGTCTGTGTTCTCTGTGCCATTTACAGTGTCTGTGTTCGCTGTGCCATTTACAGTGTCTGTTCTGCTTACAGTGTCTGTGCTGTTTACAGTGTCTGTGCTGCTTACCAGTGTCTGTGTGCTCTCTGCTGTTTACATTCTCTGTGCTTCTTACAATGTCTGTGCTTCTTGTGTCTGTATTCTCTGTGCCATTTACAGTGTTTGGGTGCTCTGTGCCATTTACGGTATCTGTGTGGGAGTCCGGAACGCGTTGGTGCCGGATACAGTTAAATGGTGAAACGCTGTTAGTATCTGTCAGCACTATGCAGCCTGAGCCTGCACAGAGTGTCGCGGGCTCACACTCAGCGTGCGAGCTCACACCCAGCTCGGAAACAGGTGGGCAGCCACGGCTGAAACTGAGCCTGCCAGGGTGGGTTTGCACGGACCCCACTGGATCACACCAACACTGGTGGCATCGACGAGGGCGTGACCTATCCATGCGTTGGGGGCGGCTGTTGGCATGTCGGTGCCCAGAGGACTGATGCATTGTGGTGTCGGGGCCCAAAGGAAGGCCGGACGTGCATGTCCCCTCTCCCGCTAATGGCTTATTGAACGGCAGGGGCCGCGGAGGATTAGAAAAGCGTGGAATTCGATGCAGAACACGGCGCCGGGTCGATAGCGGTCCTTGAGCCGCCCGCCGGGCTCCGCTGGCCCCATCCCGGCATGAATTTCAGATCTGTCTGACAAACACTTCAGTCCTCAGTGAGCATTTGCTGGGAAACAGAAACAAAAGATATGAGGGGGGGGTGTCTTTTGTGGCTTGCTGACACTGAGCCGGGAGCTCCGAGCTGATTTTGGACGCTGCGGCGGAAGACCGCGGTGGACCAGAGGCTCTGGGAGGCTCCATCGGCATGATTCACCCCAGAGCAGATGCTGTCAGTCGTGAATTAAAGCCCTTGGATTGTGCCGGCATTGACCAGAACGGCCAACGTGACATAAAACTCCCGCTGTCTCTCTCTCTCTCTCTCTCTCTCTCTCTCCTCCCTCCTTCTTTCTCCCCCAATCCTTCCATCTCTCGCCTTAGCTCTCTTCTGTTTTATCTGCCTGACATGAGCCAAAGTTTCCAAAGCTGCTGGGGATTTGGGAGAGATTCCTGGAAGTGCATGCTGTGACAACAAAATGAATTATTTACAGTAATGTAAAAAAAAATAAAAATAATAATAATTCACACGAGTCCTCCACAGTGAAATGTAAAACAATTTGATCTTTTCTTTTTCCAAGATGTTCGTTGGGATTTATTTTCTTAAAGAATGTGGCTCTAATTTAGGCTGTTTCACGCAGTATGGAGAGAATATCACTGCTTCTCACTATTTATCTGTTACTGTAGGTTGTATAAGTTTGACCCATTTGCTACAGCTGCTAATTTGATTTTTAAATGCAGATGTGGGAGGTTAGCTTCCTGCGCTAACGCCTTGATGCCTCCTTGGCTTTGCTGTTGCGTCTGCAAGGCCTGGCCCACCTCATTTCATGCCAGCTTTTTCATTTTTATTTTTTACCCACCGCCTCCATCCTCTTCATCCCTCCTTTCTCTGCGCAGTAATGTCAGGATCCCAATCCGGCTTCATGGCCTGCACAGCCGGCTGCCGCGTCTGAAGCCAACGCTGCGTTTTACCGCGGTCCCGCCCGGGGCTCGTTAGCACAAATCCCATAACATTGAAGTGTTTTGTCGGCCATCAGCGCAGCTTATAAATGGTACGAATGTGGCATGTACACAAAGGCGAACGCTTTGAAAGTAATGAGGGAGCGTGGGAGAGAGGGAGATGAGGGGAGAGGTGCAGACGAGAGCCTGGGATAATCAGACCAGAATATCCTCCGCTTGTGTGACATGGGCGCTGTTTGGTAACTGAAATGACAAGCTGACGAGCACTCCTTCTGCAAATGGACTGTATTGTGTCAGGTGGGATCGGGGTTACTTCCTGTCGATTAGCTCTTGCAAGATTCCCGTCAGGTCAGCGATCATGTGGTACATGGCGACCCATGTCTGAGGCCATCCTCCAGATCAGAGGAACCAATCGCGGCTTGGGAAGAGGCTCCAAAGGTCCAGGAGGATTATGGGATTGGAGATGAGAGAAGGAGACATGGCAGCTGAGTCTGGTCATTCTCAGCGGGCTGGCATTAGCTTTTGGGGGGGGGGGGGGGGGGGGTTTAAAAACCGGCTTTTTAGATCCTTTGCCAAAACGTAATGTTGCTCCAGTGAGACATCTACAAAAATGGTAATGAAGTGTGTTTACATAACAATTAAAAGCATATGCTAAACAACCCAAAAATATTAATGCCCCTATACATTTGAGATATACACTGCCTTTCTGCATCCAGTGCTTGCTATTATCGTCTAGACTGTTTTGAGGTGTGATTATATGTGATAGCTAACAATGTGACTAGTTGATGTTATTAGCGAGCAAATATTTACTTGTCAGTACCTTGAGATTAAGACACATAACAAACTAAATTGTTACTTTAATTGTTTATCATTTTGATCTTAACGGTATGTGTTTGTATACCTTAGTGTGTTTCTATAGACCTGTGGGGTATGTTTGTAGACTTCTGTGTGTCTATAGACTTTAGTGTGGTGATGCACTGATAACGAAATTTCTGGCCAATACTGACAGCCGGTTCTTTCAAAAACTGACACCAATGCCGACTGTTTGGGAGGTTCTGTTTAAATAAGTTTAAAGGGACACTCCACCCAAACAAATTAAATATAATTACATTCCAAAAGTATTTATTTTTGGTAAGAAAATACCACCTCTGGCATACTACTTCAGTCCCAGAGTGCTATATTTTATAACTGTATACATCTTATATATTTATAACATTTATAACAGAGAAGGGCTGATCATCAAGTGTGACAAACTCTGAAATTTTCCGAGTAATATCTTTTCATTTCACACTGTCTGCACGGAATTTTGTTTAGCTATCAAATGCTTGCGTTACTGATAGACTAACGTTATTCTGCAATACTGCAGACTTCTTTATTGGAATGGATTCATTTTTCAGAAACTCTTCATACTCTTCACTGTCTTACCTTAATGTGAACAATCAAATCTTTGTGTTGAAATTATAAATACTCGTAGATCCTCCTCATGAAATTGTAGCAGAACAATGTTTGCAAAATGCATTTCTAACATTGTTTTTGGCTAATGTTAAAATAATTCCACACTGCAGACATTTTTCTAGCTGTTTAGTGCGCGGGTTTGCAAAGCAGTATGGGTCACCATTTTAAATTGAATTATCAGCGGTGAATTCCGGCTCATTTTTAACCATCAGACGATGGCCGATTGTTGCTGTATCGGCCGATACTGATAGTTGGCCGATACAATCGGTGCATCTGTACTTTAGTGTGTTTCTACAGACACATGGTATGTACTTGTAGACTTTTGTGTGTTTTTATAGCTGTGGTCTGTGGTATGTGTCTGTAGACTTTTTTGTGTTTCTGTAGACCTGCCGTGTGTTTGTAGACTTCAGTGTGGTTTATAGCTGTGGTCTGTGGTATGTGTTTGTAGACTTTTGTGTGTTTCTGTAGACCCATGGGGCATGTTTGTAGACTTTTGTGTGTTTCTATAGGCCTGCACTGTGTGTTTTTAGACTTTAGTATGTTTCTGTAGACCTGTGGGGTGTGTGTGTAGACCGTAGTGTATTTACAGAGATCTGCTGTTTTGTCGACTCGTGTGTATTTCAGGAGATCTTCCGTAGATATTTTTAGACTTTGGTGTACTTCTATAGATCTGCACTGTGTGTTTATAGACATTTGTTTACTGTAGCTCCTGTGGAGTTTTCACCTCATTCAACCTCTTTCACATTCTTACATCACTTCTTAAACACAAAAGCTCCTCTCTCAGTCTCTCTCTTTCTCACACACTCGCTCCCAAATGGACACTCGGATACTCATGCCCGTTGTTGGCCATTAAAAATGGCAGTAGTGATTATACCACAACAGCCTAAGTTTTGTGATTCTGCATTGAATATCCCTGTAATTGCCTGTAGGAATATGGAGAGTCATCTGAAGGTGACATGTACCCAGCATGGAGCAGAAGCTGCTTGGATGCCAGTGTCACCTTAACAGGCTGAATGGAAGTAACACACTGAAAAAACATGGTGGCTGTCACTGTGTACCTCATTCCTTCTGTTGCTTTTGTGTGTGTGTGTGTGTGTGTGTTTGTAATTATTATGTTGTGGGGACAAGATTTCCCTAAAATGTTATAAAACCTGTAATTTTGTAATGCGTGTGTGCGTGCATGCGTGCATGTGTGTGTGCGTGCAGATGCGCATGCTGTTCCTGTGCTTGTGTGTCTTTCCTCTTTCAGAATATTTTAACCTCAGGGGCAGCAGGTAACATCAGACGCTGCTGTTTCACCCTTAGGTAAATGTAAATTGCTCCAGTGAAATATCCAGGAAAATAACATGCTTTGGATGAAAACATCTGTTAAGCAACGTAATAGCCGAAGTCACCTGTGTTAGGCTTGGGGATTGATAAACAGCAGAGTAAGGAGAACGCAGTGGGCGTACTGGAGGACAAACTGGTCTGGTCAATGTTTTGTAGCCGTGGGACCAGCTGACCTTCTTAGGTTCTGTCTGATTCCTACACCAGCAGTGGGGGGGGGGAGCTGGTGTCCTCCCCTCCGGAATGGCCCACGATCCGGGACTCGTGGATCTGCACACGGGCTTACGATGGGCTGGTTCTGCAGTGGCAGAAGAAACGATGGCTTTTTTTTAATGATGAAAAGCGAACAGATTGTGTAGAGAGCAGCACGCGTTGACACTTTGGAACCATGCAGTGAAAAAGCACCGCTGACTGGCCCCCGAAAGCGCTCAGGGTGACATTTTGGGTGCATATGGCTGGCAGGAGCATTTGCATTTGTTTTGTGACGCTGTGTCCAGCATCATGGTTGTCTCCCTGGAGGTCCTTCGCAAATGATGTTACCCAATCATGGAACAGTCTGGCAGGACTACTGTGCTTTTTCAATCAAAGCCCTGTCCTGCTTTGACTTCAGGTGCAATAAAATGATTCCCAGAAAACCTAATTTCTTCCTAAAAATTACACCCCAATGTCTTGCCTGGCATAATTTTTTTTTTATTCGTTACTACACAGGTAGCACCTAATTGAGGTCTTAAATGAAAGGTCATTACTTTTCGCTAACAAGCTCACCCCCGGCTTGGTACCCGATTCACAGTGTGAGGGCTGCCTGGCAGACACTAGCTTTCACCGCCAAAGTTTGTCAGGCAAAGCCAACTGAAAATGGACGCCCCACTCCTTGTGGGGGGTCACTGGCTGTGTGAGAACGCTTCGCAGTGGGGGGGTCACTGGTTGTACAACAGCATCTCACATTTTGGGTCAGTGGCTGTATGAGAGTGCCACTCAGTGGGGGTCACTGGCTGTACGAGAGCACCTCGCAGTGGGGGTCACTGGCTGTACGAGAGCTCCTCTCAGTGGAGGTCGGTGGCTGTGTGAGAGCGCCTCGCAGTGGGGGGTCACTGACTGTGTAAGAGCGCCTCACAATGGGGGGCACTGGCTGTATGAGAGCGCCACTCAGTGGGGGTCACTGGCTGTACGTGAGCACCTCGCAGTGGGGGTCACTGGCTGTGTGAGAGCGGCTCACAGTGGGGGTCACTGGTTATATGAGTCGGTTACGCTCAGGGCCATTGTGAGAGTCTCCTTAACTACTCAGCTGTACATTAATGTTGTCCAAAATAAAACAAGGACTTCCACAGACCACATGACCACACACATGACCACATATGCTCCCTGTGTGTGAGAGAGGCCTCCAGCTGTAATGGGATGTAACTAATGAACACACTCTGTTTCTGCAGGAGGAACCCTTCGTGATGGTGTCAGAGAACGTGCTGGGACAGCCCAAGAAGTACCAAGGCTTCTCCATTGATGTGCTGGATGCCCTCTCCAATTACCTAGGCTTCAAGTACGAGATCTACGTGGCCCCTGACCATAAATATGGGAGTCTGCAGGCAGACGGGGTCTGGAATGGCCTCATTGGAGAACTGGTGTTCAAGGTGGGTGAAGGCCTCCTCCCAGATGCATACAGGGGCACACAGATCTCCGGGCATGGGGGTTACACCGGAGGCATCTCCCTGCAGTGCCCTCTGCAGGTCGGAGGTCAGCACAGCACATCTGGGATTAATATCCAACAACCATTGCTATTATTTCTGTAATTCTTAAAGATGCACGGCGACAGTGCAGATCCACCCTTGAGGCTGGTTGTTAACCTTGCTTTCATTTGGGGGGGGGGGGGGGGTTAAAACAGTCCGTGTAGCTCTCATTTTCCCCAAACTTTATTCATTAATTGTTCCCCATGCGGAGCCCCCCTCCTGAAGTGCTGACGTATAAATCACAGTTTAGTAGCCCTCTGGTGGAGGGTGTGTTCCGCCACCCCCCCCCAGAAA
The DNA here is from genome assembly GCA_026776725.1 of Gnathonemus echidnorhynchus. Classification (NCBI taxonomy): domain Eukaryota; kingdom Metazoa; phylum Chordata; class Actinopteri; order Osteoglossiformes; family Mormyridae; genus Gnathonemus; species Gnathonemus echidnorhynchus. The sequence goes on along the minus strand of JAODJU010000040.1, from coordinate 6,311,080 downwards.
AGGCACTTTTCTCTGAATCGTGCCTAATTGTGTGCCTGCTCGGTCACATGGTTCCCGGGGGGGGGGATTTTGTTGCGGTTTCCCTTCCCCATCAGTGGTTGTGTCGGAATGAGGCGTAGTGCAGGTAGGCACATGCGTGCACGCACACACACACACACACACACACACACACACACACAGGCTTCTGATGGCCACATCCACGCCTTTACTCGCCCCAGAGGGGGCGCTGTTGCGGCTCTGAAGCTCAGAAGCTCCGAGTTATACATGGTGAGCCAAAATTCTGCTACGAACAGCCCCCATGCCCCCCCACACACATTCTCACACCCCTTTAATTAATACCTGTCTGCTTCACATATAGTATCTAATTGCTAATCTGCTCTTATTGGAATAGGGCTGTTACACAGGCCCTTAATTAATAAGGGGATTATCTCCGGGCAGGTTAACAATGCAGCCCGTGTCCGGAACACAAGCTCCGCGGGGCACAATGACCCCATGAGTCACAGGGCCACACTGGAGTCCCCCCCCCCCGCCCATCACCAGAGAGCATTCTGGGAAGCCTCTGTCCTCACGCGGAACTCCCGTGACGCATCAGCGGCCGTTTCTGCCCATTTAAGCATTTTGTTTCTGTAGCAGACCGTGAAATTAGCTGACTTAGTCGAGCGTGGCCCTGTCATGAGTGTGTGGGTGGTCGTGTGTGCCTGTCTGCCGGGGTGGGGAGGGACAAGCTCTTCCTGGTGCTTCCTAACAAAAATCAGTTTGCCGGCAAGTGGTTGGAGCCATTTTTAACGAGGCAATTGTGTCTCTGGAGCCAGACCTCACCTTCACCGAGCCCGCGATGTCCACACAGATAATCCCTCATAGCAAAGGCCCTGGTGATTTAGCAAAGCATGGAGGGAGGGCAGGGGCTCACGGACACACAGGCTAAACCACAGATGAAGAAATCCACACCTTTTATGCAACTGTGGCTCAGATGGACCCAAGGGGGATCTTAAAGGTAAATTGGGAAGAGCAGAAGCTGCTTCATACCGCAGGCTGTGTGTGTGTGTGTGTGTGTGTGTCTGTGTGTCTGTGTGTTTCTGTGTGTGTGTGTGTGTGCACGCGCACGTGCATTTGTGCCATGTATGAAAATACAGTGGCCCGTTCGAAGTGACCACAGACCAAAATACCCATGGCAGCATGCTCCTCCCCCACCCCCACCTGTTGCATGATATCCTGGCCTAAGCCTATGGCACGTAGCCAGATCAGCATGAGCAGCCCCCCCCGGGCCCCGCCCACACCCCCACCTCATCCATCCAGCTGACATACATCTCTGATTCACCCAATCAAATTTTCAACCTTTCACCGATCACTAGAATGTTCTGGGGCCCTGGCAGGGAGGCGGAGCCATAGTCAGGCTCAGGAGATGGCCGGGGGGGCTGTAATTACGCCCGGTTTCTGTGAGAGGGAACGCGGCAGCGGACGTGACTCAGCGCTGACGAGCCAGAGCCCTGATCCCCCTGGTGGCTGCTTTGCAAATGAAAGTTTGATTGATTATCCTTGCCGGCTCCTGGGGGGTAATCCGTTCCCTCGGCGTGCCATTGGGATCACTCCAAGGTCCTGCTCACAGCCGACATTCCATCATATGACCGCTGAACACATCGGCCGGGAGACGGTAGGGGTGTGGTCAGCTTGACCTTTGACCTTTGAAGCTGTTAACTTCAGCAATGCGTTTAAAGGGGAGTGAAAGCAAAATATGATAATTCCCTGTTTTATTTGTTGTATTTCCTGTATTTGGGATCTATGGGATTACGGACTTGTTTTGTTTTTGCACCTAATGAAACTGGCAGTGTTCTTTCTCCCACTGTGTAATCACACTCGGCACAGGGAACATTTCGCTGGCACTGATGGGAAATGTGTCTAGTCCAATTATAAAAAGACAACATGGTTGTTGGCTGGGCGCACAGCCATACATACAGCCAGGGGCATGTACAGGGGCGGAGCCTCAGGAGTGCTGGGCCAAACTAAAAGCTGATTGGCCTCTGGAGTGCCCTCTCCCCTGGCACTGACTGAGTCAAAACATATTATTGGCTGAAGATAAGGTTGGCCGCTCTGACCCCTCGGATGCCGCCCACCTTGAAAAAAATTCTACAATCACCCATCATGCAATGAGTAAAAGCGTTAATCGGACCTGGATTCTTCTCTGGAGACATAAAGGAGACTCCAGACGATGGCATTTTTCCAGAGGAAAAAAATCAGTCAGTTTCTTCCGGGTGTCCGGACATGGTGATGAGCAGAATGAGTTGCTGTGTATGGGTTCTGACCCTCCCCTCTTTTGTGTCCCCAGCGAGCAGACATAGGCCTGTCAGCCCTCACCATCACGCCGGAGCGTGAGAGTGTGGTGGACTTCACCACGCGCTACATGGATTACTCGGTGGGGGTGTTGCTACGTAAGGCCGAGCGCACGGTGGACATGTTCGCCTGCCTGGCGCCGTTCGACCTCTCGCTGTGGGCCTGCATCGCCGGCACGGTCCTCCTCGTGGGCATCCTCGTCTACCTGCTCAACTGGCTGAACCCACCACGCCTGCCCATGGGCTCCGTTTCCTCCACCACGCTTTACAACTCCATGTGGTTCGTGTACGGCTCCTTTGTCCAGCAGGGTAAGTTCACACATAAGTTCAGGGTAAGCGGTCTGCGGGAAGCTGAAGTGGGTGGAAGCTGAACACAAAGACGCAGCCCGAGTTCCAGCTCTCAGGCACTTCCTGTGTCTCTGAGTAACGGGCTGTCGGGGGCCGGGGGTCTCACGGAGCGAAGCCGTAAGCCGGAGGGTGAACGGCATGCAGGAAATAGAACGGAACGTGAGCGGGAAGTTAGGGAGAGCGTGATCAGAAAATACCAGCAAGTACTAGGAGGACACAGGTGAAAACCAGAGCAGTAAAGTTCAGGTTCAGAAAGCATAAATACAGACCAAGATTTTGCTTCAAGCAACCAGTTGAGTACTCTGTGACTATGACTCTTTGTACTCAACAAAATCTTGGTCTGGATATGTACTGAACTATCCACCTCTGCTCAGAACATGAGGAATAGTATGTGGCACAATGGGTTATGGCGCTGTGTGTGGGATCAGAAAGTTGCTGGCTCCAGTCCCAGGATCGGTGGAGTGACGTCACCACTTAGTCCTTCAGCAAAGCCTCCCACCCCCAACTGCTCCAGGGACTGGCTGAAAAAAAATGTATGTCTCCTTGGATAAAAGCATTTGCTAAATAAATTGTAATTTGTCATTTGTAAAAGGCAAGAAATAGGTCTCCTTTCATAAGTATCCAGACCCCGGCGCTGTTTTCATACCGAAGCAGAAACTCAATGTTTTTCGATGCGGCACATTTTAATCAGTCCCTGATTAATCAGCCAGGTCGGGCGGGTTCAAAATAAAGTAATTAAGAGCTGAAGGTTTTTAGGAGTAGAAACCTGTGAGTGGTGACAGGCAGGGTGGGGAGGGAAAAGCGATCAATATTCATTATAAAATACATTCAAAATGAAGGAAGTAGAGAGAGGAGGTGAGTAAAAATGGGGAAAGCTGATTTCATGGGGATTCAGACCCTTTGTTGTGGCAAATCTAAATTCAGCTTATATACACAAAAAAGCATGCTAACTAGCCACCAGGGAATACGCAGAGTGGCTTCTGTTTGTGTTGCTGTAACTTCAGAATGAAGACGTCTGTCTGCGTGAGATTCATTACCGAGGAGGGGAGCCGTAAAGAGTGAGGCACTTTCTGGGTGTTGACATCAAAAACAGGTCAACAGATGGGCGACAAGACGTCATATCTTCCGAATTTCCTGGCTCTCCCAGTTCTCGTCAGCAAGGTGAACCAAACCTCTACTTAGACCAAGCCGCTCCGCCTCACTGAGGAACTGGGCTGGGATGCGACCACAAGGTTCACAGATGGGTTGGCGATGGCTTCAATAATATTCATTTCAGAGATAACATGCATCAGTCAATGGGGTCCAGAATCGTTACAGAACTCATTCAGGAAAGATAGACATGCCTAAAAATAAACTGAACGTAAAAAACCCCATAGATTCCAGAGCAAACACCTGCAGCCCAGTTTCAGCTGAGACCAAACCCAGCGTACTGCCTCGTCTCCGCAGTCAAGCATGGTCGCCGAATGGCCTTTCCGCTCCAAAGGCCCGAGACTGCAAGGCTCTCTGAAACCAAAGACAAAAACATCTGAGCTTTAGTTTAGCAAAGAGTGCAAAAAAAAAATGAGTGAAAATCCCACCAAATTGGAGCTGAAGGCAAGCTGCAGCTCTTTTACGATGAAAGAGCGAATGTTCTTGATGGGCTGGGGCGATGTCGCGGGCCCCCATAAGCGGCATCCGTCGGCAGACGTCGGCGACGCCTGGGAGGGAACGTGAGCTCATCTGCATAAGGCCGACACAAAGCGAGCCGTAACCCAAAGCCAAGAAGGCGTGGAGATGAGATGACTCTCCGAGGACCCCGCCAGGCGGGACCAGCCCGCCCCCCCCAGTGCCCGTGCAGCCTGCTCATTTAAGCCTTTATGCTTTAGTTTTTGCTGACATTCTATTCTTCTCATAACACTTTCTTCTCTTAGTCTTTGATGTCTTCAGGTTTCGAATAAAGTATTCAGGTTTTTTAAGGGTGATAATTTTGTGATTTTAGAAAACAGGACAGTAGATAAAGAATTGGAGTATTTCTGCAGAAAGTTCCAGATTTAACTTCATCTGTTTCTCTGGCATTGTGAGGGGTCGTTGTGTGAGAGCGTCTGGGGAGGTTTTTGTCCTTGCGGAGGTGACCTCGGTCAGCGTTCGGTCCGGACATTAAAGGAAGGGCTCTCAGAATTTGAACACAGGAGTTTTTACTGCTTGTTGACAAAATTGTATTTTTCTTGTTTTGGATAATTGCTTCAGGGTCACCTGAAAACTCCCCTCCCAAATAGAAATCTGACACCTCAGAAATGGTGTGCATTCTTGCAAAGAAAGAACTGTAAATGATCGGAGTCACAAGAGGTTATGCGAGAAGAGGGGAGTGACTTGGAGAGAAAGAATTAGCCGGAAAGTGAGGGGGGTGCGTAAGGAGAAGCTCTGGGAGAGTTCTTCACCCCTTGACCTTTTCTGCTTGACATTTCGCGAGGCTGTCAAAACGTCTTTCAGCCAGACCTTTTTAAACGTACACACATCAGGCTCCGGTGATTCAGTGCGTCTGAATTTATCCAAACGTGTCTTATTTTCAGTCTATTACAGCTCATAACCGTAATGACAGCACACATCCCTGCCTGCAACTTGAACCTCATTTTCTTTAAATCCTAATTATGATTATTAGTACTGCAATTTGTTGGGCAAACACTAACGATTAAAGCTTTACTGCATCACCTAGCTTGTGAATCTTCATGATTTAACCCAGTTTACTGCTCTGCATATTTGTTAAACGGCGGGTGGGTTTGTTTCTAATTCACTGGGATTTCAGAGAGCAGCTTTTGTATTAAAAGCCGTGTTCATAGCCACCACACCCCCTGCTGTCCTTTATGTGAAACGCAGCCCCCCTTAACACACTCCTGTTTTCACCTAGGAAACAATCACATAAACAATCACACACCCCCATGCTGAAAATACTCTACAAACATACATGCCATGTCTAGTTTATATAACAATATCCACAGATAATCATTATTAGCATGTAGACTTGCATACTGATGCATAAACATTCTCACATGACATCTACGTATGTACATCCATGGCGTAAATAAAATTACGTAATAATACTGTTAAAATTCACTTAGTGTTCCTATCAAAGAGAAGATCAACTGGGCGATTTTTAAGGTTTAAGAGGAGAGTGGAGTGAGTTACCGAATCAGCCCGAAACGTTTATGACGTCCCCCGTGGAATCCTGGATGTTTACCATGTCTCCCCCTGTTCACCATCTTACGCAGATCGATGTGTTTTTGCCGCTCTGGCAGCTACATATCGGGTAGCTCGACACGCATTTTCCCACACGCGCTCAGTTCAGTGCAGGGCCAGAGATGATGGCATTTGCTTTTCATTGGTACTTCGTGTACCTCTGATCTGGTGTAACGAACCTTGGTAACTTCCCATCCTTCGCATTTAAGCAGAACTTTCATACCTGTCAGTCCAGTTTTTCGGAGGCTTGTTTTTAACCAGCGACTGGGGGCGGATGCACGCGAACACACACACACACACAAACACACACACAGTTCATATATTACGATCATTGTGGGGACTCGCCACTGATTTCTATAGGCATAACCCTAATCACAGCTATGACAAACTTAACCCCTACCTAGCCCTAACCTTAACCATAAGTAACCAAACAAAATTCAAGTCTGTTGGTATTTTTAGTTTTTTGATGACATTCACTGACTTTTATAAAATTGAGGTTTACATTGTGGGGACCGAAAGAATATCCTCACAGGCTAAAAAGTATCAAGTGGTGTAAGCAAACTCTCTCTCTCTCACACACACACACACACACTCTGACCCACACACACACTGCAGCCTCCTCCCTTCCATTCGCAATCCAACCCCCTCCAACAGGCTGCCCCCTACCCCCCACCCCTCCACCCACCACAGGGTCCGCACTCTACATACTGGTCCCAGCTGATTGCAGCTGCATCCTTTTCTCCACCAGTACAGATGGCCCATTTTGCTGAGCCTCCCTGGTTAAACCAAAGCCCCCCC
>JAODJU010000040.1:6269855-6280856 GCA_026776725.1 Gnathonemus echidnorhynchus | reverse complement strand
CACCGCTGTCACCGCCATCCCAGCCCCAAATGCTCACAGCGGGTGCTGTGGGGACATCGGTGTCTTCATTTGCTTTTGGGAACACCTACAGATTTAGGAGGAGATTCTCCACTTGAGGCAGGATCGGCGTCCAGGTCGAGGAGGCGACGCGTCCGGCTTCAGGCCACTTGACCCCATCAGTGAAGAGCCGTTTCTCTGTAGATACACATTCTGCTGTTTTCCAAGGTACACCTGCTAAAGTGTATGAGGTCTCTTCATTTCGAGGGGGCATTTCAAGGGCAGAAGCTTTGTGCAAAGCAAAGAGGTACCAGGGGACAGGGCTAGGGGGTGAGGGGGGTGGGGTTTCCATGGAAACAGAACTGGGGGCCTTGCGACAACAGCTGCCATTTGTTACAGTGCCTAGCCCCCACTCACCTCTTGAGTATTTCCCACAATCCTCCGTGCTTCTAACCTGCTAGGAGGGGCAGCAAGATTAAGAGCCATCCCTTGGGGCCCATGACTGAGGTCCCTGGGAAATATTACTTTGGCCTGAGTCACGTGACCTGCAGTATAGTGGAGGCGAAGCACACGGCCTGTGGTCATGTGTGGTCATGTGTGGTCCGAGTCCTGTTCTGGTTAGACCATGAGACCTGGGGTTAGTCTCTCTGATTTAGACAGAGCCTTCCATTCTTCTGTTATTCCCTCTGTTAACGCGCCACGTTAGCAGGAGAGATCAAAGCCACAATGAGCCTTAAAAGTTAAATCAGAGGTCGGATTTGTGAATCAGTGTCTCTGCACTCCTATTTAGATACATACAGATTAATTTAAAAGGGATCGCTGCCGGCCCCTCTGTCCTGGTGGGGGCAAATTGGAGTGTGTGGCCTCCCCTGGCCTCGTTTGATGTTCAGCCTTTTAGGGTGTTAGTTTGATTAATAGCTCTGGTGTCTGATTCCCGTAGACGTGCGTGCGCAGTGACCCGAGACACACGATTGCGTTGCACGCTTCCAGTATCCCCGTGTGAAGGACACGTGCTCAGTGCCTGCGGGGGAAGGGGATTGTCTGAAAACTAACACACACCTACAGGTATCGCTGAGAATATTACGCCGTTTAGTATTTAAATACGGGAAGTAAATAGGTTCTAAGTCGTTTTCTCCTCTCCTTGATGTTCTCCTCCATCTGTGACGTAGTGTGTTTTGCTGTCTTCTGAAAACAGTCGCTCTCCTCGATTATGTCGCCATTCAGACATTTAACTTAGAATTAAACTTTGATAAATAAGCGGGGGAACGTGGAAGCCGGCTGAAGAAGAGACAGATACGCAGCATAATGCTCCCATATCTCAGGATGCATTTTGACTCATGATTAAAATAAAATTGAAAAGAGAAATAATTTTCTGCCAAATCCAATTAGCTGAGGCATTTCCGTTCTGGCCCAGCGAGCTGTCCAGGCCTGGTTCTGTAACATCTGCTTCTAATTATTTTGGATTCTGTTACCAGCGCCCGTCTCCGCTGCCTCTCAGATTTGCATATGGTTTCTGATAGGCTATTAATTGCTTTTTTAAAATTTTTCCTGAGGAAACAAAGAGAGTTAATGACAGCTCAAGGCCAATTAAGGAGCCAGACAAACGAAGGTGTGGGAGCTGTCACATTGTCTCTTCCCGGCGCCGTGACTTTGGGCTGTGCGCACAGGTACGCAGCACCTGTTCTCCAGCTCCGGTGCTGCAAGGGTTTCTGGGTAAGACACTTCCCCCAGGTGTACCACATTTCCCCTTTATCCCGTACTCCTCGCTCTCGTCCAAGTCTTTCAGCGCGAAAACAAAGTTAGATGCAGCCGCAGAGAGCAAGATCAAACGTGAGGCAGTTTTGAGTATGTAGGGTACATTCTGGGCGTGTGCAGAGGACCTGTGTTGAGTGGCTTACTGAGCATGTTCAAAAGGTGGAGAGAGAGAGAGAGAGAGAAAGTGAGCAAGAGAGAGAGAGTGTGAGAGACAGAGAGAGTGAGAGTGAGCGAGTGAGGGTGTGTGAGAGAGAGAGAGAGCGGAAGTGGAGTGCTCTGGGGAGCTGTCCATAAAACTAGGTTCTGATCAGGATGAACAGGAGAGAGGGAATTCTGGGCAGCTTTGTGGGTTAGGTGTACATAATTCAGGCCAGCTGTGAAAGGTTTGCCTCCAGTAAAGAGCTGTCCAAATGAAATGCCTGTCTGGATGGTCCTGAGGTGCCAGAACGAAGCCCTGTAAAGCAGTATGTGAAATACTGGTCTGCCATAGGCGCCCCCCCCCCACCCCCCCCCGCTGGCTGGATGGACCACCGTGAGGTCAATGGGCAGAATGTTTAAAAACAGGAAGCCAAGCAGCACAGTAAATATCACGTTTGTGGCTTTCCCTTACGACCGCGAAATTATGGAATGGTCTGGTTATTGCCGAGTTAAGTTCTTGAAAGGTTACACTGTAAACGGGGGTCAGAGCCCCGGTCTGCTCTTTATTCAGCCATGAAATCAGATTAAATGTGACCTTTCACTTTGGCCCGACATCCAGATGATGATTTCGACAAACGGCGTCCGTCGACCCAGGACAGGCTCGGGTCTGTGGCGAAGGCTGACTTAAGTGGAAAAACGGGGCGTCCGCAATGGGACAGTTGCCAAGAGGCAGACTAACAAATGAGGGAGCGTTGCTGGGATGCCAAGCTGAGCCCGGCCACCAGGGGGCGCATAAGAACAGCCACCGTCTGTTACTTACAGATTAATCACAAATGCTCAGGCTCTCTAAGCACAGCGGCGAGTGAAACACTATTAGGACAATGAAGCGAGCCACTCAAACTGAGAGCAAATTCCATAGTGATTCATTTGCTTAATTACCCTCAGTGTAAGAATGCGGCGCAGTCATTCTGGAACGGTTTTAAATAAATTTCCGTTGTTCCAACTAAATAAGAAAATATTCGCTTTGGAATTGGTTTATCAGGCACGAAACCTTAATGGGAGGATTGTGAGATGTATGAGTGAAGATTTCTGGGAAATAAATTCAGGGACCATCCAGCAGACAGCCACGGCTGCACAGTAACACTCACCAAGGTAAAGGAGAGATGGAACGCAAGCGGGGAAAAATCTGAAACCAGAACGTCAGCCTGATCATCCGGGTGACCACAGATTCTCATCAATGTCACATATCCTGTCCTCGTGTGACAAATGGCTCAACCCGTGTCACCCACCCCTGGCACTGCTGTGCTGCTCTGTCATCGCAGGGGGCTGGGATGAGGCTGCCCCGCCCCCGAGGATGAGTCTCTCACATGACAGGGGCCTGGATACTCTAGAATTTCCTCCATCTTTTATCCACGGTACCTCGGCTATATGTATGTGTAACATGCATGTGTAACTTTGGTGCATGGGTCATATTATATTTGGGTAGTATGTTGATATGTCGCTTATCAGTTTTGCGTACTGTACGTGTCACGTGGACAAGCTGATTGCCTGAAAGGAAACGCACCGATAAACTACCGCGGTAAATAGTGACGGATCTGTCAAGTTACATATAATGACCGTTAGCCGTTAGCACACAGAGCAGCTATCCATGTCACCACACTACAAACCCAAGTGACAGTTTCCCACGGGCTGAGAGAGCCGCGCCGCTAGCGTAGCCCGCATGTTTTCGATTAGCAGGCTAATGTTGCGTGCTGTTAAAGACCTGTTTTCTCTTCGTGTTAGCTCGTTAGCGTCACGTTGTGCTAGCTCACTAGCTGTACGCAAATATTTCCTACAGAGACTATAGTCGTAAAATGACTTCTGCTGCATAAAGCTGTCATTTTAACTACAAATCTAAGGAAAGATGATAGGTCAGTATTCTTAGACATGCTTAAGTTAACACAGAAATGCGTGCTTGTGCCTGAACAGATGCAGTGTATGGGATTTTATATTTTTTTGTAAACGTTCTGTCAAACTGAACTAAACAGAGCATGACTGTTTGCTGTACAGGTGTTAATGGGCGGGTGGGTAATGGATGGTATTAATAAAATGAAATACACTCAGTCATTTACCTTCAATCCAAACCGCCGTCTATGCTGTAGTAGATAAGTACTACAGCCCATATAAATGAACAGTATAATTACAAGATCTAAAGAATACGTAAGTATTCACTCATACATATAGTAAATGGTAGCAAGGCTGAGTATGAATCTGGCTTGTGACACGTATGTTCATACCTGTACTCCACATCTGTTTCATGTAGAGACACAGGGCTTAAGAGGGGTCATATTCACACAAAGGGGTCAATCTTACCATAAGCCAATGATATGTTTTGAATCTGTGAGTGACATGGGAGATGGCACTTTGGGGGCCAATCAGCTTTCGGCCCCACCCCTGTCCAGCTGCAGAGTGGCCCTTGACCGTTTCCTAGGTGATCAGAGATGCTGTCAGTTAGGCGATGGTGGAAGTGGGCGGCAGGCTGTCCCGGAGATGTCTAGGGTTCACCGTTGTTGGTGTGTGTTGGCTGATGAGGTGCAGTACACTACACCTGGGGGGGGGATGGGAGTGGCAGTGAGATAAAAGATTAGGAACACTGCAGAATATCAATGGGGCTGTCCTGTGGGAGATGAATACAGGAGTCCCAGAGCAGATAGATGAACCACAGCAACTGAAAACCCGACCAGGAGACAGATAGCCGCTTAGCCGCGAGGACGGGCCTGTTTGCTCGCACGACACCCCGATAAAAGACTTAAAACACGGCGTCTGAGATAGCCTCTGGTCCCGTCAGAGTCAGCTGGGAGCTCCTGAGGAAGAAGGAGCTTTCGGCACTTGCAAAAAATGAAGAGGAACAAACTCACCTCGGCAGATCGCGAGGTGGGGGGAGCGCGCACTGGTGATTGAAATCACTCCTGCAGAGCCGGCACCACCTCCTAGGACCGCAGTGTTTTCAGTTTTCCGGAATGTTTCAGATGCAGTAGTTCATCCACTTTGGAGAGCGTTGAGTGAAACCTGGAGCAGCCAGGAGATATAAAATGATCTGTCAACATGTTGTGAAGAAAAACCCATAACTGAAATCATAGGCATTATACACATGACAAGACACCCATAACTAGATATTCAAAAAATATAGAGCAGTTTTAGGTGAGACGGTTCCCTTAGGTGCACTTGGGAGGGTGAGGTTGTGGTGAGGTTGTCCATCAGGTCGTCAGTAGTAGAGGAAGTATAGTGACTAAAGACAGCTGGTCCAGCTTCCTGGGTCAGGTGCTTCTCTCTTATTTACCTTTGACGACCAACTTGTGCTTGAATAAAATACTGCATTGCAGAAAGCAATGTAAGTCACTTTAGATAAGCAGGAAAGCTTTTGGCCTGGATGCATTTTATGTATGGGGCTTGAATACATGCATCAGTGAGAGACTTGGCTTCTCGTCAAAGAACAGAGGAGTGGCATCGGAGTGCAGAAGTCTGGCCGAATCTCCAGGGCGCCGAGGGTCTGCCTGTGTCGAGGAGCATTATGAAAATAAGCATTCTGCTGGGACATGGGGCTTTGGAGCCCTTCAGCTCGGCATAATCATGAGAGCTGTCAGGCCAACGAGGCTCTGCTTCTCTGGCTAGATCCTATGAGCCTCTTCAAGGCATAAAACATGTCCCTAATGAAGCTGTAAGGCAGTGATCACAAGGCGAGAGAGGGCGTTCAGGCTTCGACGTCAAGCCAGAAAGCATGAACTGGGGCTCTCTAAGGCAGAGGCCGCATGTTCAGGGCTGGTCTGGATGGCATGATGCTCCACAGCAATCATCACGCGCCCCGTCTCCTCCGAGCCTCGGCTAAGGTGACAGAAAGCTCCCCACAGGAGATGCGGTGAAGCAACGCTTCGCTGTTTCGCCTGCGCCAGACTGCCTAACTGCATTAATATGATGCCCAGCGCACCTTCGACACTCCCGAACGGAGCGACATATCCTACAGGAGCCGTACGTCATTATCAATCAATTTGAGTGCAGATGTATTGAAGCTGTACCAAACCAAGGTCATATAAATAAGAATGGACTCAGGCAAAAAAAAGTCACACATCGCTCTTTCTCAAGCAGCCGACAATGAAAGGCAGACGTTAGCCAAGGAATGGGCTTCATTGTAGCCTTTCATGTGAGAATAGTGTACAGCGCTCACATATCCCATAATATGGGCCGGGTAGCCACAGAGCCTCTCTATAATGGCCCCTCTATCCACTCGTAGCACTTTTCACGCTGCCTGGAATATGTAAGGGACATGGTGCGTGACTAGATTTCGAATGGGCTCAAGTGCAGTAATGTGTTTCCAGTTCTTCTGTGCGTTTTCTGATTCTGGTTTTATACGGGGAAGGAGGGGATGGGCGTAAATTCTGATGTGTGGTTTCCGTTCTACCTGAGTGGGATAAGCAGCAGGAGGATCGATGGATTGGGTTCCTTTCTAAGCAGTTAGGTGTCTCCAAACCTCTGGGGCTGTATAATTTAATGGATAAAGTCACGTCCTTGAGGTCAGTCAGGCGTCACCCCCCAGATCCTTGGGAACGAGCCTTTTCTGCCGGAATCCCCGGTCCGTGTCAGACCGCCATGTCCGCGGGATTCTCAGTGGACTCGCCGCTGACATGTATGGGCTAATAGGAAGTCATGGGGGATGAAAAACAATTTCAGACAAACTACTCACTCCGTTCATCTTGGAGAATAGTTTTTCTTTCTCCCTAAGCGTTAAAGGTAAATCATTACTAATAATTTGGACTTCTCCAAAAACCTTTTCTGTTTGAATCCTTTCTTTCACGTCTTGTGTTTTTTTTTTTTTTATTTTAAGGCTTTTGAGTCTGAACAAAAAGCTCATTTTCTGTGAATAAGTAAATCTTATTCAGTATTTATTCTAAGTGGAATTCAGGCCAAGTGCTGATTTGCTGGCATGGTTTAATGCCACACGTAAATACGCAGTAACCTTGGTCAGGCGGCTGCAGGGAGGAGGCACCCGCGCTGAAATCCGCAGCGAAAAGTGCTCTTTTCACGCCTCTGCTTCTACTGTCTCCTCCTTTGTCACGAAAATATGAGGCATCCTACTGAGTGTTTGCACGCTGCTTTTGTGCCGTAGTTGGCTGCTTTGATAATGCCTGATGGATGTCAATATGGTTTGTGAAACATGAGTGCTTCTCGAAGCCCATGTGGTCCCATAGTCAAGATTCATCATCAGGACTCACTGCCTGAGACAGAATGAATTTGACTTGCTAAGTCAGCACCCCCTCAGAAGATGGCACCCTGAGCGGCAGAGGTGGGTAATTCAGGTCCAGAGAGTCAAAGTTCAGACCAAGATTTTGTTTCAACCAACCAGCTGAGTATAAAGAGTCACAAAGAGAACTGGTTGGCTGAAAGAAAATCTTAGACTGGACTTCTACTCTCTGGACCTGAACTACCCATCTCTGCAAGGCGGCCACCTATGTCTCGTAATGGGTTGACTGGCACTGCGTCCCAATCTCAGGAAATTTTCCTCATTTGGGGATGTTATCTGGAGATTCTCTCAAGGAGAACACAGCCATCAGTGCTCCCAGTACAGCCGCGACCCCGATTAGCAGCCGTGTTCGGCGTGAGGACTGGAATGGGCCGTACAAAGGCAGCCCCCGCTGTATCGACGCACCGGGGGCGTCTCGGCGTCTGGCCCAGCTGCAGACCAGCTAATCGATGGAATTACCGCACCTCCCAGCAAATAACTCCAGCCTGATTATCAAACAAAAGCTCCCTCAGAGAAGCAATTAAGGGGGTCTGTAAAGCCAGAGTGGGGGGGGGGAGAGGGGGCAGACAGGGATAAAAATAGACCTCATGGGGGGGATGAACCAATTCAGAAAAAAAAATCAAATAATAAGCTGCAGGCACCCGGGGCAGCATCACAAGTCTTTATCAAACGTCTAGATGGTTATCCATATACAGACCGTTACCTGGCTTTTCCTGCTAATTAGCTCACTTTTTCCCAGCCTCTTTTTCAGCACAGGTTCCTCCTGTACACAGTCTTCCAACACAATCCAATCAGCACTGAACTGAAACAGGCTCTTTACAAGAACCATAAATCTCCTACCAGCCACTGTTGGGCTCTAGATAGAGCTGCCAGATGATCACCTTGAGAACCTTGGGATGCCCAGGTGCACGTTGGATATGGCAGAGAGGAGATCTATACCACCAGACTTGGTCTTAGTTTCTTGGTCTTGGTCTTCATCTCACAGATTTGGGAAATGTTCCATACAGATCTCATCCTACTGGAGTTAATTTATGCCATGAGTATATTCTTCCAGATCATTCTCCTACCTTTGAAGGTCTTGCATTTTGTCACTGTTACTTCTCATCATCAGTGATGGATAATAGTGGAGCTTCTCCTTGTCATTCAGCTTCAGTGGTGGCTTTTCTGGTTCCATGAGGCTAGAACGTCCATCTACCAGACCAGATGATCCATGGATCAGGGAGGACACTTTGAAATACTTCAGGCTTTACAAAGAAATTTGGGGTTGATTACTTAAACCCAAATTGTGTAGCATCTCTTTTTACTTCTGGGAGGAGCGAGACTTTCCATCCATCCATCGTGGAACGTCAAGGTTATGGGTCTCCCTGTCAATGGCCAGCGGCTTTGTGGCAGACCTGGGCCGTGGCCACCTTGCTAAAGCAGCCTCTAAGGGGTGTTAGGAAAGAGACAGTCATGTGAAGAGCTGCTGGATGCATGAGAGTCACCCCATCATCTGTGCGCTGGTGGGTCCATGAAGAGTGATCCGATCCGCACGGAAATCGTGGATGTGTTCTCTGAGCCGTGATTAAGCGGCGGCCCTGTGTTTGTTATCACACGGAAAGGTAGGACACATGTAGCTCCATGGCCAATTACAGCAGACGTGGCTGGCATGCGTGGAGTCACTCCAGCGCTGGGCTTTCAGCACATGGAGGAAGCAGGTTTAATTTCATGATTATGCATCTATCGAGGTGTGCAGTTTTTCTCCTGGAATAAACAATGCTGTGATTAGGACTCTCAGCGCACCCGTGTTTGAAGGCGGCATCGTTAAGTAATTACCTTGCCTCTTTCAGACTCACAGTCTCCCTGATTGCCATTGTTGAGGGCGTCAGCCTCTTGCTGAGCCAACGAGCTCCGTCTTCACGTTCAGATGCTCTCGGGCTCCATCTCTCTCCCAGCTCCTCTCCACACACACCTACATGTGCGAGTCTCTCGTTCCCAGGCTTTGTTACAGTTGGTCTGTCTGTATGCCCTACCTGAGCTCAGCCCCTCTGGGCAGACCGAAGGCATTCCCACCTCACTGATCCCTCTATCCCTCTATCCCTCTATCCCTCTGCCCTCTATCCATCAGCTCTTTTATCGCTCTATCCCCCTGTGCTTTATCTCTCTCTCCTATATCCCTCTATCCCTCTGTGCTTTATCTCTCTCTCCTATATCCCTCTATCCCCCTGTGCTTTATCTCTCTCTCCTATATCCCTCTATCCCTCTGTGCTTTAACTCTCTCTCCTATATCCCTCTATCCCTCTGCCCTCTATACTTTTGTCCCTCCATCCCTCTTCCCTCTCCCCCATATCCCCCTGTGCTCTTTCCCTCTCCCCTATATCCCTCAATCCCTCTGTCTCTCTATCCCTCTGCCCTCTTTCCTCTATCCCTCTAGCCTCTATCCCTCTATCCTTCTGCCCCTCTTTCCATTTCCCTCTATCCCTCTGCTCCTCTTTCCCTCTGCCCTTTTTCTGTTCTGACATTCCTCTGTCCCTCCATGTCTCTGCTCTCTATTTCTCTCCCTTTACCCCTCTGCCATCTATCTATCTCTCTATTCCTCTATCCCACTGCCCTGTATCCATCTGCCCTCTATCCCTTTGTGCTTTATCTCTCTCCCTTCAATTCCTATATCCCTCTGTCTTCTGTCTTTGTGCCCTCTATTCCAAAATTCCTTTATCCCTCTGTCCCTCTATCCATCTGCCTCATTATCCCTCTATCTCTCTGCCCTCTATCTCTCTATTCCTCTAACCCTCTGTCCTTCTGCCCCTCTATCTCTCTGCCCTCTATCCTTCTATCATCTATGCCTCTGCCCTCTATCCTTCTGCCCCTCTATCCCTCTGTCCTCTATCCCTCTTTCCCTCTGTCCTCCATCCCTCTTTCCTTCTGCCCTCTATCGCTTTGCCCCTCCATCCCTCTGTCCTTCCAGATTTTCTATTACAGTCCCTTTACTATTTATTTTCCTCTTTAGAAAAAGCAGTCTTTTTATCAACGTTTACGGCATCATTAATTCTCCAAATGGGTTTTAAGTTAATTAAAAGCGATTACATGGCTGTTCACAGTGTGATCCATTATTACAGCTCCTCAGTTCAGAAAACATGGAGCACCTCAGCAATCCTGAAGAAAGAGGGATGCAGAGAAACAGGGGAGAGCAAGGAAGATGGAAACAGATAGAAATACTGTCTAAAAGGCAGCAAACACAGGAGATAGCAGATGTAGACGGGAGGTTATATCTGCCGGAATAAGCTGCCAAGATTTATAATTGAGGTCACAAAACCAGGATGCATCTGAATTCAGCCCTGATGCAGCTGTAGATTTGCTTCTGATGCAGAAAATAAAATGGCCGCCTGGCAGGTGGAGGCGGGAGAGGAGGGGTTAGGTAGCTGTAGGGGGCCGAACTTCACAGGCCTGACAGAACAGCGACAGAACGTTTCAGATTGCAATTCCGCCAACAGTGGAACTGATACGGTGCTTCTCTGGAAGGTTCTCTCAAGACCAACTGTTAAAGTTAGCAGCATGAGAGGGATGTGGATGCGCCTTGATGGTTCTCTGAAACGCTGATAACATTAATGTTTACAAAACATGCAGGGAAGGGATTGTCAGCTTCCTCCGGCATCTAGGGTACGGATCCCTCTGTTCTTCCACACAAGGCTGGCCTCACATTCACCTTAAGCTCCGTGTCTCCACCCTTGTGTTTGCCTCACGCTTTGCTAAAGTCACACTAATCACAGTGAACACCCTGCTTCTCATGTGGGAAGGCAGGGTTTTAAATGTCCTACAGAGCCCCAGTTTTAAAGGGGGGGGGGGGGGGGGGGGGGGGG
>JAODJU010000040.1:6257450-6269755 GCA_026776725.1 Gnathonemus echidnorhynchus | reverse complement strand
AGTGAAAGACCACAAAGAGAGCAGGAAGGATGCAGAGAACAGAAAGAGACCATAGAGAGAATAGGTTTGCATGTGACTCTGCAAGGAGGGGAGGGTAGGAAGGGGAACAAGTCAAAGGTCATTCACGATGCAGGAAGTGCTGTAGACACCAGCCCGGGGTGAGAGGTGACCGTCTCTGCTCTTGCCCCCCCCCCTGTGTGTGGCGCAGGTGAAGTACGGCCACTTCGCCTTTGTGTGGGACGCCGCTGTGCTGGAGTATGTCGCCATCAACGACGAGGACTGCTCGCTGTACACCGTGGGGAGCAGCATCTCCGACCGCGGCTACGGCATCGCCATGCAGCACGGCAGCCCCTACCGGGACATCTTCTCCCAGAGGTACCGTGGTGGGGGGGTGGGGGGCGGGGCCACAGGGAAGGGGTGGGCCAAAGAAGAAGGGGGCGTGACCACATAGGGTGACCAGGACACTAGAAACTTACTGATTTTGTCACCGAGTGTCTTTTTATTTGTTTTACCACAGCTCACGCACATTGACACCCCTGCACACTGCCGTGCCGCATAATGAGAACAGAAGAGGTGTTTTCGCTTCTGTGTGTTATTCCATCAACAGCTGTTTACCCCTTTTTGTCCACTGATGCGCGCGATTGGAGGAGAATATCTCCTGTAATGGAAGTTATTAAAGTAAACAAGCTATTAATTGAAAATCACTTTTCATTTCCTCTCGTTATTGTCAAGGCCGTGTCGTGCCCTCGGGAGTAAGCGTGCACTTTGTTTCAATAAAACACTTCACTAAAAAGGTTCCCTGTGGTTCTTGGAACAATAATGGGGATGCACCGAAGACAAAACTGTCCTGGAAGCATTAATATTTCATGGCCAGTGCCCGATCGCTTGACAGGCCCTCATGTGCAGAGCCAAGGACGAGCATTACACGCTGTGAGCTAATCGTTTGGGTCGCAGATTTGGGGAGCGATTTGAGGTGGGATCCTCGCCTTGGAAACGGGACCCAATGTCCCTGCTATCTCTCTGCGCTTTGTCTTTGATGGGCCAGAGTGTGCCCGGTACATGGGGTGACATGTACGGGTGACATGTGCCGGTGACATCACTCTGCCAGCACTGGGATTTAAACCGGCAACCTTCCGATCACTGACATGGTGTCCTAACTTGCTGAGACCCCGTCACTTGTGTCACAATTGGCCACAGTTTCTTCTGCTCTTCTGTTTCCATCTCACTCTGCCCTGTAAGAGTCGGCCACCATGGTTCTAGAAGTAAAGTACATGAGTGACCCTGCTCTTGACTGCATTGTTGACGCCGCTTTTGCTGCACAGATTTTTGGCTCTGCATGCTCTTACACTTGTAGTTTTTGGGGTCGCTTTTTTCCAAAGTGACATGCATTTTTTTTTTACTTTTCGTGAGAAAGTAGCGTCAGACAGACCATGGAGCAATTGGTGATTAAAGACCTTGCTTAAGGGCCCAATGTTGACCCTCACCCTGCCAGCGCTGGGATTCAAACCGGCAACCTTCCGATCACGGACACAGTGTCCTTACTTGCTGAGACCCCGTCACTTGTATCATGTGATTTACTGTAGCCTAGATACCACCCCCTCCCCCACCCACCCCGCGAGTGTCTGGGCGGCCCTCAGGCACACCCCATATCTCCAAAGGATGTTCTAGGTGAAAATGACTTTTCCGTCGCTGGCTGAGGCATGCCCGCGCCATGGAAGTGCCAGGATATTAACGGGAGCGTCATGCTGATGGGGGCCACATTGGGGAGGGGAGGGGGGGGGCGGATTTGCGTGATTTTCATTAAATTGCGCCAGTTTCAGAAGGCCGGTGGCAGATACAAAGTAGACACTCTCGCGCCCCCAAGCGCTGTCAGCACCCAACAAATGGAAGGAATTTTACAAATATGTTTTCTGGACAAATTGTCATATTTAACGAAGCTTTGAAATAGCTGAGTGCACATGCTGCTTCAAGTGCCATTTTACCATTTATGCTAATTAATGGGTTGTGTCTGTGATGTTTTATGGCTGTCCCACTGTGTCCGTCCCGTGAGCTGCATTCCGGAATACTCTGCTCCTCCATTCTGTGAGTCACTTTTAGTTGATGCTTCTATCTGAAATGACCGCTGCAGTGCACATGGTGACCACTGCATGCCCTGCAGACTAGTGATACAGCTAGACAAAGTGAGACACACCGACTCTTACCAAGAGCATAGCCCCCTAGAATGAACTCTGCAGTGCTAGAATGTACGTTCTGCAGTGCTGGAACCTATTTTCTGCAGTGTTTGGAATGCACCGTCTCCAGTGCTGTAATGTACTTTCTGCAGTGTTGGAATGTACTTTCTCCAGTGCTGGAATGTAGTTTATGCAGTGCCGAGTGTACTAGATAATTTCTCCAGCAGTGTAATGTACTTTAAGCAGAGTTGGAATGTTCTTTCCCTAGTGTTGGAAAGCATCCTGTAGTGCTGGAATTCTGATGTTCCAGGGCTGCAGTGTCTTCTGTCCTATTGGAATGAATTGTGCACTGCTGGAATGTGATATTTTGTGTAGATGGAATTTTCTTTGCAAGGCCATTATGCAAATTCTGGAAATAATTGTAAGAATCAGTAAAGCTTTGGCTTTATTCTAAAGTTTAAAGACAAGTTAATGGGTCCAGAGAGCTTGTTTTTATCTGCAAAGCACAACAGCAAGGTCCAAAGAAAATTCGTTTTCCACAACTGCATGAAAACATATGGCAGGAGAGGATTTGTGTTGTTCTAATGCATTCTATTCTATTCTGCCAAGTCATGACTCATTTAATTTCAGTAATATTTTTGTCTTGCTTTATCTCAGAGTAAAAATAAATGATCACAATCCAACAGAAGGAAGAATTAAGAATTCACGGAAATGTGGTTCTTTGATCTTACATGATGAACTGCATTCTGATGAGGCTTTGGGTGTCTGGTGGCTACAAAGGCTGCACTGTGGTGCTCATTTACCGGTCATTTAGACGAGGCCGTGCCCTGAATCAGCCCACTGTGCCGGCTGTCCTTGGGCCAGTCTTGGTGTGCCCTCTCTTCTTGTTCCTTGGGTGATTGGGTGATTTATGATCCAATTGAACGGCAGCATGGCCTCTAGCATATGCCCCAGATTCTCCACTACCTTGCTATGATTTTCTCTCAGATGACTCTCCCGGTCATTAGCGCTGTCGTCTCCGTCGCTCCGTCTTTGTCGTCGTCTCCCTGGTCGCTAGCTAGCCTGCCACTTGTGACGTCATTCATCGGAAGCCTTGGTTATTGGGTTTAATACTTGTTTCTGTATGATTTTTCTGACCCCTTCTGGGATAATAATCTGTAATAATCTTCTGGTAATTATAATCTGTTCATGGTTGTTTGTTGTTTCAGCTTTTATTATTGCCAATTTGAAAAGCTCAGTAAGCAGAATGTTGTAAATTCAAATCATGTCATTCCCTGTAAATAGGGCTACTCTGCCTCTTAGTTATACACTGTATTGACAAAAGTATTGGGACACGCCTCTTAATCATTGAATTCAGGTGTTGCATTCAGATCCATTGCCCAGGTGTATAAAATCAACCACCTAGCCATACAGGCAGGTTTACAGAGATTTGTGAAAGAATGGGTCTTTCTGAAGAGCTCAGTGAATTCAAGTGTGGTACTGTCATAGGATACCAACTTTGCAATATGTCAGTGTGTGAATTTTCTTCCCTGCTACATATTCCACGGTCAACTGTAAGTGGTATTATTGCAAAGTGGAAGCGTTTAGGAACAACAGAAACTCAGCCATGAAGTGGCAGAATATGTAAAGTAACAGAGCGGAGTCACCGAGCGCTGAGGCGCATAGTGTGTAAAAGTCGCCAACGCTCTGTAGACTCAATAACTGCAGAGTTCTTGACCTTCACTCATCTAGCTGCTGACCGCAACCCCATCCAACACCTTTGGAATGAACTAGAACGGAGACTGAGAGCCGGGCCTCCACGCCCAATATCAGCACCTACATCAGAAATGCTCTTCTGGGTGAACAGGCAAACATTCTCACAGACACTCTCCAAACTCTTGTGGAAAACCCTCACAGAAGAGTGGCAGCTGTTATAGCTATAAAGTGGAGACCAAGTCCATGATGGGATGTCATAAAACTTCCTATAGGAATATTGGCCAGGTGTTGCAATACTTTTGTCCATATAGTTTATGTGATGATTCCCTCTAGTGTTTGTTGAATCCTGAGCCATTTAGTTGCTTGTAACTAAAACGAATCTGTCTTTGAGTTAAATATGATGATACACTGAATGGTGTGTAGAACTGATCCCTGTAGTTGTTAGTAACCAAATGTAAACTGCCTCTCAGGTAGAAATACTGATTTCCCTGTTGACTATCGAAACTTGAGGGGTGTAGCACCTTGTACCTGGGACCGATCCACCTCACAGGCAGCAATGCTAATCCCATTGACCGTTTGAAGAAACTTGAGCTGTGTTGTTTTTTTGTAGACACACTATTCCGCCTCACAGTTGGGAGCGAAGATCCCTTATGACTGTTTGCTGAAAGCTGAATGTGAACAGCATGCTAATTTAGTCTCTGATGGCAATGAGCTGCAAATTGAGGATTAGGGGGCTGCAGTTTCCCCTTCATTGACGTCAAACGGGCATATCTTCCTCCTTCCTCTTCTCCTGTATTTCCTAAACGTTTAATGAATTCCTTTATTTCTCTGTCACGTCGGCTGGAGCGACCGTGTCAGGCAGCCACTTCTTCTGAAAATTACAGACTCTTAATTTGACGGTATTCTCCAGTCTCGCATGACCCGCGGGTCTGGCCAGCTTCTGCCTGAATAAAAATGCGGTCATCACAGCTTCTGAGTGCACCTCAACCCATTAATGCCGTCTCGATTTTGGCCCGGGAGCCAAAAGTGGCCAGCGCTCGGCACGTGGCGTCGGGCACGATTTATCACTCACGGCAGGCAAACGGGCCAGACACCCGTGGGGAGGTCCTGTGAGTTGGAACCTCATAAAACACTGCGGCATAGTGCTGCTTTCTGGTTCCTGCCTTTTCATCGCTTTTGCTTCCACTTTACCTCAGTAAACATAATAAGAATTATACACTGAGTAATCACAATGGGTAGGAAAGCAAAATAATAACCTGTAGTGTAGTGTTTTGTTATGATCTGTTTGCTTATGGTGGTTTATGGCAGCGTTTTAATGAGCCTTTTCAAAACAAATCAGTGACAACGGTGTGGCTGGCCTGCTTTTTTTAAAAACCCAGATCCCAGATTGAAGCTTTTTCAATGTCAATTACTTTCCATTTAAATCTGGCAGTTTCGAAGGCAGGCATAGTGGAGGACCCTACATGTCCCTTAGGGCAGTGTTACCCAACCCAGTCCTCGTAGAACCCCAGTCAGTCCAGGTTTTTTGATTCCTCTCCTCCTAGGCTCCCAGCCAATCAGGAACACCGAATACCTGTTACAGGTGCGCTGGGAGCTGAGAAAATGCAAAAATATGGACTGTCTGGGGTTCCCTGAGAACTGGGTTGGGAAACACTGCTTTAGGGGACTGATCCAGGCCAGCTTTACTCTTTTTTTTCAGAGCACACTTCCCAAGATGCACCAAAAGTGTTTAGCATTCTTGAGGGGATCCAAGGCTAACTGACCATCCCTCCGCCCCCCCAGACATGCTGCCCTTGAACCAGATGAAAGTTAGGGTGACCCAAGGTCAATGGGGGTGGTGCTGGGGCCATCTGTTGGATTAGAGAGTCACTCTGGGTCCACGGCAGTGCGGTATCTGCTGCTCAAGCCAAGTCCGGTTCCGAAAGGACCGTGGGTCGGGGAGCTGAGAGCAGGACGGGAGAAGCTGACATGTACAGATACAGGTGAGATCCAACGGCCCCGGGCTGTGGGAAGAGGTGTTAGTACCAGTTGTTGTGACATAGAAAAGCAGATATTCAAGAGGGGGGTTCACAGGGTGGGGGAGCCAGGTCACGGCTAGTGCACAGCTTTTTGATGGGGGTGGGTGTTTGCTGAGGTGGGGGGTTTGGAGAGGTCGCACTTCAAAGGAGTGCAGCCCCTGGCCAGAGGGGCCACCACATCGGGCCGCATCAAAGAGCGGGCCGGTGACAGTGCCGTCTACTTTGTTCCGAGCGCGAGACCTGCTTCTGGGAGGCGTCTTCTCCGCCGTTTGAGGAGGACAAGCGGAGATGAGGTCCTGTGGGGGCGTTGCTAGGCAGCAGCTGTGTTAGCCATTGCTGTTCCAGTGGATCGTCTGGGGCAGCTCTTTTGCGTCGAGTATCCCATCCCCATTGCTTCCGTGTGGTTGGGGAAACGTGGGCTAGGTTCTTTGGTAGCTACGGTGACCTCGAAGCTTCAGGGATCATCATTGGTCAATAAGTTGCCATAGGAACTGCCAGGCTTTTCCCAGTCGGGCTGTCACCGGCCCTCCTTCACGACACCACAAATGGCTGCCTCGTATCAGTGGGCACTCCAAGCAGTCTCGGGGTATGGGGAGGTGGTACTGGGTGACGTCATAGCCCCCAGTTGACCCAGGCGGGGAGTAGCGTCTGTACTGAAAAGCAGAGAGCACCGGAGGCAGCATCATAGAAACCCTGCTGTGTTTGTCTTGAGAAGTTGGACCTCAGAGATACTCGATTTCCCATGACATCATTTTGAATTAAAAAGTTAAACATAACACCTAAAATGCTCTCTGGAGAGTGTTTGAGGCTCGAACATGGTTTTGAATGCTGTTAGTGGGGTATAGGTACATTTTTCACCTAAGGCATTCTGGAGAGCAGGATATCTGGCACAAAATCAATCTCCTCTTATCCCACAAATGGTCCAAATAAACACGTACCGATCCGGTGTTCAGAAGCTCCTCTGCCATTTACGAGGTCCAGCCTCCAAACGTTTCATCGAGTCGCACAGCGCATTGCTCTGCTGTGGTTTGGTTCCCCCCTCTGGGGTGTGGGATGACATAAACACCCCCCCCCCATCAAAGGGAGTCTTTGGAGAATATTGCAAGCAGTTGTCCCAGCAGCCTCATTAAACAGTGCATCATTAATTGATCTTTGACTTCAGACGGTCTTGCTGATCGCTTACGGAGCTGGCCGGCGTGACCATTTCACGGTGACAAGGCGTGACGTGGACACGTGGCTGTCTCCTTAGCGCCCCCATGAGTAAGGTCACCAAAACCCTAGCAGAAATCCAGGTTCAGTCCGTTGTAGTCTGGTGCTGCCAGTTTGGGTTCTGGTTGGCACACTGCCTGGGTGTCCATCGGCTCAGTGCTTCATGATGTTCATTCAAGTTTTAAATTCACATGTGTTTGGAGGAACATAGCTGGAAGGGAGGGGATAGTTACATGGAGGGGTAACAAGATCCAGCAGCAGTGCAATACAAGACAACACAGTGCAGGAACAAATCTGCATTACAAGACAGGACACTGCAAGAGAGCCAGTGCAATACGAGCCAAGACAGTGCAAGACAAACAGTGCAATACGAGACAGGACAGTGCAAGACAACCAGTGCAATATAAGAATCAGTGATTAATAAATAGGTAATAAATTGGTGATGCCAGTTGGGCAAAAACCCAAAAGTAGTAAAGTACTATATATATATATATATATATATAGTACTATATATTTATATATATAAAAATCTTGGGAATGTCGTACCCACTTTGGTCAGCAGAGGGCTGTACTTCCTCTCCAGAGGTGACGGGTCAACTGATATTACCTTGTATTGGAAAAGTGATCATAGTCGTCTTAAAAGGCAGTCATTTCAGTTTAAAAACACTGCAGGCAGAAAGTTCTCCCTTTGTATGTGCAGCATGTAATTGCCTGTGCTGTGAAAAATCGATATGCACACAGATGTTATGGTGCCTCGCTGTGAAATCTCACAGCCTCTTTGAGATCAGTATTCATCAGTTCGCTTTCCACACCTTTATAACCGTATTTATGTTCCATCCAGAAATATTACACCTTTTATAGAAACTGCTGCAAGAGAGCGGCACCACCCAAAACGTTTATAATTTTCCCATTTAGATTAAATGTCAGTTATGTGGTTTTTAAAGTGCCCATTTCTAATGGATTTGTGTTTTGAAATTTTTTTAATGATAATTTTGACACTCCAGACAGATACAACTATAGATATTTAGTTCAATGTTTATGTGAATACTAACAGAGCAGCATTGCTAGGTCAGTAGCCTGCTATTTGAATCCCGGGAGAGCCTAGGTCACATGACCTTCCCAGCATCCTCTAGGCTTCTGGTGGCATGCGGTCCTGAGGCGCAGAGGCCCCGGTAATCTCAGAATGAGAAACATCAGCAATGGGAACAAAGTAAACGAGAACGTGTTAAATCCAGAGCTTGTTACAGGGAACAGGAAACTTACAGGCTAGTCGTAGCCAATCAGAGCCCTGAATAGTGAGCAACGCTCCGCCCCCAGGGAAAGAATACAGGTGAATAGGTTACAGGGCTAAAAGGGGAACAGTGGGATTTGTGTATGTGTGTACAGTTGCTGTCTTTGCTAATCTGCAGCTTGTTTTTGGTGATCGTGTGATGCTACCATTCAGTGTGTCAGCCAGGAAAAGCCACAGTTTGTTTCCTTTTTTTAACCAAGTAGTTTGTCTGACGCTGTCAGAGACATCTTCTAATGTGATCATTTCTGCTGCACTTTGGTTTCCGTGGCAACGGCTCACTGCACGGAGCCCCGGAGACGGGCGGACAGACCGCTCTGCAGGCAGGCTTCCTCCTTCCCAGGGACCGGAGTGACTTCACCACATCGCGGTGTGACACGGGGGGGGTCTTCATCCCACCAGAGATGGCCTGGAATGGTGTGATGTGACGACGTGTTCTTCTTCTTCATTCTCTTCATCCTCTTCATTCATTTTGTCTCCTCTTCATCTCCGCTACAGCGCCATGTTGTTATGTTCCCTCATGGGGGCGCCGTGTGGCCCTCTCGATTATGACTCTGTGTTTATAATCAGCAGGTCACCAGTTTAAATCCCTCGGCTGGCCTCCCCGTTGGGCCTCACCATTAAGTGCTAATGTTTCTGCCATTGCCATGTGATTGATATTTCAATATATCTTTCCTTTTGTTGTCTTCTTCATCATTGTCTTCAGCATCATTATATTGCTTCATCTGCCCAATCTTTAGATCTTCACCACTTACATTTTGAACATTGATCCATCATTATTTTATGTCTTCTCAGTTCTTCGTCCCATTAGCCTCCTGCCGCAGAGCTGGCATCGTGTAGGCAGACCTTGGTCTTGTGACTGAACATCTGTGCTTTTGATCAAAGTGTTCCAGGTTCTAATCTCAGACGGCTGAGCTGCAGAGCTCTGATTTTCATGAGGTGAAAAAAGCGGCCCATCCCTGTAAGCAGCGAGGGGAGTGTCCGTCGCCGTGGCTTCTGCGGGAGCCGCAGAAGCTTGACGTCGACACGCGTATGCAGATGCTCAGCGACACGTGCTCACGTGCATTTCTGTCCTGCGCATGCAAGCTCTCGTTGTCTTATGAGGACCGGAGCTGGATGCCGTGTGAGATGAGAAGAGGTGATTTTTGGAGAATGCTTGGATCTGTCAGTCCACAGGAAGTGTCACGGGCCGGATGATCGTATCGAGGAAGGTGGCCTTTCTCTAGCGGCAATGCAACACTAAGTGGCGCCATGATTAACACCTCCTGTAGGAGCTTGGGGGTGAGTGGGGGTGGGGTCACTATGGGGCGTTAATGTCTTGAGGACGCCGGGGTGATAATTTGTTGAAGCGGTAAATTCATCTGGGCTGTAATTGGCGACCATTCCTGGCGTTAGTCTCACTCTGACCCCCGATAAGGGGATCAAAAGCTGCCGCTCTCATGCCCCCGGGGCTGTCACCGAAGCGGGGGCGCTCTCGCACCCCGGTGAACAACACAGCCTGCAAGATCCATAAAAAGCCGCGGGCAGCGTCCTCCTCTTGCTGCTCCACAGCACGCCCACCTGTCTGTGTTGCTGTTTATTTATCAAGCTGAGGATTACTTTGGGTTCTAAGCCAACACGCATCCATTTTTCAGGGGGCAGCCTGTCGTTCGGGTCTCCAAAGTCGTCGTGGGGCCTTCGTTACCTTCTCCGTCAGGCAGTCCCTTTTTTTATTTATGCGGTAGCCCTCTGGTTATGGAGCCGGCGGCTAAAGGAGGCCGTTTTAGTAACTCCGCCTGAGGCCGCCGTCACTGGGAGTCGGAACCAACACTGTATCGATCCTCTGCCTGGGCTCATTGGCATTGGGTTCAGAATCAGGGCAGCCTGCATGATGGTGATCAGCAAGGAGGGGGTGACATATCGCTGTCACCTAGAATAAACTGCCGCCATACCCACCATCTAGGTCACTGGTTAGATTGTTGCGTTATCCCCACATTCCACGAGGACCCCACATGTCCATCGTTTGCGATGACTGCATTTAGGGAAGGGAGTCGTGTTTCCTGTACATATCTGTAGAGATATGTGCTCTCCATCTCATAGTCTTACCTTCGTGCAGTAACATGTCTCAATTCTTCGCAGGCTCAGTAAGTGAAATAAACTTTGGGTCGTGTCTCCAGGAGCCACCGAAATCATTCCTCCCCGTTCCCTCAGAGAAGACGCATGTAATATTTATAATCCAATTAAAAGTAAGTGTCTGGCCTGAGGTGGGGGTTCCGGCACGTGTTCAGAACCTGCTGGAAAAGACGGCCAGAGCCTAGAGCATCAAACGATGGTGTAGCGTCTTCCCACACTACCCCCTACAGGGAACGGTGGGACACTGTCTGTCAGTTTCCCCATACATTTTCCAGTGCAGCAGATGACTTTAGAGAAAGGCTATGGGACATGAATTACATTTATGACTCATTTAAGATTTTTAAGTGACAGAATTCATAAAGGCTAGGTGTGTCCTTTGGCTCTGGTGTGGGTTCAAAGCCCCCTGTGGCTCAGAGGAACATGATTGGCTCTTGTTCCCTCAAGTGGGCCGGACTGCTAGGCTCCTGTCCTCTTATATGTGTGCCCGCTTGGGGGATGGGGGGGGGAGGGGTTGGTGGTTGGTTGAAGGCCCTCCCTCCTCCCAAGCTAAAAGGACACCTTCGGTTTGGGGCATGGACTGGTCCGGGTCTAAGCGTATGAGACAGAATTAAAGAATGCAAGTTAACAGATGGATGCCTTTGCTGATTGTGAGCTCTCTCAGTAAAAGGCAGCGGATCAGTGAAAGGGCCTGTTTTTCACAGAGGCTAGGAGAGTATTTAAAGTAAATCGACTTTTGGGTGCCGGTGGGTCAGTAAGGGAATCCCGAAAAGCAACTTTAACCTGCTGCTGAAAACACTGATTCTTTGTTTCAACCCCTAGAGAGGTGGATTGGCTCTGTTCTTTTCTCTCGCTGCTGTAATCTGAGAAAGAATTGCTTTGTAGTACAAATCAGAAAACAGAAGCCCCTTTACGTCCTGCGTCCTCCCCAAACTATAATTAATTTACTTTAGATGTACCGCTGAATGTTCTTATAATGCAACACTTACACTGCACCAGAGAATATAATTTTTCATTCAAAAACACGCGTTAGTCACACCTTCCGTTTTGCTATTGGCTGAGTTCTCTGGGTCGGTTAAACACTGCCCCCTGCTGCTGAAAGCGGAATATGCCAAAGGTTCTGAGGAAACGGTAGCCTTAGGACCTGGGGGCAGAGTCTTGACTTTGTGGTGGAAAGAGCTCATTATCTGGGGGCCTGGTTGTAGCAAATAGCCTGTTAAGATGTAAAACCTTTAAACATGAAGGGAACAGAGATGTCAGAGATATTGGCATGCCTTAAACTGTGATTTGACATTCAGCAGCGTGGCTACTGATGGTCTAAAGGGCTTTATTTTCCCAATAAGGGCAATCCGTACTGTGAAAATGGATGCATGGGTCTTTAAGGGTTTAACAGTCAGGTCCTTGCTGTCTGATGGGGGGAATCGCAGTTGAATCCTTGGGGGAGCCACTAGGAACTAGCTTCCATAGCAGTGTGAATGGATACAGAGTTTGTATGGGAGAAGTGTACATGATTACCCACAATCCCCCACATGATTACCCACAATCCTCCACAGGATCCTGGAGCTGCAGCAGAACGGCGACATGGACGTCCTGAAGCTAAAGTGGTGGCCACGGGAAAGCTCGTGCGACATGTACTCCTCAGTGCAGACACGTCAGCGGGGCAGCGCTCTCGACATCCACAGCTTCGCCGGCGTCTTCTGCGTGCTGGCGGCGGGCGTGGTGCTCTCCTGCCTCATCGCCATGGTGGAGACCTGGTGGAATCGGAGAAAGGGCTCGCGGGTGCCCTCCAAGGAGGGGAGGGGCGGGCGGGGGGGG
>JAODJU010000040.1:6239719-6248852 GCA_026776725.1 Gnathonemus echidnorhynchus | reverse complement strand
AAACCGACCGACATTTCCCCATAACAACTCTTCCCTTCTTCTCCCACCCTGCCTCTTCCCTTCCCTCTTGTTCATCTCTCCATCCCCCCGCCCCCCGAAAACCCAACAGGATGACAAGGAGATCGACTTGGAACACCTGCACCGCCGCGTGAACAGCCTGTGCACGGAGGACGACAGCCCCCACAAGCAGTTCTCGGCGTCCTCCATCGACCTGACCCCACTGGACTTGGACTCCATGCCGACGGCGCGCCAGGGCCTGGAGCAGATCAGCGACTTCCGCAACACGCACATCACCACCACCACCTTCATCCCGGAGCAGATCCAGACACTGAGTCGGAGCCTGTCCGCCAAGGCAGCGGCCGGCTTTGCCTTTGGGGCCGCACCCGATCACCGGACTGGTGGAGGCCCCTTCCGGCAGCGGGCCCCCAACGGCGGCTTCTTCCGCAGCCCCATCAAGACAATGTCCTCCATCCCCTACCAGCCCACCCCCGCGCCGAACTTCGGCTACGGCAACGACCCCGACCGAGGCACGTCCATATGAGCAGAGGGCGGTCCGCTGTGCCGGCAGTCAGACAGCGGCGACGCGTGTACATAGAAACCCTCCTCACCTGCCCCTCTACCCGCTTTGCTTTTCCATTCCGCCCCGCCGCCAGGGGGCGCCCTTATCCTTTTGCTAAATTGTCACTGTCGTTGTGGAGACTTTTTCTATGTGGAGGGACAAATTAACCCTCTCCTTCTTTTTGTCACACCGTCCGGAAACTGCTTTTGAGACGAGGAGCAGGCGGATCAGAACGGACGGCCCGCGGACAAACCCGTGGTGACGGGGACAGAGCGCCCCCCCCCCTCAGCTGCAATAAGCCCAGCACTAGCTGGATGATCTCATCACTCTCAGTCCTTCTCCTTGTCAGAACCCTCATTCTTACACAGTGTTCCAGTGTTGCCTAGCAACACACCCCCCCCCCCAGCTGGGCTGGATCCGATAGTGCACGAGCGCAATCCGGCACCACAGC
Organism: Gnathonemus echidnorhynchus; assembly: GCA_026776725.1. Lineage (NCBI taxonomy): Eukaryota > Metazoa > Chordata > Actinopteri > Osteoglossiformes > Mormyridae > Gnathonemus > Gnathonemus echidnorhynchus. The sequence continues at coordinate 6,247,842 of JAODJU010000040.1, read as the reverse complement.
TCGGCTCAATAGCAGGAAGATGTCAGGAGTACGGTTTGGGCCAAGACCGCACGGTCAGTACAAGGAGGCCTTGAGATGGACCGTACGACTGCACTGTACCAGTGCCCTCTGACCCGGATGTGATTGTGGTGTAATTTTTCTGAACAGAGCTGGCTGTTTGAAGAGGAAAGCCTCAAAGAGAGGAGAGAAAATAAGAAAATATAGAAATAAACTGCCAGAAAAAAAGAACTGGTACTGCACTCAAGACTGCTGTGTGTCTTTAATTACATTCGTTTTAAATTTAACAAGTATTAATGCGTGGAATGTGTTTGGTCAGAAAGATTAAAAAACATTGTGCTGAATTGTCTACTCGTTTTTCTCTTTTTGAAATGGAAAAAGAAGAGTTTATCCTGTCATTCTCATCCGATCACCATCTGCCATGACAGTTTTATTTACCTGTTTATTTGTAGTTATAGCAGTGTCCGGGCCATCACATGTCATTTGCAGGTATATTTGCACCAACAGACCATACTGTGGCAGTTAAATGATGAGGCGGGGCTGAGAATCCGGATGGACCAATCAAACAGAACCTCAGCCATTGATTGGCAGGAAGCATGTCCCATCACGCTTTGGTCATCTCGCACTGAGCCTGCCCGCAACTTTAGAGTCAAACATGTCATTTGAAACAGGGAGGTGACAGCAATCTTTTAGGAACTCGTTTTGAAATGTCTTTGACTTTAATTTCATTAATGTTTAGGGTAACATTTATTTAACTTTTTTAAAGTGCCAGTTGTTTAAACAAGGCCATTAAGATGAAGCTAAAAAAGACAAAAACACATTTTGAGGAAAAAAAATAAACCAAACCTTTTCACTAACACTGTATTAATATTTAATAATGTTAGTTGTTTAGAATGAGCTTTCAGTTTGTTATCTTAAGACTAAATCTCCAATGTTGTGCGTAGAGAACAGCAACAGTGTTTGATGCAAGCCTTGTAGATGTTTATTTCTTAAGCTATGGCTATCGAATGACAATAGGACACAGGCAACATTTTAAATTTATTTAGTATAAAGGAAGAAGCGTTATTACAATGTGTATTTTACATGTCGATGCTAATTTTGTTCTGAGTTTTTAAAGGAGCTCATAGAAGCCTAGCATTGATTTAGCTGTCATCTGACATCACCGTCAGTCTCCCCCCCGCTCCCACCCACAGAAAGCCATATCATTGGCTCATTTTCTTTTGTTTTTTTTTTTTTTATTTTTTTAAACGTTTGACCTGTTTGTTGACAAATAAGGAGGCAAGTTCGTAAAGAGACGCATGCACAACTTGCTATGCCTGTAACATTTTTAATTTCATACATAGAACGTACAGGATTATGTGACGATTTTCAACTTATTACAATGTACAGTATTTAATATAGGCCTATTTTGTTGTATGTGTTGCATATTATTCAAACAGAAGATACTGGGCCTCTGTTACAAGTGGCAAAAGCTTTCTGTGTATAATTTGTCTAATAAATTTGTTTTCTACAGCCGCATGTTTGTGTTCTTTTCGAGGCTGTAGTGCTTGCAGGCGACACTCAGGTCGTTTGCCTGTATGTCATCCCCAGCGCCGACCCCAAACAAGAGCCCCTGGCTCTGATCCACCTCCCCCAATCGATTCCAGGCGTGGATGTGGGCCCCCATTGGGCTCCAGCCAGGGCCAGCGGCACCCAGCGGAGACCTTATGGACTTTTCAGCCCATCTGCACCATGCTGGTCCAGAAGCAAGTGGGCAGGGGCCCAACCGGAACTGCGGTCAGCCTGGAGGCGACGAAGAATAACTGTGTAAAAGTAAAGGGGTAGTTAGGTCTTAAATGTGAAACACTTACCTGATAGAGCAGATTGTATGTTCAAGAAAATCCACCACTTGTTAGTTTCAAATGGAGTGCTGGACATAGTTTAAGCCACACAGTAATTTGTGTCTCCACTCTCTTAGAGTCCATGTTTTGTGAATGAAGACGCCATCCGGATTCATGTGCCTGCGCTTTAGTGTAATAAATGAGTACAACATTAAGTACAGAAGTTCACCGATACACCAACAGCGTCAAAACTCATCCATGTGACGTAATAGTGAACTAAAGCGAGCGTGAGTTTGTCCTCAGCGTCTCTCGAATGAGCTCTGAACTCAGCACCCTGGACTTCTGACACTTTCAGAGCTGAAATCGTTGATGCTGTAAAGTGATAATTAGGTAGCTCTCGTGGATCTGTGACTGAGGACTTTGCTTTGTAACCGACTGCTTGTCAAAATTTTAGCCCAAAGCCTTTCATACGTCCATAAGCCTTTGTACGCGGCAGGTCACCGTGGCGTGAGGCCAAGACCGGAAGGGGTGACCGTGCCTGACAAGTCTGCCGAGATCCATGGAAGCCAGTCAGTGACGGCAAAGGTTCAAGGGGGTGTTGCGGGGGCAAAGCTTCAAGGGGGTGTTCTTAAGGAGAAGCTGCATGTTTAAGTGATAGGCTTAATTAAAAGACCACAGGTCAACAGTTACTACTGCAAAAGTTACTATTATTATTATCTGCAAAAGTGATTATTATTATTATTATTATTATTATTATTATTATTATTATTATTCATAGTAGTATTAGTATTATTATTAGTATTATTTGTAGTAGTAGTAGTAGTAGTCAGGGGGGGTGTAGGAACTAGGGAGGCTATTAATTTGGCTGTATTTGTACCCCAGAAAAACAAACCTCTGCATTTAAATGAAAATTAAGTTAGAAATTGAGTCCCGCCAATATCAAACTCTGTCATACACCCTTGATGGGGGGTAGTGGTAATATATTATTGTGTAACATCAGCAGAAACTTTTTGTTCAAACATAGACTGTAGAACTGGAGGGGGGGGGCTCCCAGACCCATGCCCAGGTAACTGTGGGAGCATCGTTAAGAATGCAGTGATGAACAAACAGGGGGAAAAAATCACCTATAAATAACCTGATGCCAACTGATGACGCTTCATTAATAAAAGCATGAATTATATCCATGTGTGATTTTAAGGTGAGGCAAATGGTACAGGTGACTCGCTGGGAGCTGCGATTTGATATGTACCAATCAGCTATATTCGTAGACTGTATGTTTATTGTTACGTCATTGGCGTAGTGCATTGTGAGGTGAGCAGGCTTTGGAAATTCAGGGGGAAAATGAAGAGGGAGAAGGTTATATCTGAGCTTTTCAAAAGCATACAAGTGGGCATAACTTTAAGCCCCCCGTGCCCTCCCCCCACCTTGATCAGAGGCACGCATTCAAACCAAGCATAACAATGTTAGTAACATCAGGAATTGGGATTGAAATCAAAGAGCAGTACAGCCATCAAGGCCAACAACAACATGATGTTTGAGATCCTACACATTGTGCAAAAAATGACAAAGGGCCAGAAATGCTCTTATTTCCCCCGTAGCTTCTTATGTTCTTCCGTCTACAGCTTCTGGAACATGGAAAATAAACTGTGAGCGAACCAAGTTATGAGAGACAAATCAAACATGTGTTTTGGAGAGACTGCCTGCACCTTTCCTGTGGTTTATGAGAAACGCTCTTATTTAAAGAGCTCTGGTCACCAGGGAACTAGCAGAAAAGTCAGCCGCTGCCTTTAGGCTGTCAGTTATGAAAAAGAAATGAATTCCCTGCAATCACGTGGGTCAGGACACAATATTTCTCCTGGGAATGGTCCAGCAGATAAAGCATCACCACGCTTCTGAGTCCAGCAGAGCATGGAAGAATGAAAGGTTTTGCAAAGTCAGGCTTTGTGGAATTGTGTTGACAGCGTCCCCTCAACACCTCCTGGGCTGTTGGTTTGAATCCAGCCTCAGTTGTTTGTGTGTGTGTGTGTGTGTGCGCGCGTGTGTGTGCGTGCGTGTGTTTGTGCATGCGCTCATGTTTCTTTTATGTTTACGTGGGTTTCCCCACAGTTCAGAAACATGCAATTTTGGTGATTTACTGACGGATAATTGTGAAAATGAGTGCTTGGCTTCGATCCAGCACGATTCTAACTGGGCAAACCAATTGCCGATGATTAACATCAGCGTGACCTTAGCAGTTTTGACGAACATGCTAAACACTTCTTAACGAAGGACCATTTTAATGAAATGTTCATAAGCTCTTAGCGTATATTAGCCAGGCAAAAAACAAACATCAGCTCATTATCATCAGTCTAACATACTACTGCTACAACAACATCTATGCTGAATTTCATTAGCATTTTACATCCAGTCTGACTGTGAATTTCAATACTGCCTCCATACTACAAGGTCTACAAATGTATGCAGTGAAAACGAGTCGATTTAGGACTTGCACTGTACAGGGTCTTACGGTGTAACAGTAATTCCCTCAGTAATACTTTGTACCCAGCGATAGAACTGTGTTAGGCTACACTGTGCTTGTGTGACAAGATGTTTATTTTCTTGCATTCGCCTTTCACTGAGACAGCAAGTAAAGGTTCACGTAAAACAAAGGCCAGCGCAGTAACCCTCAATGCCTCGCTTGGAAGCCTGCCTTACTGGTGACGCTACCTTTCTGGGGTAAACCTGCGCTGGACTCATGCCAGGGGCTGCCCCTAGTGGAGATCTAACGATATTACAATGGGCCAAATCACACGCCATTTCTCCGTTAGATAGATATGCACTATTTTGTTATACAATTATAATTTTTCTCTCTTTGGAAATTCACATAAGAGGCGTCGATAGAACCCCAGCATAAATCTTGGAGTTTTATAAAACTGAGTTCGGATTTCCCACCGCGCGATACGACACCAAAAGCCTTTCACAGCCACCGCGGCCTGCCTTGTTTTGTCATCATTGAGTCCTTCGTAAGTGTTGCTGCTACCCCGACCACCACCCCCAATGAAATCGCATTAAGCCGGTCATCCTCACTCATTTTTTTTTCTTTCGAGTTTGCAAACTGCTTTGCATATCACAGTATCACGGATCGCCCTGCATATCCTGCGATACAAAAAAATACACACTTCTTACCTCCTGAATGGTCTTAGGAGCTCCAGTGAGTTCTGTGAACGCAAAACCTGCTTGGTTTTATGTATTGCAGCGGCTGTTTTTTGCTTTTGAAAATAACACGTCTTTAATTGCCTCCACCTTTTCCATAAGAAGCTATAATTTAGAAGTACTGCGTTTTCTTTTATTACAGTTTAACACCCTTAATTTAGTGTTGGTAGTATGTTTATTACAGAAATTGTACATTTTGAGTAATTGATAGAGCATTGTGATCCTTGAAAATCCATCAGGTGGCGCTGTTTCACCATGGTTGTTTTTTAAGAGTTTTCGGAGTACTGTGTTACTAAGCAAAAAAGCCACATTGTCATTGATATCGCCCCCAGTAATTATGTAAAAGACAGAAAAAACGCGTTTTAAGTAAACAAAAAATTCCACTACGTTCTGACAGGGGGCGCTGTATAGCGCATCTAAAATATCTCCCCCGGTAATCCAAGGCAGAGTGATAAATAGGTTCAGCGCGCAAACGTAGCCTAATAACCTGAAATTGAGTTATTTCGCGTTTTATAAAAACAAAATTCTTTTGTTTTTGTAATTTGGCAAGCTGTTTTGAATTGCGGTTTACTTTGACCAGTAATCAAGTCTGACTCTGAATGAATACTGAACTACCGACCGTACCTGCAAACTTCGACGCTGCTGCGGTAGCCTGTGGCAAACAAGTAGCCTAATCACGGTGAAGCTAAAACGCCCGAGGACTGCACAAGTTATTAAAAAAGACGATAGCTTGGTTGCAACGTTGCCAGTTTCAAGTTTATGGGTACCATGCTTTGTGAAGCCGTTGACGCTGCGCGCTGAAGCTTTTTAAGTTTATGATCGGAGACGTATAACAAGGAATAGAGTGCTGTCAAATGAACTTGCAAAAGAAAATAGAAGTTAAAAACCTCAGATTTCGTGCAGCAGCATATAATAATAATAATAATTATTATTATTATTATTATTAATAATAATAACAATAATGTTATTGTTCTGGTGCTGTTCATTATAATTCACTATCTACAGTTATCGTTGTTATTTACATGGCTATTAGTATCAGTACTAGGTGCAATTAAGCGCCCGGCTTTCTGGAAAAGTCGGTTTCCTCGGTGACAGGAATGGAGTAAGCAGCACGCAGACTGGACCGCGCTGGAAGACCCCATCGGGACACGTTTTGTGCACATTTTCCAAAGAGGTCTTCAGGCGTGTCGAATGGAACATAGAGTCACTATTGTGCGCACGACACTTTAATAATCGCCAGCTACAATATCCAACCTGTTGTTTGCTTTAGGGAGTGCTCCAAACCACACAGCCCGGCTGGGCCGGCGGTCGTGGGTGGGGAGACGGAGCTAGGCGCCAGTCCCGGAGCCTTCTTGCTTTATGAATTCATGAATAAAAGGAGAAAAGATTAATGTCATTTTTCGTCAGAAATACGAGGAATTCAATTCTTAAATCTAAATGTTAATGTAGTGCCTTCCCAACCCCCATTTTTACAGCATATATTTCAAAATCTAACGTTTTTTGCAGTCGACAGTAGTTGATTAAAATAGAAGCTGGCATACATTTAGATAATCGTTTTGTTTCAAACTTATAAATTTGCATATTGAAAACTAGCTGTTTTATTTTTTTGCGTTATGTTAATTATATTGCGTTTAATTTTTAAATAAAATTGTTTGAGGAAAAAACGGAATGCAGTATTAAAGTTCATTTGTTTGCAGGTATCATTCAATTCAGTCACCTTATAGTAGGCCCGGCCGTCCTTGGGTGAGATTTCCGAAGCCTTATTAGCACTACGTCATTCGGAATGTTTTAATGTAGAACTTACGAACGAAGTAGCGTCAAGAAGGCTTCGGGAAACTCACCACTTAACAATTGACCTCAACTTTAAAGGTTTGTAGCTATTCATATACCTGCACATTTCTACATACATAATCTACATAGTGAATAATAATAACAATAATTATTATTATTTGGCCTATTATTTGCTGTTATATGTTACATTTTATAATTATATTTTCCATTGAATCGCGTTTTAATTTCTTACAATAATCTATAACGTGTAGCGTAAATACTCATGATCCAACTGAAGAATTGCACCATATTCATGTGTAAATACAAATTATAATTGATAAGTGTTACAACCTTCGCAGCAAAGTTAAAATTAATATCTATATATGTAATTTTCGTGAACTGTCATGGATGAAAATATCTTTAATAGAAGCCATAATTTAGATTTTAGGTTAATTTGTTATTACATACTTGTTTGATTTATTTGTTTATGCACAAGTCCGACTTAAATGTTGTTGTTTATATATAAGGTTTCTTTTTAAAAATGTATGACTGGGAGGCGGTGCAGCGTGACTGATGACACGATTTTCACCCGACATTTGTCCAACTTTCTCTGAAACACACTTGTAGCCCGTGACGCCGCGCAAAATTTTACGATCATGTTTCCGATCTCTGTGAAGCTTTCTTACCAAACAGGGCGTTCCTTTGCTTCTATCAAAAGGTTTTGAACTTGTACAAAGGAAGATGAAACTCGAGATGACTCGAACATTCAATTGAATGGAGGAGGGTTGAATTGACAATGAACGCAAAACCCAGAGGAGCGGAGTTGTTCGGTCTGGGGTTTTCTTCCCCTCTGATTTCCAAGATCTGTAACAAGGGAGATCATTCTGATGTATTATTTTTTATACATATATCCCGGGAATCTTTTGTAGGAGGGACGCCCCATTTTCAGTGCGCGTGCTGCCACACGAGTCAAACTCCTTTTTTTTATTAAAGTGTGTTTGCTGGTCACAGAATGATCCACATTATATAAGAAGGCCTGCAACTTTAATTCAATTTTTTTTTTTTTTAATTTCACTTAACTTCTAAGGAAGATTATTTGTCGATTTATCCACTAGACAAACTTTTTAAATGTTACCTTTACATATTTAATTAAACACCGTTGGGCGTGGCAATGATCAAAAGTTGATAACTTTTCTTATTAATATTTTTTTAGGTTTATTCCAGTACAAGTAACGAGGACTCATGGTCGCTTCTATTGTTTTAAACCCATTAATTCAACAATGCCGTCTATGAAATTCTTTTCAGAACTGTAATAAAAACCCAGAGGAATCTTAATAAAACGTT
>JAODJU010000040.1:6232219-6234719 GCA_026776725.1 Gnathonemus echidnorhynchus | reverse complement strand
ACAGATACTGTTGTGCTTCTGGTGTAATTAATAGGCCTGTGTATGCGAATTTCCAAAGGTCTGGTCCGGTTTAATTTCAGGCGCTGGATAGTAAAAACACGGGGAATTATTTATAAGAGTGATTGTGTGTACCTGGCGCCGCAGTCCCCGCCCCTTAGCTTTAACCAGCCACTGAGCGCCTCGGGTAACAGCGGGCAGCGCCTTGTCTTTTTAATTATTTACAGATATGCGTCCCCGCCTTTATCTGTTTAACACCGTAGCCAGCAGTCCGCACCTGCCCGACTTACGCGACTCTGTCAACTTGCTTAATTCTCAGATTTCTTCCCCGTGTACGTGAGTTCGTCCTGAATCTCACGACGAGGATTTAAAAATACCATCATCATCATTATTATTATTATTATTATTATTATTATCATAATAATAATAATAATAATAATAATCATTATTATCGTTATTATTATTATTATTATTATCATTATTATATATCATCGTTATATTATTATTATTATACCTATAAATCATGTATTTTGACGAGACTTCGGGCACAAATAGCCTGTAATATATTGGTCTTAAATTTAGCAAATGCTTCGATTGAAGTAAATTAGCAGAATTGGTTTTGTTTCAAGCGCGCGCTCTCAAAGAAGCGAGCACGCCGGTAACCTACATGCAATAACATACAAAAAACAGCTGTGTTGCTTTACATTCATACAGGACTATTAGAGTGCAATGCAATGAGTAATATCGGAGTTAAACATTGTAAATGCTAAGTTATTTATTTTTTTTCCTTATTTCAAAACGTATCCAACTGGAAATAATTTTATAATTGTGGTAGCTTATTGGCTGACTGACGAAGCGGTTGACCAAATATAGCCTAACTCGTCTGATACCAAGTACAAGTGATAATTTAGTTATTACTAGAGCGAGGGTATAAAAACGAAGCAAGAATATTTTCTGTATAAACACTGCAATTTTTCAAAGACATATCTTAATTTTAGCTTCCCCGACCGTGTAGGTCACCGGACCGTTATTGTAAGAACTTTGCTCAACAAAGCACTTATTTATTTTATTTAATTGGTTATTTTTTACCGATTTTAATAGACATAACAGTGTCTCTTTCTGTATTTTCCGTCCTCCTCAACTTGTATCTCGGGTAGAAAATCACAGAAATTTGTGTCGGTAACAGGTACACATCAGCCAGTTAAGTTAAAGACCGCCTCTAGCTGGCTGGCTGGCTCTCGACACCTGTGGCATCGCCATTATCTTCCCAAGAGTAAACTGCAAACAAGTATCTGCGAAGACTCCAGTGAAAATGAGTTGATGTTTCATTCTCATTAAATATTTAGAAAGGGCGGTATGGAAAATAAAAGCAGAAGCTTGCTTCGCCTTCTGGCGTAACGATAAAACATGGCAAGACATATGGAGTAGTAAGGGTTCGTCCTAGTCAGCTGTTATCTAACGTCTCCCCACTGTCTGAAAACAGACACTTTTAGCACTATTACACTGGCATTTCAGTGCTGATATTTGTAATTCAGAGAATTTAGATGAATGGTCTGTGAAGATGTTCTGCAATGAGCTTAAAGGGCAAAGCAAACGATGTCATGTTTTCGATTTATTCAGATTATTTATTTGTTTGTTTGTAGAATTTCAGTAGGTCTTTGCTAGGTGTGGAAAATAATATTCCACTAAGTTATATAGACGTGAACAAATAAATGAATATTTTTAAAATAATATGGTATTCGTTTTCTTTTTTAGGAAAACTTAAAGCAAAGTTATTTCATTCCAGTTAAGACCCTTTTTGTGTGTTTATTTTTAATAACATGGTGCAATGTCGTCATAATATTATAACTGCATTGAACTGACGTAAACTTTCATGCAATTAACTGATGCGTGCTTCGGTGTCTACAAATATAACTACATAAAAATACAGTGCGCAGATATTTACATTAACAACTACTGTACCTGGATTATAGGATTAAAGGTGGATTGGCTAAATGCCTCCCGTGAAATACGCTAATGTGTTTATGGAGGAAGACGATAGATGACGGAGCTTGTTTGTTGTGATTCGTACAAAGGCTTACGTCACGGACCTTCGGCGATAGTAAGAATGAAAACAAAGTATCACTGTATCACAATATTCCCTAGAGATGGAAAAGATGCAATTAAGTTCTCTACAGTTATACTTCTGAATTACACATACTGTAGAGCCGTCTTGGGTGGGGGGGGGGTTACTACCGCTACACGTGCCCCCCTCTCCCCAGCACAAATGAATCGGCAAAAAAACGAACAAGAGGAGAGATGAAAAGTTTGACACTGAATCGTGCATATTCTGTGCCCCCCTCCCCAAGCCTCTGAATTTTTCATGAGTTTGGAGGCGGGGGGAACTGGGCTGTGGATTCAAGAAGCCAAGAGAAGATAGGATTCTCTAGGGGTTCCTGTACAAAGGCCAAATAGCCTGCATTTCCCAGCTGCTGTGGATGGAGGTAAGGGGTAAGCTCTGTGG
>JAODJU010000040.1:6188866-6201755 GCA_026776725.1 Gnathonemus echidnorhynchus | reverse complement strand
AGCTTCCATTATTTTTCCAGTAATGCTAGTTAAACTGATTGGCCTATAGTTTGCTGGATTACTTCTATCCCCTTTTTGAATATGGGCGTTATATTAGCATGCTTCCAATCTGAATGTGCCACACCCGCAGATAACGATTTCTGGAATATTAAAGTTAAAGGTTGGCTAATAATATCCCTCATCTATTTTAAAACTATATGTAAGATGCCATCAGGGCCCTGCAACTTATATCTAAATATCTAAATGTTAAATGCAAAACTTAAATGTAAATGTAAAAATAAATGATAAATATAAATGTTAAATATAAATGTTAATTGTCCTTTAATTTAAACATAAAATAATACTTGTAATCTTTAGAGATGCAATAATATGGATGATAAAACTGCTGAAAGAAGTGCTCAAAAAAGTAAGATAGTTTTTACAGAAGAACTTATAATGGAGGCTTTTAAAATCGTTATTTTTGGTTGCAGCAAGATGAAAACAATAATCCACGTGAGTTTGTAACTCACCTCCGCCACTATCCCGGACTCTGAATTTTCGCGCGTCCAATCACTGCGTTTTGCTTTGTAAGCCGGTATTCTATTGGTGCGTGTGTTCTGTTATTACTTCTGGCTCGTCCAATGGCCGGCGCCGTTATGTGAGCATCTGGTTTCGCGGGAAAGTGCTGGCGTTTCTCAGATTACCAGTGAGCCATTCAGAACACTTCCACTACCCGTCCGGTTACAGCTACTTCATCGCCTTTTAACTTTTAACCAAGTCATTATCAAGACCACAAGTGTGTTGTAAATAGTACAGCTCACTTTTTTGAAAATGAGTTTTAATTTGGAAAGATTCCGGTACCGAGGGGGTGAACGCAAGAGGAAAGATCAGGCACTGACTCAGGATCGCCACGGCTCTGCAAAATCCAAGGAGGACAAAGAAAACAAACCAAGTATGGGACCTTAGCTACTACCAGCCCACCACTGGAATTAATGGTGGACATCGATATCCGTTTTACTTAATCCTGCGAATGTCTATTGCCTATAAATTCATCTCACTTACTAGAGGCAAAGTGAATCAAAGTCAATGAATAGCCAGCTGTTGTGAGAATTTTAACCTCGTGTAGAGTCGGTGCGTCTAAATCTGCGCAGTTTGTTTGATATTAATGAGGTACGGCTATATTAATGGTTATCGTTATGGAAAATAATAACGGTAATTAATATGGAACTTAAAATCTAAAGTGTTTTTTCCGAGTGGTGTACCCCGCCTGAGTTATGTGCGCTGGTAAGTAGGTCTGGAGGAATGTAGTTGCGTGAGATCATCTCCTGGTGGCCTGAAAGCATATCCTGCCCTTTGTCCTCTTCCACAGGGTCCACAGCCCAGGGAACGATGCAAGGACAGCAGACAGCAGAGCCTGACTGCCAAGCCCCAGTGTTAAAGTGAGTTGGTCCCTTTTGTGTGGTTGGGGTCTGAGAGAGAAGAAATGTGTATTAATATTACTATCACTGCCGTGTCCTACAGTGACCATTCTTCCTGGCCTTTGTCCGTCTGCCCGTCGCTTTGTCACCAGGGCTGTGCCAAGAGGTCAAGGCTGGTTTGAGCTCAGTTATTGCGCTTGTGATTTTCTCACTGCCACATCCCCCCCGTCCCTGATATCAACCATAAAGTAATTTAAGATTGTTTCAAGTCGCAAACCCAGTGGGTTCCTTGTTCTATCACAGTAACAGTGTGCAGGGGACAGCGTGTGGCTCGGTGGGCTAAGCCTGTGTGCCTGTAATCAGAAGGTCACTGGTTCAAATCCAGCCTCAGCATGTCTGCGGGTCCTTGAGCAAGGCCCTTAACCCCCAGTTCCCTGGGCGCCCAACAGGTGGCTACCCAAAGAGCAAGTTGAAGGAGGTGCAGAAAAGACGATTTGCCCACGGGGATCAATAAATGTATCAATTATTAATAATAATAATAATAATATTATTATTATTATTATCCCAAGCAAATGACTCCTTTAACCATTTAATCTTTTGCTGTGACTAGTCTTATCCCCAGTGCAGTGGAAATGTCACTTGGTTTCAAAGGTTCTTCTGTGTTGACATAGTTGTTAGAGCTGAAAACCGGTGAGACACAGCCTGCGTGTTCGCTCACGCCGTCGTCTTTCGGTAGAGCTGCTCTTGGCGTTCTCTGGATGCCTTAATGCTGACACTCGGAGTGACTGTGCCTTTTCTGAGGTCCAGCGTATTCAGCATGACTGGAAATGCTGGTGATGTTGAACTCGTGGCGTTAGTGGACTGCAGATCAATGTTACACGAACTCACCGGTTCTGCCCTCCTTTGTGCTCAGGACGTCTGTACAGACTGTGGAGGAGGTGGAGGAGTGGGAGTGGTGCATGGGTGACGAGGAGATGGAGGAGGTAACGCAGCAGCTGGCCTCCACAGTAACGTGGCTCCGGCCTGCTTTGCATATATTATTAAGCTTCCTACTGGCCGGCTTAATATTAATTAATATTTTTGTTTTAGGGAATCAGAACCCCAAGCCCCCTGGATCTAACCATGGCTTCCTGCTTGACGAGGCAGACAGACATAGGTAGCTGACCTCGTCAGATCAGCTGGGCCTGCCGGTGCCCAAGTCACACCCACTTTCTGTTTCTCTACCTACACGGGGGGGTCCGTGACAGCTAACTGTGTCTTCACCCTGTCCCGGGACCGTGGATATGTTTAACCATTGGGATTCACTGTGTTCCACTGCGCCCCTTTCAGGCTGTCCCCCAAACCCCCCCCCAAAGGTGTGGGTAGTGACTGATCTGCCCTTCCCTGATACACCGTTGAATGCAGTCTTTTCCCATGTTTGTGGTGAGGGTGCAGATGAGATTTTGACAGGGTCTCTTACGTACGCCTCCAATGATTGAACCCCTGACTAATTATCGGTGCCCCTGGTGTGGGCCAGCGCGTGGCTCGGTGGGGCGAACCCTGTCCGCCTGTAATCGGAAGGTTGCTGGTTCCAGCCAGGTTTCAGCAGAATAGTCACATGTCCATGGGCCCTTGAGCAAGGCCCTTAACACCTGGCTCCCTGGACACCGCTGGAGGTGGCTGCCCTTCACTGCCAAGCTTGCCCTCACCTACATATGTGTGTTTCATGGGGGGGTCTGATGGGATAGGCGAAAAGAGAATTTCCCCACAGGCATCAGTAAAAGTGTGATGTCATCATTTATTCAGTTATTTTGAAGATCATAAATTTCTTTTCGTCTTTGCAATTTGCTCAAATAGATCTGTGTGATTATATTACTTTTAAGCCCATCAGTACAGACAGACATTGACATTTAGCATCAGAATTCCCTCATGGTTCTGAATGGCCTCCTTCCTCTGGCCCTAACAGCTGCTCGCTTTTCCTCCTGTGAGTCACCAAGCCCCTGCTTTGGTGACTGTAGTGTACACTGTGTTTTCTCGCTCCAGGGTCAGCCGAGGAGCGGAAGCAGGGCAGTGTTGACAGCAGCGACTCTGAGGAGAGCGACTATGAAATGGAGAGACCCTGCAGGAGGAAGAAGCAGGACATCTCTACGGCTGGGGTTGACAGCAGCGACTCTGAGGAAAGCGACTATGAAATGGAGAGACCCTGCAGGAGGAAGAAGCAGGACATCTCTACGGCTGGGGCTGACAGCGGGGACTCTGAGGAAAGCGCCAATGAAATGGAGAGACCCTGTAGGAGGAAGAAGCAGGACATCTCTACGGCTGGGGTTGACAGCGGGGACTCTGAGGAAAGCGACTATGAAATGGAGAGACCCAGAAAGAGGAAGAAGCAGGACATCTCTACGGCTGGGGTTGACAATGGGGACTCTGAGGAAAGCGCCAATGAAATGGAGAGACCCAGAAAGAGGAAGAAGCAGGACGCCTCTACGGCTGGTGGCACCTTCACTCGTTCTTCAGCACTCCAGGTTATCTTGCTTGGGCCGCCTCTCCCAGCTCTGAGGATGCTGGTTATCCGTCGAGCTGGAAAACAGTCCCACTGTGACTCTGAGACCAACGCCAGGGTCTGCAAGGGTTTGATAGGCAGCATCATTTTTTGCTAGATAAGGAATGGATGAATGAATGCATTTGTTGTCAGGTACAATGAAATGGGAAGACTATGATTGTTGGTGCAAGAAGGAAAATGTCAGGAAGGATACACATACGGAAAAAATAAGATTAATAGTGTATGATAAACATAATATAAATGAGTAAATAGAATATAAAATTAAATATAAAAGGAGTGTAAAGAATAAGTGTAAACAATGTAAAAATGAATAGGGAAAATTTGACAAAGATTATGTGTTAAAATAAGTGACTTGTGTGCTATTCGGTTAGGGGGCTCCATCGGGCCAAGGCAAGAACCAGCCGTCCTTGGTCAATGACAGAATTATGGTCGAGAATCTGCAGATGGCCGCTCCTGAACCAGACGGGGATGCGGGACAGCCGAACCCAGGCGAGAAGGCGCTGTCATTGGTGGATCAGGGAATTATGGTCAGAAAGCTGCAGAAGGCCTTTCCTGAGCTCGACAGGGAGGTAAGTCTTCCAGATGCATCTCAGAACGTCTGCCTGTCTGGTTCACCCTCAGCTGGATCCTTTAACTGCCGCTTGCCCCCACTGTGACCTCGCAGGAGCTGCGAGACATACTGCAGCAACACAACTGGAACATGGAGCAGGCCTTGGATGAGCTGTATCTGTCCTCTGATCTGGGTGAGATTCCATTCCGAGACCGAGAGACTGTTTCTGGGAAAGGCCTTGTCACAGAGTGTCTCGCCGTGGCTATCGCTTTTATTATTTTTGAGGTTTAAATAAATGTCAGCTCCTAAAATGACCACCTAGTCATCTCTTTTTCTGTTAGTTTGTTTTTAGCACTTACACACAATCACCTATATCATTTTCAGCGCTTTTCTACCCTCCTGGTGCACTTGTGTTCCCGGGCATTGAGTTTTATCGTCTATATGTACGTTTTAGGGATCTCACTGGTTGCAGTCGCAGAACCTCAGAATTCTGGTAGCTGCGTTCCGTGACAGTGAAAGCACGCTCTGTTTTTGTCTCTTATCCTTTGACCTCATTCTTTTCTACGACTGTGACGTCATATCTGTCACATGCCGGATATTGTAACGCTACTCATTTGTTCTGCCGTTCTCGGTTTGTCCTGCCGTAGACGAGCCTCCCAGCTCTCCTGAAGTCTGCGCGAGAGAACCCGTCGTACAGCGGCCTGTCCTTGCGGCTCGCAGGAGGCCCGGCCGCCCCAGAAAGGCCGACAAGGAGGTCACTGTGGCCAAAGCCAAGACGACCAGGCGGAAGGCGCGAGGTCGAATGACCGCGGATACGTATGACAGCGCCTCTGAGGAAGAGGGCAGCAGAGATTTTGAGGGCTCCTCGGGTGACGACTCAGACCGGACTGACACCATGGACCCAGACCTGAATGCAAGCATCGTGAAATTCTTCCAGCAGGCCTCATTGGACGAGCTGTCGCTCATCCACTCATGCTCTCAGAGGAAGGCGGAGAAGATCATGGAGCTGCGGCCTTACCGCTCGTGGCGTGACCTGGTAGGAGAGCCACCTTCGCTTGCTTCGCCGTGCTGGACCAGTTGCATTTCTCTCTCCTTTAATTCTTTCATTATTTCCTGATTTTTTTTTTATTATTCTCTTTGCGCACACTTGCTGACATATCTCCCTATATAAAGCTGTGTTCTGCTCAGGTGAGTCTGCCCCAGCTTAGGAATGGGTGGCCTTACCCTTATTAGGCTCCCATTGCTCTCTTCTAAGCCAATGGCGTTGCATATGGGGTCATGTGACCGTGTGTGGCATGAGGGTTCTTGGGGAACGGGCCGTCTGATAGGCTGTTACCACTTTCAGTCAGGCTGTGTGTCATGCCTGTGGGAGAGAGGTGCCGGTGAAGGTAATCTACGGGGCAGCAGCTACACTGCAGACTGAGCAGTTCTTAGCATCTTGGATCTGGATCTTGCTTGTTGGATTACACACAAACAAATGTTCGCTTTTTTTGAGGGATAATTTTCCCTGCGAGCTTAGCTGCATGCCTGTGTGGCTCTCTGACTGTCAGCCCTCCTCGCCGCCTGGCTGCACACCTGGGGCAGCCCCGCATGTCGCTGACGGACGCGCGATGCTTTCCTGATGCTCGTAAGTCTGCCTTCCTTTAGCTCCCAGCCTGGTCCTGTGTCCAGCAGGCGGCTCACTTAAGTCCCTCGGTCAGCCCTGCCGCTGTAGCCGTGTGACTGAACTTGTAGGAGTGCCGGTTCAACCGATGATTCGCTGCGGGGGGGGGGGGGGGGGGAATCAGCATGTGCATAGTGTCCAGTGGGCCGCGGCGGGGGCTGTATGCACACAGTCTTGTGGGGAGCATTTTCCCATTTGTGCAAATGTCTGGTTCTGCTTAAAGTTCCCGATATCACTGGGCTCTCTCCTTTAAGGTTCCTGAATGTCGTTTCTGCCGGGTCCTGTGTGGCTTTTGCTCGATCCCAGACACTGACCTCCACAGGGTCGCTGCGGCCGGCTGCTTTCCGTCGTGGGTCTGATCCGCGGCGTGGCGGAATGAGTGTGCATGTTTAAACGGGTGTTTGTCTCTCAGTGTATGTCTGAACTGCTGCGCTGTTCAGACTTGAACCCAGACGAGGGACAGAAAGAGCCTCTCACAGGGATTATTTGGACACGCAGAGCAAAGCTATAGTGAATACAGTCAGAAAAATATCATTGTTTTCATAGTTTCTTCTTGTGACTTCATGCCAACTGAGATTTAAACAACCTTCAGTCCAAATTGTATGTGTAGTAAATGTATTTCATGCTCGTCATGGTTATGACCCATTGTAAGTAATTACTTTGGTAAAAAGGTAGAAAGTGAGGGGATTTTACCAAAGCAGGAAGTGGGTGTTTGTTCAATGGTAGTGCAAAGTCCCCTTCCCCAGTCACATCAACATTGTTATCGGGGGGGCGGCCGGTCTGTTAGCAGCCTCAGGCAAGACATTGCCCTTAGTTGGGCTGTTCATTGTGCTTCTGTATTGGCCTCTTTGCTGCATTTTTTTGTGTTTTCGCGACAGTTAAAGAGAGAATTAAGGATGGCCAGTCCAAATTTTTTCAGTTCTGGTCAGATTCCAATGCACAGCTGCTGATATTGGTACAGATTCCGATACTAGAGCTCTTTTTACTTTAATATTTTAATACATACTATATATTTATATATTGGTTTTTAAACCAGGAAATACAAATACTAAAAATGTATGCCAAAAAATCTTTAATTAGGCCACTAGAAACATACATAACGTACTGTTCCACCTCATTTGTACATCTTGTTTTAAGCATTTTTGAGGCATTTTGCAGTTTAATTTGAATATCTTCCAAGCGAGGATATGCAAGTGGTGAATGCTTAAAATGTCCCACAGTGTTTCTCCCACTGCCAGCAGCATCACTTACACTTCACTGCGATCTGGGGGGAGGAGGGCTTTGCCTAACTTGCGTGGTTTATTTAGTTTATTCATGTTGTCATGACCCCGATGATGCAGATGAATAGATGGTAATGTGCACCCCATCTATTCTAGTAGAAATGTCTCCCACATATAACCACAGCCTCTCAGCAGTCAGTTATACCGTGCTGCTCCTCTGGATTTTGGTGAATATCTGAAGAGCAGCTTCCCCGTAAATGGACTCCGAGATCCACTGGTGCTCTGTGCTCACATTGTTCCTCCGAGCATTGCACTTTGGTGCCTTCTGCAGTACTTGGAGCCTTTAAGAATAAGTGACTTCACACGAGAGCAAACATTGAGACGCTATTCATTGTGAAGACGAAAGGCTGAAGATCTATAAAGACCCGGCTTCGGAATTAGAAACCGTCATGCACTGGATGATTAATACCTCTGGCTGCTCTTAATGGACTTCAGGATCAGACGCTGATAAAGGACTTTAGAAAACTGCCCTGAAAAGATGATCTGGAGAGTCAGGCTTCACCAGCAGAGCGAGGGTGAAGGGAAGCTTCATCTCCTCCCAGACGGATAACCGTGACCCAAATCTGTGAGCTTTGCTGAGTGCGGTTTTCCAGGCATGAATCTGCCCTGTGAGTGGCATGCCAGGTGATATGGTGAAGGTAGCAGTCACAAATTCCCCACCCCCGTCCAGGGGAGCACTGACATTGTTGCCGGAGACTTGGCCTGTTCCTGATCGATTCAGAGACGACTGCAAAGCTCATGCATTCCGCTCCGTGGGCCGCACCTGCTTTTCTGCATTGCCGCTTCAGGGTGAGCTGGCAGAAAGATGACTCATTTTGATGTTTACATTTTCAAAGTAGCTCATACATTACCTATGAAATCCACCTCTCAGTCCTCTGGTTTTGTCAATTTGGCCATGTGACTAGCAGAGTATAAAAAAATTATGCCTGTCGTCTTTGCTGCAAGCACTAGTAAACTGGTTACCTGTTGTAATTTGGATTGGGAAGCGTTTTTCATACCATCCTGACATATGAATTTAGTGATTAATTGTCAATGTTGACGCACCACAGTGCACAACAATGAAAGGTGTCCTCTGCATTTAACCCCTATGTGACAATGTGACATAGCAGGGGGCAGCTAATTCAGCGCTAGGGGAGCAGTGCTTGGGGGGGTACCTTGCTCAGGGTACCTCAGTGGTACCTAGCTGGTCGGGGATTCGAACCTGCAATCTTTCAATGATGAGTGCACATCCCTAACCATTAAACCACCACTGCCCACACCACATATGGTGGTTTATGGTATTTTCAACACAGGATTTCAAAATACCACGGTATACCGCATTTGCCGTGATACCGCCCAGGCCTACTTTGGGCGATGCGTTCTGTAAATCCAGTCACTTGGGTTTTGCATGCGTTTTATGCATCAAGCTTAATTATCCACATCTGGTTTTAATTCATCGTGCCTGCAAGCATAAGCTTCGTATTTTTCCTGGAATCGCAGGGGTGCCGCCGAAAGCCGCTGCTCCCCCGTCCCTCTGTCTGTAAGAATGGCGCCTTTAGAAAGCCAGCTGCATGGGCTCTTGTTTTCCTGCGTCTTTCTCTGCCACCATCTGGCCCGCGGTGCTTGTCGGGTTTCGCCGGGCCGCTCTTCTGGCATGCGTCTGCCGGCCGCGGGGAGGTATTCCTCACTGCTTGCGAGCCTCTGGGTGTCTGTGCCTGTCGACAGGCCCGATCTTGCGGCTGTGGGTGGGGTTACGGTGGCAGTACAGCTGCCTCGCCTGCGGCTCTTTGGGGGGGGGGGGGGTAGGGGGGTCTGCCACGGTCAAAACCTCTCAGTGTGCCGGCGTTTTAATACACCTTAGATTTTGGTTACGATACCAAAATTGACAAATGGCAGCTGTTCGTGCTTTTCCAGGTGCCGGCTGCCTCGACATGATCTTTCTGCATCCTTGAACAGAAATCGCTGCCCGACTTACACCAGCATCCTACCCCTACGGAGCAGCCTTCGAAGGGGTCCCAAACACGGCCGTGAATGTGTGTTTTTAGGGTCTGATTATCTTTTGATACTAGTTTTATGCATGTTGAGTTTGTAAGGTGTCCTGTAGTGGCTCAGTTAAGAGGGTCTCAGTCAGGAGTGACCCCAAGCGTAACATTACACACCCTAGACGACTATGTTATGGTTCTATGAATGTGGTTCCCTGCCTGTAATCACAGACTGACCACCCCCAATGGTTCTGTGACAGATCCAGAGCTGGCTGTGTTATAAGTTAACTTTAGCCAGTCTGCCTCTAGAAATTTTAAATCTTTAATACGGCACAAAGAGTGTGTGGCGTTACATTATTACTTCATGTATGCTAAATGGTTCATTATACAGGGGAAGAGGGTTACAATGGCAGCAGACAGGGAGGGGAAGAACTGGCTGGCCGGCCTCCCCAAGCATGCTAACATTATGCAATAGAAATAGAAATGAATAGAAAATGATTGTGCATATATAAATGCAAGGCGTGAACTGTTACATTTAGCATTTAATAGGGGTTTAACGGTACACAAAATTCATGGTTAGTGCAATTTTACTACAGCATGGAAAACTATTTGTTCTGAAATTTAATTTTTGAAGTTTCGAGTGGGCAAAAAGACACTCCAGTCTTGTGGAAAGTCTTCCCAGAAGAGTGGCAGCTGTTATAGCTGCAAAGGGGGACCAACTGCACCTGAAAAGGAAAATGTTCCCAAACCACCAATATGACTGACTTAGCAATTCACAGGTACAGATAGCATGTAGATAGCATGTTTTCCACGTTGAATATCTACTTCTGAATTTAGGTTCCCTCCATATCAAATAAGCCAAACTCTTCATGGCAAATATGTCTACTGCTGCCGGATCCCTAGCATTGAGGTCGTCTGGTTTCTCTCTTTGCAGGAGAAGGCATTCCAAAGGGAGAACCAGCTCTCCTACAAACTCCTGTCAGGTTGCAAGGTGGTGCTGAAGGAGCGAAGGGTGGTGCTGCAGCTGATGAAGAAGTGTGAGGCCATAGCTGGCAAGATGATGAAGCACTTGGCGTTGCTCATCCAGGAGGGCGCCACCTACACCCAGCCTACCATTCTCAATAGCAAGTATGTCCCTGACAGCAGTGCTTCTCAAACTGGACCTTGGAGACTGTCTGGGCTTCTCCAAGGACCAGGCTGAGGAACATTGCCTTAAGGCCAATTCATTCTTTTCCACGTGCGCATTGAGTTGTGGACGAGGGAACGTGACGTAAACTTCGTCGTCAGGGGTTGGCTCTGGACGACTGCGGTCGGTGCACGTCTAGTCCAGATTTTTAACAGAAAACTTGCGCGTCTGTGCGCATCAGTTCTGCATGTGCAAGATGATTGATTAGATACACTGCCTGGCCAAAAAGAAGTCATTTGAATTTTTCGTTGGACCACCTTTAGGTTTCGTTATGATGCACATTTGTCATGGAATTGTTTCCACAAGCCTTATACAACATCTCACCCTTTATTTTTATCAAGATTTGCATTCATTTCTCACCAAGATCCCGTATTGACAAGTGAGTTGAACCACTCCATTAAGCCTTCTTTAACACATCCCAAAAACCTTCAGTGCGGTTAAGGTCACAACTCTGTGGTGATCAAGTCATGCATGAAAATGATACCTCATGCTCCCTGAACCACACTCTGACAATTCGAACCCAATGAATCTTGCCATTCTCATCCTGGAATATGCCCATGCCAACAGAGAAGTAAAAAAATCCACTGATGATGGATGGAGGTGTAACCTGGCCAGTCAGTAGATTCAGGTACTCAGCTGACTTCACTTTATTGCTTCATAATGTTGCTGAGCTGTAATAATGATCCAGTCATTGGCTCTTAAGTATTTGCTGATAAAAATTCAAATGACTTTTTTGACCAGGCAGTGTATCAATTAGCAGTCTACGAAAAAAGAATACAGGAAGGGTAGTTATAGATGTTATGGTGAGCAGTTGTATGAGGATGGTCAAAGATACCCACGTATCTTTCTTCTTTTACTGTACAGACATATTTAGGTTGTCCAGCTTGTCTAACACTTTTCATTGTAATGTTGGCCCTGTGTTAACATACTGTACATATGACAAATTGAAACTTGCCGTATTGTAAAAGTTAGCACTATTCCGGAATTTTCAGATCTTGGCGATAAAGTGTGGTGGATGGGGGTCCCAGTTAATTTTGTGTTAAGGATCTCAGAGTGGTAGATCTGAGGCTAGGGATCTGTGCCAGCAACCTGGAAGGTTGCTGGTTCAAATCCCGTGAGTGATTCTACTCTGTTGGGCCATTCAGCAACGCCCTTAACCTGCGATTGCTTCATCCTGGGTATGACATTAATCTACATCCAGGCCCATACGGAGGACCTCCAACTTACAGGGAATAACTTGGTGGCAGGATTAGCACTCCAGCCACCGGAAAAAACCTCACACTGGTCCATTCGGACTAGAGTGGTGCTGAGGTATCACGCGCCACATGGCTGCACTCAGGTTCTCATCCCTGAGGTGGCTTGTCGTATAGTGGGTACAGCAACACGCTGTAATCAGCACATGCTCCTCCTTCCCTCGATCTCAAAATACTGTGTTTTTGCCTTATTACCATAAAATTGCCTAGTCTAGACTAATAACTTTAAAACTGTTCAAAAAAGTTTACCCATTTCACTACACTCCTTGTATTTGTGTTTGTTGCAAATACATCTGCCCTGTCCTGTGCTGGTGGGACACGCTTGCTGTATGAATGCCCCGACTGCAAGCACCCGAATCCGCAGCCAGATGTAGTATGAACATAAGTTACCATGCGGACAACCCTCCACAGCCGGAACGCCCCGGAAAAGTAAAGTGGCAGTCCTGTTTTAGTTGAAGCCCATTTTCCCAGCATGCACTGGGGTACTCTGGCTCAGTGATCGGGTTGACATGCACGGTTCGGCCGCCGTAACTGAGACGCGTTTTCCCTCTCCTTGCTACAATGTCAGGATGCAGCTGAAGCCTTTCCAGCTGGTCGGCCTGCACTGGCTGAACCTGCTTCACAAGAACAAGCTGAGCGGGATCCTCGCTGACGAGATGGTGAGAGACGCCCCAGCCATCTGGCGTGTCGTGGGAGACCCCCGTCTTACATGCATATTGCTTGTTTATTTTATCTCTGTTGTTTATTTTGTATCTTGTAATTATTCACTGTCTAATTATTAAGTGATTTTTTTCAGAAATCAGGTTTTCCAGACCTGGAAATGTTATGGGTAATACAAAATATCAGAAAGTTTCGGGAAAGTCAAGGGATTTTTGAGAACCGTGTTTTTTCCAGTCAACAGTCGCACTACAACCCAGTCTCTCTCAAGCAGGTTCTAGGTTATACTTTGCGCGTCAGTGCTGCTCGTGAGCATGGAAGGCTGAGGCGGAAAACGAGAGAAAATACGTCTCCACATGGCATTTCTTCCCCTCTAGCCAGGGTATTTTTCCCCTTCTATACG
>JAODJU010000040.1:6170279-6182455 GCA_026776725.1 Gnathonemus echidnorhynchus | reverse complement strand
TTTATATTCAACTGGTTGGTTGAAACAAAATCCTGGTTTGGATTTTTACTTTCTGGACCTGAAATGTCCACCTCTGGGCAGTGCCAGGTGAACAAGGCTGTCGCCTGGGTAGAGGACTCCATTAGGACCTGCTGGTGTTACCTCCAGCGCTTTACTGATAACATGAATGCCTGTGTAGAAAGCAGAGACCATAAATCGTAAGTAAGTGAAGCAGGTGCTTATTTCTGCCACTTCTGTTTACGGTCAGTAAATGAATTTTTGTCTTGCACGTTTTGTCTTTTTTTTTTTTTAAAGATAAACAGGGAAACACAACCGGCACACAAGCAACTGCGCAGCAATTTGTTGTAACTGTGCATATGCATTTATTTTATGAGCATTTCCTTTGCAATAACAAGATATTAGCGTGCATTTTAACATTTATGCCCCAAATGAAGTGGGAACTAGCTGTATAAAGGTGAAAGTTCATGCTAATTTCTTGCCATAGCAGTACAACTTTGTGTTGTCACAACAATAAATTGCTGTCTGTTGCTTTATGCAGTGAATGATGAATCCAAATGATGAAATTCTTGTCTGTTAATATGATGAAAGACCGGATTGACGATGCTAACGGACATTTGGATATCTGGCCCTTTGGCCTTTGGTTTTACTGGGGCTGTATAGTGTCTGCATTTGGCATGATAGCCGAAGACCAGTGAATGTGAAGAACAGGGCTTCTCAGACTCTTTGATTGAAGGTCTGCATCAGATTTTTGTTCAAAGTCGGTGGTCTGGAACAATTTTCAATAACAAAGCAGCATCACATAAATATTGGGAATTTTTTACCGCTCACTGATCATTTTGACTCTTGAGATGTCATGAGGAGGGGATTGTGACAAGTTATGTGTGTGAAGTTTGGTGTTCTACATTGTATTTTTTACTTCAAACCGGCTTTATCCTTTTTAACATTAACCATATCGATGCATAAGGTGTATAATCGGACGGGTCCCGATTAACTTGTGGTTCGGTCCACATCTGGACCACGGTCCGCACTTTGAGAACCCCAAGTGTAGAAACTGGTACCACAGGCTAGCAGCTGGATGACATGCTGTAACTCAATGTTGGTCTCACTCTTCCAGTGACCTCGGTAAATGTAGCAGGTGCCTAATGCCCAGGCACGTTCTTCAAAATGTTCACCTAGAGGCAGCTAACATTTGGGTACTTCAGGCAGCTTGTTTGTGGTCAGATGAGGAGGGACCCTTCATGACCTCTTCCTCCCTCCCCTCTCTCCTCCGCCTCCTTCAGGGGGACCGCGTGGTGCTCTTTAGCCAGTTCAAAATAATGCTGGACATTGTGGAGGCCTTCCTCCAGCAGCTGGGACACAGTTACGTCCGCCTGGATGGCTGCACTCCCATGACGGACAGGTGAGTGCATGCCAGGTGGGGCATCCCCATCACCATGAGTCCTCTGCTCTGTCTCCATCTTTCTCTTTATGCTCAAAACAAGGTAGAACCAATGGGCTGAACTTGTGGAGCCATCCATCCATCCATGTATCTTATAATACTCATCTTGGTTTATCGCAAGCAGCACAGGGCTCAGGTAGACCCTGGATGGGATGCCAGTCCAAAGGGATCATGTTCAGCTAAAATAAAACTTGTCAGGGTTGTCTGGTGTAGAATTCTCTTCTAGCTTTAGACTAGACCCTAAAGTCCAAGGTTTGGAAAGGACAGTTTCAAATGTTCCACTACTATAAGGCTTCTTACAACTCTGTTAAATGGTTGCTGGCTTTTTTCTCTACAGCATCGATCAGCTGCAGCGCAGACGCTTATTTCCCTACAGAATTTCTCATAAACCAAAATATTTCTATCTCCTTCACACACACCTGGTTTCCCGTCATCAGTGGGATGCTCCATCTTACCCAAAGCCTTGCTGTGTACAGCAGATCTCCCTATGCTGCCTCTTCACTGCATCTTATTGCCTGCCTGTTTTTCTGCTTCCTGTTCAAGGATCGTCCTGATCGACAAGTATAACAACAACTCGGAGATCTTTGTGTTCCTGCTAACTACTCGGGCCGGCGGGCTGGGCATCAACCTGACCTCAGCCAACGTAGTCATCCTCCACGATATCGACTGGAACCCTTACAACGACAAGCAGGCTGAAGACCGCTGCCACCGCGTGGGCCAGACCAAGTAGGGCCGACCTGGGAGGGGCTTTCAGGAGGGAGAGGGGGCTGCATTTGGGTGAGCATGGAGTGAGCCTGATGCCTTTCTTCCCATGAAAGGACGGTGCAGGTGTTCAGACTGGTAAGCCAGGACACCGTTGAGGTCAACGTTCTGCAGATCAGCCAGAAGAAGCTGAGGCTGGAACAGGACATGTCTGCTGCTGAGGAAGGTGAGGCTGGCTCTCGCACTCCCTGGTGGCGTTTTGGGGTGTATTCTGGGGATAGCAGCCTGACCTAGGCCTGACAGATGAGCTCACCCCTCTATTTACGCCAATCTGATTATCTGTGGGGCTTCTGTCCAGATGACGTTCTACTAGTAGTGGTGATTCTCTCCATCCCCAGGTAAAGAGGGGGAGTTGTCTAAGGACATGGCCTCTTTGCTGAAGACCGTTCTGGGCCTGTGAGCGCCTCACCTGCCGCCCGTCTTAAAGCTGCTTAACACTGAGTGCCTCTTGTGGATATTCAGTACCGGAGCTGTGAAGAATCTCAGCTCACATCGGAGTGCTGCTGCTTGGAATCTGTTCAGTAGTTGAAGATGCCCTTCAGAGGGCATTCTGACTGGAGACATTTTTATGTTTGTGAGTGCTTGTTGTAATGTCAAATTATGTATGTAAAGGTTACAAATGTTTATTCTCTCAAAAGCTGCTGTTTATATCGCCACAGCATTTGCATGTCAAATAAAGATTTTACAATGTTAATGTTGAGTTATTACACATACAGTACCAGCAGAGTTGAACTTTTAACGGTTTAACTTTAATGATGGCTCCTATGAGCTGACTTGTCTCTGGCCAGTGAGATGAGTTTGGTTTCCGCTGTAAATCTACCAGTAATTAAGTGACTTTTGCTCTGAAAGCAGATACTTTCCCTCTGTCTCCTCTGCTGTTACTTGCTTATGTGCTGTAGGTCATTACTCCATTTGTCAAATGAAAATGAATTCAGTTAAATTTTCTCTGCTTTTCTTAAGCTGGCCACCGTGTGGCGCAGTGAGCAGAAGTCTCCCATATACAGGTAGTCCCCGAGTTACGATGGAGATGCATTCCAATAACCCCATCGTAACTTGAAAATATCGTAAATCGAGCGTATTGTATTGCAGTTTAAAATGTTAAAAGTTAAAAAAAGACAAATTTGTAGCCTATATGCATTGTAAAGCGGAGTCATACATTTAGCTAATGCAGTTAAATAACGTTTGCTCAGTAATAATCCTATCTGCTATAAAAACTTTAACAATGGTGGTAACCTAAAGTGAAATAGCTAAAGCTACGTATCATGCAATACACGTATCATATGGTATTGTTACTCACCAAGATTCTGACCGACTTCGGCATACTTATACACTTAAATCACAGAAAAAGATACGCACTCTGACACTGATTTAAATTAACTCCGTGAGCCGTCGGCGAGAGTGAGGTATCGCATAATGCGTACATCCCGGCAGCGTCCCAACGTATCGTACGTCATACGCTGCTACGCTTGCCTGCCAGCGAATCTTAAAATACATACTGTATTTTCCTATTTTTAGCGTAAGGGAATCATCAAAGGATCGAAAAATCGTAAGTCGGACCATCGTGACTGGGGGACCATCTGTATTACAGTTGCCTGATCGCTCACTAAAACCTCTTAGGCTTTTTCAACAAAATCTTCATGTCTGACAACTTAACCAAGATGTACTGAAGCTCATGTTGGTTGCCCTTTGACTCCCACCACAGCCACAGATTTAAACTGGTAGGACATTATTGATAACCTTCATACATCCAGTTGATGCCTAATTAACTGTCTATTTATTAAGCCAAAGCAATTTTTTTTACTTGCAGTTTTGCATATGATCCTGTCTGTGTTCAGTTCGTAATCTGGTGAAGGCGGTTCTGGGTGTCATTGCACTGAAGTCATTCCCTCGGCCTGTTTCTTCATTCGGGTCCCAGTATGTTTTTCTTAGCTCTGAATTCGGGATCGGAAGAGTAGCTCAATGCTTCATGCTAAGTTCTTGCAGCAATTAAGCAAATTTATCGTCCCAGTCACGTCAGTCTAGGGTTGCCAACCGTCCCGAATTGTCCGGGACATCCCGAAATATGGGTGTTTTTGATTTGTCCTTTCAGGGGCAGCTCCAGTCCCGTATTCCAATCACAGCCTCGTCCGCTAATAATAGACTACTGTAAGCATGGCAAAAGTCATGTAACTCATGCTGGATAAATGTGTCTGATGTCGCAGCACTGCCATCTAGTGACTGATGAGAATATTTAGCACCACAACTCTAGTTCAGGGGCCTGTTTCACAAAGCAGGGTTACTTGCTTAGCCAGGTAACTTGCCAGATTTAAGGTAGTCTGGGCTAAATAGATCTTATTTTCATCAACTTACATTTATCCCAGACTACCTTAAATCTGGCAAGTTACCTGGCTAAGCGAGTAATCTTGCTTTGTGAAACAGGCCCCAGGGCTGCCCAGCCCTGCTCCTGGAGAACCACCACCCTGCAGGGATTAGGTGCCGTCCTAATTTAACATGCCTGGTACACAGAATCAGACCTTGGGTAGTATCAGGACAGCCCTGCACTAGTTCGAGTTCTGAATTCCCATGCCATTGTGAGCTATCTGTTCTAACATTACACATGAAAAGAGAGTTGCAGAATTTCCATTAATTTGGAAAACCCGCTGAACAAGCTATTTTTTAAAGCCTTAGGGTGTTTTCTGATTGGTCCCATCAGCTCGGTTGGAGCAGTGCCCACGAATAACCTGCACTGATTGGCTGTGTAGCCACAGCCGGAGCTATGATTAAGAGAATTGGGGTGCAGATACCCTGGAAGAAAATAATTTTATTTTCTATATAGCGCCAGATGTATCGATTCTCTGAGGAGGTTCATACCTCGCCCTCCTGCTGTGTTTGTGCTCCACAGTCTCCTCACAACAGTCCTTATTGCCAGTAGTTGGTGATACTGATCAGTCTGAAGGTCAAGTTAATTTTATTTAATTTAATTTTCTATATAGCGCCAGATCACAACAGAAGTCATTTAAGGTTACCTTTCCTATCGAACAGGTCTATACATTGTCCTTTTATTAAACAAACTAAATAGCCTTATGTTATTTACCTTATTTACACAACAGCTTGTCATTTTTTTCTCTCCACACGGTCGCGAATTTACAATTCTCCTCTGGTCTCTGTATAGCGCATGGCGGAGTTTTCTAAATTCATACCCATCCATCCATTTTCTGTACTCTGTTGTCCTGATATTTATCTTATTTATATAACTGATGCAACGATGCATCCAAGGTGAACAAAGGGAATTCCTTATTTAACCTTTATGTTTATTCCGAAGAGTCTATTTAAAAGTTAATTTTGGGAATTGATTCATGATGATTGTAGTAAGAAATACAGCAGGACGGTAACTGACTATTCATTGAGTGGTAATGAGTAGGACCATAAATGGAATTTCCAAATGATATTGTTGGGTCAGTACTGTTAAAGTACAAACTGGGGTTTAGCTTAGGCCTGGGGGGGGGTCCTTCCCCTATTCTATTGGTGCTTATCTACTCGCATACAGGAACCAACCCGCACCTGAGCCATACCGCGAAGAGTCTCTACTTACAGCATTTTGCAGCTCACTTCGCTTTTCCACAACAGAAGGGTCTGCTCGGTAAAGTCATTGCGGGTTTGGAGAGCGGCAGTGCTGTGAAAGCGAAGAGACGTTTATCTAGTGTTCTACTGCATGTGTGGAATTATTATTATTATTGTGTGCTAATTTCTGCTAGCAGATCTGTAAGAATCGCCACGTTATGCAGGTGTGAAACACTAACGGAATTAGCATTTGTTTACATTTGCATTACAAATCCATTGCGTTCAGGTGTTCATGCTTTTTTGCAAGTAGGAGATTGCAAATTTTCATATTCTGAATTACTGGGAATACATCACAGTTTGCGATACTACTGATAATGCTTAAAATATTTGATGGTGCCTTTTTTCCTTCATATTATAATCCATGCGCAGAACACCGGTAACTCCACGCATTTACACCAATCAGATGGTCGTGACACAATCGGCTCGGTTACAGCACCCATACTTTAACTTTGCAATGGAAAAGCGCCATTTCGCCACTTCCAGATGTCTGGATGACCATCCAGTTAATTTCTCATTACACAAATCCAGGGGCAGATTAAGGTGTACAGAGGCCCCTAGGCTACAGTAGTCAGTGGGCCCCCCAACCCCGCCCCCCTATATTTTTTACTGGCCAATGGGGGCCCCCTTGCAGGCTGGCACACGTGGGGGCCCTAGGCTTAAGCCATATCTAGCCTGTGCGTTAATCTGCCCCTGTACAAATCCCCAGGACAGAAACTCTGTATGTCAACCCACCTAACTTTCCCACATGCATCAATACAGCATAATGCTAAAATAATGTTTACGTTAAAAAGAAAACACGTGCACACATTCTGATTTTGTTCATATTTTTGCATTAGGAAACAAATAGCAAACAGTTTTTGAACCTGGCTTCATCATACATTTTGATGCAGTTTTTGCATTTAGGAAGCTGAACAATAATTAGATGCACAGGATATATCTGCTGATTAATTATGAAATTCAACAATATTTGACAAAATGAACATAGACATGATATTTATGTAGTAGAGGATGGTCAGCCAACTTGTAACTGAATAAATGCTTTATACCTGCAGTGTCTATGGGTCATATACAGACAGGAAACTCCAAGATGCATTAGGAAAGAGTTTGTATGAATTATGCTGACATGAATGTCTGTACTTACATTGAAACTTTAAATGATCAAATGACTGGGTAGTACAGTGGTTCTCAACCCAATTTTTACCATGCCAGCTCAGTCACGACCCTGTATCAGGTTTAAGTTAACACTATGATCAAGTACACTCTGCAATTTACTCCAATAAATGTCTATGGCACAAATCTGATTGGGCGTTCCAGTGAATTTCAAATTAAGTGTCCGTGGTTTGGCTTCTTGGATTGGTTGAGTGTTCACTAGTTTTGCACTAAGCATTTGCAGACCCCAGACCCGTGTATATAGGTTAATTCTACGATTGGGGCTGGGAAATCTGATCGTGGATCAGCATAGGACCTTTCTGGTTTTAAAATGCTTACATTTCCAAATCTGCCTCATGAACCTTTAAGCACTTGCTGGAACCCAAATTTGGGTCACAGCCCATGGGTTGAGAATCGCTGGCGTAGTATGGAATTCTCTGCACTATTACAAACAAAATAATTATTGATAATTTTTTTGAGATATGCCTCATTAAAACTGCTTTGAATAAAAATTACAGGGCCATTGCAGATAGGTGATATACAGCTGTTTGATTAAAAAAGAATCGGTTAAATGCATTGACTCAAAAACTGAATTCATATGAGATTTGAACAGTGTTTTGAAGTGACTGTGTTCATAGGAATTCTGTTACTTAATGACTGGGGGAGTATATGCCACACCTGGGTCCTATCAGGTGAGCATCACAGATGACAGTGTAGCTGTAATAGAAAACCCCATGGTTTAACCGGCAGCTGTGTAAGTGAGTGCCACGCTCAGGGTAGATCCGGCAAACACCCAGGAGGTCACTGAACAAGATATCCTTGTCCCAGACCTCAAAAATCAGCTGGTGACCCAACTCCACAGAACCGAAGTTTAATAGCACGTTCCATGTGGGGTTGTTTTCGTCCTTGAGGAAATCCGTCTGCTCGTACCTGTCGCTGTACATGACTTTCACAAAGCCGTCGGTCTGGGTGAAGAAGTCAGCTCTCAGGTTAGAGGCTCTCTGTACTACGATGCTCAACCTGCCACGACCTGCCCGGAGTGGGCAGCAGTTGTAATCCAGGTTGGGTGAAGACAGACACCTTCTGACATTGCTGTGACTCACCTGAAGTTCATTCTCCCGTATATACTCCTGCACAGTCTTCTTTAGGTTATCTCTGACATGTGGGTCACGGACCAAGTAGTGAAGGGGCAAGATGGTGAAGGAGATGATGTCAGGATCGTCAGTCAAGCTGCCGATCCAGCTGCTGTAAGCTTCAGATGGGATCTGGTGAGGCACAACATCTGGAAGGTACTTCTCCCCTCCCAAGACTTGAATCTTGTGCGCCATAAACCCTTGGTAGAACCCCATGCTCATGTTGTTCTTCAGAATATCCCGACATTTCCGGGAGAAGGACACATTTGCTGGAAGCAGCCCCAATGTTGCTTTCAGTTCCACGTTCAGGCAGTTCTTGATCTCGGACTCAGAAAATCCCATCAGGGTGGCCAAGCAGGTGCGGAATGCAGACACTCGCCGAATCCTGCCACCGAGCCGCACCTGGCGGATGTAGTGAGTGCCGTAGATATCAATTATCCTTCGGTATAAAAGCCTGCTCTTGTCGTCAAACTTCTGAGGCAGTATCTGGAGATGCTTGGAGAACTCCATGCTGACTGGAGGATGGTCAACCAACCTGTAACTGAATAAAGACAGTCTGGCTAAAATCTCACTTTTTCGTTCTTCTTAAAGACATCTTTTCATATCAAATTTGAAATGACACAATACTACCAAAGTAAATTGGTTTCATTTCTAAAGGGGACCTATTATGCTCATTTTCATTGTTCAAAATTTTATTTTTGGGATCTACCAGAATATGGTTACATACTTCAGTGTTCCAAAATACTGTGCATCTCTATTCACCCTCTGTCTAAAATGCTCTGTTAGAGATTTAAGCCCCACCCTTGATGAGCCTAGAGTGTTCTGATTGGCCAACTTGCTCTACTGGTCCCGCCTCTGTCTTGCAGTCTGCAGACAGATCCTCTCAGGTAGGTGGCCAATAAGGATTGTGTTACAAAGTGACCTCACCATGTCATAGAAGTAAGGCCTGGAATTCCAATGTGGTGTTTAAGGCAGATCAGAGAAGAGTGGTTTCGGTGGTAAGAGTTACTCACTTTGGTGTGTACTTTCGGCCTTTAGACTTTGCCGACTATTTACATGCACATGAAGTTATTTGACATACTAAAGGAAAGGGGAAAATAGGGCTCCTTTAAAACCAGTTAATGTTCATAACATGAAATGGATAAGCTAAAGTCATTCTCTTCACCTGTGTCATGATACCCTTCTGATAGGACCATCTACTTTTCTCCCCAACAGCCAATCCTGCCCTAGCCCTGGCAGCTGGCTGTTGACAAGTGGATCAGAAACTTTGCATTTACCTGTAATAAGAACAACTGATCTCATGAGTAGCAAAGGTCGCCTTGTCCATATTGGCCTGGATGGTGGCGAAGTGGGCGATATCTGAGCGGCTGCCCTTCAGGATCCCTTGACCCACAACATCCACATTCAAGCCCGAATTCCAGGTATCACCGATGGCTGCGGTGGAGCTTCGGATCAAGGAGTCCACAGAGTGATGTAGCATGCTGGACAGCTGCTTGCTACAGGAGCTGAAGCAGCGCCAGTCCAACACAGAAGCCGGAAGCTTCTGCAGCTGGCCCCCCTGGAAGCGGTTCTCACACACTGTGCACGTGTGGTTGGGGGCCGCGGTGGCCTTGACGTCGATGACATAGGCCCCCTTACGCAGCATGCTCACCACGTCGAAGCCCTCCCCCGCAAGATTGTACCCCGGCACAAAGCGGGCTTCCTCACACTCGGCACGCGATCCGGTCCTACAGGAAGAACTGCCATGCAGGTGGACCAAAATGGACAGGGCAACGTTCAGCAGGAAGAGCATTTTGTCATTTCCTGTATCCATGGTCACCTAGGAGACATAAAACGGGAGTCTTGTGGATTTGCAGGAATGTCATTTTAGTCAGAAAAAGAAAAAAAAAATTCTGAAGATAGATGTATTCACATCAAGTCGCACATATTTTAAATATTCGATGGTTCTAGCCTTTATCCAAGCAAGAAAGGCATTTTTTAAATGATCCTCTGCTGGAATCTATGCTGTTTAAAGCCACGTAGCTGTGCTGTTTTCCCCAAAAAGATGGTGCAGGACCAGCCCTAGACAGTCTCCTACCTTCTGGTCAGCTGATCAGTGCCCCGCCCTTCCGCACAGCTGGAAACTATCACTTTTCACCGGCTTCTCTGCATTCAGCCCTTCACACGGATCCCTCCGTCTGCCTCGTGAAAAGAACGCAGAATGATACTGCTGGTGTCTGCTTGAGGGCTGGAGATCATATAGCACCTTGGAGGCAGACACTGAAACAAAGCCTGCAAACAAGGAGCAGACGGGCGAGCCCTCCGGTGCTGGCTGGGAGTGGTGCTTTCCCAAGGTCAGGAAGACCGCACAGCTGAGGGATTCATTCTTTGGAACGATTCCCAGATGTAGAGCGGGGGTGGAGCTCACAATATAGGGCTTGGCCCAGGGACTGACCGCCTGTTTGTGTTGTACTGATCTGTACTGTACTCTGATGTACTGGAGTATTTATTTGGAGTGTTGGCTCTATTGTGCTGTAGTCTCTGATCTATCTATAGATCCATGTATCATGCATGCAGCTTTGTTTCTGAGAGTTTGGAATCTTAATAAGAAGTTTTCTTCTTTAATTGTCCCATTTCATAGACCGCAGAGTCATGACACTTACTCTTTCTGCGTTTTAGGTGCCGATTTTAAATATTCTCTTCTGTCTTGGTTTATGTGAAAATTCAGCACTACTTACAGTTTGCTGTAAATAAAAATACTTGCAGTTTTGATGTTTGCAAAACAGGCCAATTTAAAAGTTTTCCCTTCTTGAATGTAAAATACATAAAATTATCCACATAAATAATTTATAACCATACACACATACCAATCGAAATAAATGCAAAATCTCAGTTTTTGTCGAGATACTTCACCTATAATCTGCCTCTCTATACATCGATTTGGACAAAACCGTCTGCTGAATTAATAAATGCAAATATAAACACGCGCAAAAAGCGCATGAATCGACCTCGATAATAACTGCTTAGCGCTGCTGGCCTAGACGGAACTGAACGCTCCTCGGGGTACTTGACTCTGAAGTGTTTCACTGGCTGCTTTCAGTGGCGCCATGTTGATGCGGTAGTTGCATAAAAAACCAGTGAGATTTGCTTGCAGTTCAATCACAGACTCACGCGTTCAAAGGTCAATTTAGACGTAAAAGGGTAAATAATTTGCATACATCCATTCATATATTACCCTTAACGTGGTTCCAGCAGAAAAATTCCTGGTCATACATTAACAATTGTCAGTCAAATATTTTTCCAATATTTTTTTAAATGTGCAGCGAATAAAGAAATTATATCATCGTCAAAAAAAATCTTTAGTGAAATGCGCTCGTACTTTTTATTTATATTTTGTCTTTATTAAGCTGTATTAAAATGTATTTGGACAATGGACAGACGCCTGTACGACACGACGATGTGAGATCCCCGGTGCAACAAATATAAAGAGTGACCTTACTGCACTGCTGGAAAGTGAGACATGTCATATTCTTAACGTTTCATATTAAACGTCTACCTGCGTATATGGCACCCATATTGGAGTACCCTCGAAGTGATTGTGTCAGATTCCTCTCTGTTCTTTTTTTTTAAAAAAAAATTCTTTAATTATCATAACCTCAAATATGGAAATCAAATATGTTATAATAAGGTTAGCAGTGATACCTCCCATCTCTGGGACCAGGGTTCGAGTATCCGCCCAGGCCCCATGTTTGTGGAGTTTGCCCAGTGTCATTGTGGGGTTAACTGGAGTTATTAAATTGCATGTGTAAATCAATGGTGTGTGATTGTGCCATGTGATGGGTTCGCACCTCATCCTGGCTTGTTCCCTGCCTTGCGCCTGTAGCCTCCAGGATAGGCTCCAGACCCCCCGCGACCCTGAATAGGATAAGCGGTTTCAGAAGATGGATGGATGGAACTCAAATATAGCATAGAAATACAATAGTATATATTGTTAATGTTGTTACATGGCAGAGTGCACTTCATTTCACAATCAGTTAAGGCAGGGGTCGGGAACCTATGGCTCGCGAGCCAGATGTGGCTCTTTTGATGGCTGCATCTGGCTCGCAGACAAATCT
>JAODJU010000040.1:6157548-6170179 GCA_026776725.1 Gnathonemus echidnorhynchus | reverse complement strand
CACACGAGGATCGTACGAGCCGGACGTGACAGTATTTAGTTTTAAACATATTGTATGGCTCTCACGGGAATTACATTCTAAAATATGTGGCTCTCTCAGCCAAAAAGGTTCCCGACCCCTGAGTTAAGGGGTTAAAATATGCCTACATTGTACTGATATTAATTTTAAAAAGAAAGAAATCTACCATTGAGGCATCAAATCCAATAAGTTTAGCGAGGCAACAATTCTAAATTTCTTTGCAAGTTTCCTATCCATCCATCTTAATAAGTTAAAATTCTTTGCTGAACAAAAACAATGAAGGCTTAGTCCTCTTGTATTTACATTTATGGATGAAAAACAAAATAAATATAGTATTCAACAGCAGTTGGTTGTCTTAATTTTCCAATAAAATTCCAAATAAGATGTCATTTTGAGTAAAACGCGGAAGACTGGAACCCTCTCTATACTATGCTTCTGGCGCAGGTGCAAGTTTCTCTTTTACTTTGTAGGCTACAAATCGGCGTTTCTATTGCAGTTCGCGGCAGCGCCTTCAGGTGGCGATAGAGCATCAGGAGTGAAACACCTCGCCGCCATTAAACCAGTACCGAAAGGGGAGAAGGAGCACAATGATGGCTGATCCAGCGGTGGCCTTCCAGAGCCAGCTCGCCTCCATCATGGAGGTGCTGGTTCGAAACGCTGTGTGCGAGATTACGCGGCTGTACGAGAAGAGCATTGTGGACCTGCAGTCCGTTTTAGCCCAGAGTGAGTCGGAGAAGGCCAGCCTGAAACTGAAGCTGCAGCAGTCGGAGAAAGCGTCCACGTTACCGGCAGGCGACAGCAGGGCAATCAGTGGAGCAGGTAGGCATGTGGGCGCGTCTGAGGC
This sequence comes from Gnathonemus echidnorhynchus, assembly GCA_026776725.1. NCBI lineage: Eukaryota > Metazoa > Chordata > Actinopteri > Osteoglossiformes > Mormyridae > Gnathonemus > Gnathonemus echidnorhynchus. Next base: position 6,169,317 of record JAODJU010000040.1, on the reverse strand, counting down.
TGGCCGAGCGCTTGCGTCCAGCCCATTGTACTGACAATGATGATAATGACAGCGATCCTTCAGTTGTTATTGATCACAAATGAGTCATTTACGCGCTGATCAGCCCGCCCAGGGGTTTCGAACCTGCAACCTTACGTCGTTGCGCGGTCACGACTCGCCCCCGAACACGCGCATATGACCGTCTCTAGACATAGCATCTTGCTCTTTTTGTGTTTTCATCATCGGTGTTATTCTTCCCATGGCGCATTTCCGTGCCCCTTTATAAGTCATTAAATAGTCTGTTTTTGTTCGGGTGCCTTTTAATCAGAGTAGATCAAATAAGGTGATGAACTGTGTTGGAGGGAAAGCTCGTGTATTGGGGCATGCGCTGAAGGTACCGAGCAGGCGTAGTGCAAAAAACCTAAGTGAGGTTATTACACAGGAGAGCTAAGCAATTACCATAAAAAAAGAATATTACATAGAATGATTTACCTTCCTACATCATTTTCAAGGTTTACCATAGAAGCAGAGAATTTGCATCATCCAATAAAGTGTCGGATGTTTTTGGGATTTGGCTCTTTGGTTTCCATTCATAATGGATTCTAATAATTGTAGGATGAAATATGAGTCAACACTGTAATGTGTAGAGGTACTTGTTCAAAAGTCTATCACCTGCATGATTATGTAAATGTGCGCCGTTTTGAAGTATTAAATGCTAATGCATTCCTTCCCTGTTGTTTACTGCTGTTTTTATGTGGAGATTTATGCGTTTGACTCCTGACAAAAAAGGTCTAACGTTTTACTATTCCCTCTGACTTAACTGCTATAAACGGGTTATTCCGGATCTCACAACCAGATTGTTAGTGCCGTTTAATGTCTAATCACTTAATGGGCTCACTGTAATAAAGATACTTTAATGAGCTGTGCTAATTGTGTCTTTTTATGAAACCCAGGCCTCTGGTTATTTATGCTGCTCTTGACACAGATATGAAACCCACATCAACATTCAGCAGACCGCTAACTCAAACCCAAAGTGCTTCTTCATCATAACCGTCCTCGCTGGGTCTCCAAACCCGTGTAGTACTTGTATAACTGGTGTAATGCGCCGGTGTGCCATCCTGAAATGAGAGAGCTTCTTTCATAAGTCCTTGTCTGAAGCTGAGATGTTTGTGGTGGTTTTCTTTGACCATGAGTTCCCAAATGGCCTTCAGCTATCGCTACTTAGCATTGGCTTAGGACTCTGGGAACTTCAACCTGACATTCCAACCAAGATTCCTCTTTGTTTTTTTTTTTTTATCCCCTCAGAGTCCCATGAGACCTTGGCCCATGTTGATTCAGTCGTCAAGCAGGAGGACGCAGAGGTGGACATGAAGGTCAGTTACCTCGCAGACGATAGCCGCTGTAGTTGTCACATTTCCCGCCATCCCGCCTCATTCCTGAGTCCTCGTCTTTGTTGTGTCTGCCGTGATAAACCCTACTCCTTCCAGGTCGACACATTCTGCACCATCTGTGGGAAAATGTCCAGGCAGGACTCCCCATTCTGTGAAGCATGCCGGAAGACGATGCAGTTTCCCTCCCATCCATCAGAGGGCAGCATTGTTGTCACAGAATCCTCACGCAGTGATCGAGCAGGTGTTTGATCAGTATTGTAAATTTTAGTATTTTTTTACTGGGATCATATTAATACTAGATTAATACTTCGTGAAGGCATTTATTTAAGAGATAATAAAATAGCAGTTATTCAAATTTTATTTAATGATATGAGTTATTATTAACTTATTATTATTTAGTTGGCAGTATAATGAGTATATGGAACTCAGAGGAATTTTATCATGATTATGCGTCTGTTGTTCCCTAAGGAGGAGACAGCCTTGACATCCCAAAATGTCTGGACCTGAATGTGTTTGAAGCAGACACTGAGGAATTTCCCAGGCTGTTTGAACCTAAACCCTTCTCCTGTCTCAGCCCTACAGATGTCAGTGACAGTGAGTGGCTCATAGTTTTCTTCAGTTACTCCTTCAGGAACATGTTCCGGTGATACTATTTCAGTTTGTCATTTCATTTTTATCATCTTTTTAGCCATATGAATAATCATATCTGTCTTTGGTATGAGGCTAAAATCTCTCAGAAACACAGAACATCTTCTCATCGTGAAATCTCTTGTGTAGCGTGTGAGTGTTCCATGTTTCTCTGCCTGATGTTCCTGCTTTAGCTTGGGGTGATGTGTGTAGCTAACATCTTAGCACAGCTCTCAGCGACTCTGTTTACCGATCTGAACATGGAGCTTCTGGCCCTTCCCAGAATGCCCGGCGGTCCCAGAGACCTGTGCCATACCGTCCGACAGCCACTGTTCAGCAAGGCACTCCCCGGCCAAAAGACCCCGGCTATCTCCCCAGGTCGACGGCACCTCTGACAGCATGGCGGCGGAGGCTAAGGAGGTCAGGGGTTTCACTTCCCTTAACCCCTATAGACACAAACGCATGCACAACTCGGGAAGACCTCTCCAGTTCATAATCATTACCGCTCAGTTGATTGTTTATCATGGTATCAGCCAATCTTAAACCAGCAATGACATAACCAGATGATTTAATTGGTTGATTCTGACCAGCCTTTTTCCTCATTACTACCAAAGTGAAGTTTACGCTACATTAATTAAACATGTATTTACCTGTTTGCCCATTCGTCGGCAGCACGGTTGTCATTCGTTACGTGTTCAGAGGTATTCTCTCTCCAGCAAGTGTTCACCTGCCTAATCGTGAATCAGAATCCCATACCAAGAATACTCTGCATTTTTTACTACCAAGTTCAGTGAATTAGACCGATATTGCTGTCAGGTTTACTTTGATCGAAAGTCTAAATTGCTGCCTGCAAGGCCAAACCGAAAGGAACGCTGGCATGATGGAGAATTTCCCAATAAACTCCACCCTCTGGCATTGCCAGTTCGAATATCTGTAATATAATATAGTCAGGGCGTATGTTAGGTTTAATTTAATTGGCCAGGAGCGGAGGAACACTTAAAGCACCATAATCTTTCTTTTTTGACAAGACGCGGACTGCGGGTGGTCACCGAAATGTGCTCGACAAGAAGTGTCTCATACGGAGTTCAGCATCGTTCTTGCTTAGGAGTCACTAAGTCGAAGTGCTGGTATAATCTGTCCTTGTGAATCTAGCAAATCCTCGGCCAGTTCACAGAAGAAACCGACGCCCTCTAGAAGAACAGGCTACAGACTGTTAAAAAACCTGAACGCCTGTCAGTGAAGGAGGCATTTGGGAGCCGTGTGCAGCTCCATCTGGATCCGGGCCACACTGTCCTCCCGAGAGTCGGAAGCAGGGAGGCGCACCCACACCCCGAGGCGGTCTGATCCGTGCTGTGAGGGGTCAGCGCTCCGGAGCCGTGGGGGAGAAGCGTGCATTGATGTTCAAAGCGCAGCAAAGGAGGGATTTCCTGAGCAAGCAGACAGTGTCTCCTCAGCATCTGTCACAGGATGATAGGGTGCTGGCAAAGTCTGATGTAGGCTTGCAGCGCGTTGGCACAGACGGCAACGAGAAAGTGAAGCACCGGTTCATTTTCTGAACAAATGTTATTCCTCTTTTTGTTTTAACCGTCAGGCACTGTATAAATACAACAATATGTTTTAGGGTCCTGTGACCCTGATCAAGATAAGTGATTGGAAGATGGATGGATGGAACTATTAGTGTACTAAGGACTAGAAAAAGACACTGTGATCTGTGCAAGTGACTTAGGGCCACAGCAGGACCGTGATCTTGACCCTGTACAGTATTAAGACATTGAAATATTTGAAATAATATTGTGAGATCACTGTGACCAGTCATACTCGGCATGTCATGACCGCTGGTTGTGGCCGGACTTCTCGTTAGTTGGTGCAGGCGATTCTGGCCAGGAGGCCCGGCGGGGATAGGGTCATACAGGAGTATCGGGCCAAGGGAACGCTGACAGACACCACCAGAAGGCACCTCATCAACCTGCTGGTGGCCCACATGACGGAGACTCAGGGGTATGTGCCCAGTGGTCCTCTTTGGTGAATACTGTACTGTGATGTACTATACTATACTATACTATTCTACACTGTTCTATGCTATGCTATGCTACACTATCACATCACTACATTGTTATTACTCCATGGAGACATTATGTTTGAAAATACAAAACAACCACATAATTTTAGGCAGGTCAGGATGAGGCAGGTTCAGTTATTTCACAATACAGTAAAACAGCATTTTTTTATGCTTCATTCATGTTCTTTTTTATTCGTCATAGAACGACCCCACCTAAAAATGTACGAGAACTTTACGCACTGGGAATTATCAGCCTGTTTCCTTCTCTCAAAGATCCTTTCTCTCAAAACGGCTATGTAAGTATTCACATGTCGCAGTGCGACTGCATCACTCAGCTGCTACATCTTTAAGTGCCACCAGCTCATCAGTGTTCATGTCCTGAATTAAGGTGGCTGTGTCCTTCTGACAAATTTAATGGAATCAGTGTCGTTTCACAAAACTTATGAGCTGTAAACACCGCAGGGTCCCCAATTCGAACTTTTTTGTTTCTTCTGATCCCACCTACTGTCTATGATTGGTTGACATAATGTGATGCCACAGGGTTGGTCAGCAGGACTAATTATGCAGCTACCAGCATGCTTTGCACCACACCGAGTGTATCTTTAAATACTGTAAATTAATATATATTTCGATCTATTCCTGCTGATGGTAAATATCGTAGCTGTGTAATGTTTGCCATGGAATGCATGTGTTTCATTAGTGTGTAACCGTGAGGGTTATTTAAATTGTTGGCTGCCTCGTCTTTGCCGCCGCTAGTATTAAGCCAGTAGTGGTTGTTGAGCTGTCCTTTATTAAAATGACTCACGCACCCGCCACAATACCACATTTATTTACGTTTATATGTGGGTCTGCTGCATCGGCAACATTCTGCGCCCTCTAGGGGTGCGTGTGTGCACTTACGCCCTGCGATGGACTGGCACCCCCTCTAGGCCGCACCCCAGCCTTGTGTGTACCTCCTTGGCTGCTCGTTCCTGCGCATGAATGCTGGCACACGGCCTCCGTTGCAGGAGCACTTCTACGACGGCCGAAGCGGGACAGGGTACCTGGCCTGGCGGCTGAAGACCGTCCAGCGGAAGGGCTTCCACCGGAACCGGGGCTCCCAGAAGAGTGTGGTGAGCAGGGGCCCGGACTTCGTAAGGCAGACGCAGCCTGGCAGGCAGCTTCACGGCGAGTGCCTCCAGCAGGCCGTCTCCGCTCTGGCCCGCTGCACCGACAGGGAGCAGGTTTTCCTGAAGATGCGGGAGACCTTCCAGTACCGGCAGCAATTGGTTCACGACCCGCAGAAGGCCGGTACCGTGCTGTCCACCTTCCCGCGCCTACTGGACACCAAGGGCCTGGTAAGTCTCAGGATTCTTCTGCCTTTGGATCATGATTCTGCCTGCAGCTGGTTTAGGTTTATCCTGAACAGCACTAACTGTCCTATCAAAGCCAAGAAGGAAAGAACAGTGAAGTAAATGAGATTAACGATGTCATTGTAGAACTTGATGCTTCAACGAAGTTTACTCTAAAACCTATGCTTCATGGCAGGGCTCTTCAGATCTCCTCAATTCCAAATCCAGGCCATGTTTTCAGTTCCTCCAGGTACTTAGATCAATAACTACTTATTCCTATTGGCCACAGAGGCTTCACACCTGGCTTACAGATAATGGAAGGCTGGAAAATGAGCAGTGATCAAACCTTGAGGATCGTGATTTGAATAGCCCCGCTTTATGGCCTCCTGGTCAGCTTTCACAACACCAGCAGTCACATGACACATCTACCTGGTTCCCCCCTTGTTCTCACAGTTGTTGCCCTTGCCATTTCGATGGTTTTACCTCAGGTGAACCAGGACTTCACCCTCCTCTTTGGGCTGGAGACCTCCTGCAAGTTGCTGGAGAGTTGGACCCACGTTTTCAAGGCCAAGGTCATCAAGGAAGCCAAGTGTCTCACGCAGTCGGCCGACCTGTCAGTCCTGCTGAGGAGCGCGGAGCACGAGTCGGACGGCCCCTGGGACCCAGCTGAAGACCAGGGTCAGTGACGGGACTGACCCATTCTCTGGGGGGGTGGGGGGACACCACACCTGTCATGTACTTATGCTGGTATTGTTCCATAGGGTGGGACAGTGACATGGCCTCCATGCTGCTGCTGGTTCACCTTTTGCCCCCACCTCCAGGAAGGAGGAAATCGGCCAAAATCAGCGCGCGTGAAGCCGTTGACCGCATGGTCCAATTTCAAGAGGTATAGCTGTGTGAGATGCCCCCTTCTGTATGGAAAAACAGTGGGCTCTCCAGTAGGCTGCCACAAGAGTGTTATTAGTGTTTACCTTCTCAAAGGAGGGAATTAAGAGGAATTTATGTGTTTCCTTGTTGTTGATGGGAATCTTCCTCCCAGCTGAACTCCAGACCAGAGCCGAGTCCCCGTGTGCCAGGAGGCCAGCGGCAGCCCTTCCTGGTGGCCGTGGGCCGCAGGAAGGACCAGATCCAGAGCTTCTTCATCTCCCTGGATGGGCGCCTGCTGCCCTGTCAGGCCGGCAGCTCGCTGGGGGCCTTCGACGAGCTCTTCAAAGCACACTTCGTGTTCGGCCTGAGCTATGACGAGGCGCTCAGCAGTGTGTACACCTTTCTGCAGACCACCATTTACCACATCGACGTGGGCAGCGTGAAGGAAAGCCCCCGAGTTAAGGAGCTGAGGGCCAGGCTGCTCAATAACTGCTGACCCACCCCTTGGTGGCTGTCCACTTGCTGACCTCCCCAGGACCCCCCTGATTCCAGGCACCTGCAAAGACGGAGCAGCTTTTGACAGGAAGCAGAATCATTTCTGTTACTGTCTTATGGATTCTGACTTCATCCTCTGACCACTGGGGGGCGCAATCTCTCAGGTGCTGTTCCTCAGGTCCCTCACATCAGACTGCGACACCAGATTCTCCACATGGGAAATATCGCTACAAGTAAATGCAAGAGGCTTCACTTCAGTAAGCATGGATTGGTCTGGGGGGGGGGCACATATGAATCAGCCATTATATGTGCTGCAGAGGGAAGAAGCAGAGATTCCAGGGTCCAGACCACGTAGCAGAGCGAAGGTCACGCTCCGTTTTGGCTGGTTTATAGTTCATGACTGAAACGGTGGCATCTCACACCATTCTTGGCTTCATCACATTTTGTTAATAAGTATTCAGCTGTGACTGGGTCCATCAGATCGCTCTTATGGTCAAGCCCATAACGTTAATTTTATAATGAGTGTTGCATTTTTAAGCTAACTAGCTAGGAACGATAAACTGCTTAAAACTGGAAAACGTTAAGTCATATTAAAGTTTATTTTCATACTGGTGAAAAGTAACAATCATCTACCCATCCATGCATCCCCCTTACAACCAGTGCGGAACAAGAGTAACCTAGGGAACCTTCATTCATTCATTAAAGTAACTTCCAAGCTAGTTAAAAGTGATTAAATCCGCAAGTTAATAAGGTTAGAATTTGCAAGTTTAACACAAGTTTAATTAACAATTTCAGGGGTGAAAAATGCACAAACCTAATTTATTTTTTGAGCATTTTTGCATAAAATTAGACCAGCCAGCTGCAGAATTTGCATAGTTTTGCTGGAATTTGTAATTCCGGCGTGTTGGGAGGAAAACAAATTCACAAAACGCAAATAGGTCCTTACAATCTAGCGGAGAAAGTATTAACCATTTTTATACTTGATTTTTGTACTTTGTGCTTATTACCACAACACATAGTATTTTTTTGAACAGAAGTTGTGTTTGAAATCCTTTTATATACTCAATGCATCGATTTAATTTATGGAATTGAGCTTTAATTTAAAAATTTTAATTTTTATGGGATTAAGCCGCAACTGTAGTCGGACAAACTATAAGGCAGCCTTGCGACTTTATTGTCGGAAACGATGAAGGGGGTAGCAGCGGAAAGTGGAAACTATTCATGGCAAGTTTCTTTGAGAAGTTCAGAGGTTATTCTGAGCAGAACCTGCCATTGTGACCAGTTTTTTTTTTTTTTTGCTGCTCTAAAATATTTAACCAAGTTCCATTGTGGTGTATGTCATGTTCTCCTGACACAAGTAAACAAACTGGCGTGACATTTTTTGATTGAAAGTGATGTTAACAGGTGGATGTTCAGTGCTTTCTTTACAGTTTGTGTGCAAGTTTGTGCCACACACAGCCATTGAGTGTTTCCAGAATTAGATTAACTTTTTAAATTTGGCGTACTGGAAAAGCTGGGCGGGATATGAAGGCACTATGGGAGGAAGGGGCCCTCACATGCCTGTCACGGTGCTTGGGGCATAAATGCAGGAGACCACCAGGGTTTATATTGCATAACCGTCCCCTGTGTCACAGCGGCGTGTCCTGTGGATGCTTTCGCTCACCCCTGAGTGAGCCAGCGTCTGGGTGCAGCTTGGCGGTTCAGTGTGGGCTATTTCTGCATGGAGCAGTCAGTTTGCTGCACCCTGATTTGTGCTTTACATTTCCATCTCGTTCCAGTGCCTCTGAGAACTTGGGGACCATTAATGACGTTTTAATGTTTAGACGTTTTACATTTTCAGATTGGCCATAAGTTTGTACGCTGGTTAGTTTCTGGCCCCTGTGTGGTAATTATAAACATCATTTGAATTAGATGGGTGATGGTTCGATGTTACGCCAAGTGGTAACATTGACATGCCAGATAATCTGGTTTTGTGTAGTGTATCATTACATAAAATGTTCATTAAATTCTTTTTTATAACAATGCCCATATTGTTTGTGTTGTGATTATAAAAGGTGAAATACCTGACAGTTTTGTTTATCAAAGTTCATTCTGAGTAATGGTGGCTCACAGGGACGTGTCCTCAGCCCAATGCAATGAGACACGACTGCACTGGTGCTTACAGCTCTGATCACACAATCAGGATTGCAGGCGACACTGTAGTTGGTGGGTCTGATCAGGAACAGTGATGAAGCTGCATTCAGGCAGGAGACGGAGCGGCCAGAAGCGTGGTGTGCAGATAATAACCTGGCCCTGAACATGGAGAAGACCAAGCAGGTCATAATAGACTTCAGGAAGTCCAGTACTGCGCACACTCTGCTGACCATCAATGGCTGCACTGTGGAAGTGGTGAAAGGCACCAAGTTCCTCGGAGTACACGCGTCACATGACGTCTCCAGGACCAAGAAGGCACGTCAGTGCCACAGAAACACTTCCTCCGCTGACTGAGAAGATCACGCCTCCCCCTCTAGCTCTCACCGCTTTCTACAACAGAACCATAGAGGACATTCTAACCAGCATGTTGCCGTCTGGTACGGCAACTGGAAAGCCTCAGACCGCAAGTCCTTCCAGCGAATAGTAAGGACAGCACAGAGGATCACAGCAGTCTCTCTACCCACCCTCATGGACATATATGACAAAGGCTGCAGCTACAGAGCCCACTCTGTCACACGGGACCCCCTCGCACCTGTCAAACAGCCTGTTCACCCCCCCTTACACCTGGAGCATTCAGTTAACCACCATCAAGCTCTGCAAAAGGTTATCAGATCTACCCCATAAACGCTTATAAATGCACATTCACAAATTTAGATTCTGCCCTATTTATGGGGATTTCTCATCTTCTAGAGAACCATACTACCAGGATTACATCTGACTGAGATGGTCTGGTGGGGCTCCTGAATCATACTGTAACGGCGATGCTTTCTGTGCTTGTGGATGCCAACCAAGGGAACCTCAGGTAATGATGGTTTACCAGAACGGCATTCCAGTGCCAAGTATACTCCTAACCATCTGCTACTGTGCAAAGAAATGACCAGTGATCTCAAGCTTAATACTGAACGCAATAATCCTTTTGAATCTGTGGAAGGCTAAGTGGAAAAATCTGGAATGTCGTTTAAGACTCATTACGCGGCAATTCTTATGTACCGGGAAAGGGTTTCACAGGAACACAAACATTGTTGTAACCTTAACCTTGAATCCTCCTGCATTTAAAAGAGATGCAGTAAGCTGGCTCAGTGCCTATAAATCCCCCATAATGTCTGAATGTCCCCACAATGTGAGAAAAGCCTGTTGTTTTATTGTTGTGGGGACCGTTTTAAGATAGATCTCTCCCCTGTGATCTATCTCAGTGGCCTGTACTACGAAGTGAGGTTACTGGCTTATCGGGGTGACTTGTCGGATTTAAGGTACCACAGTTTAAATGGACTTCATATTCGTTTACTTACATTTTGCCCAGACTACCTTAAATCCAACAAGTTACCCCAATAAGCCAATAACCCCGCTTCATAGTACAGGCCACTGGACATTATCCAAACAACCATCTTTATTGTAAACAAAAATAAGGCGAACAGGAAGTGGTTTGACTAACACTTACGTACAATGTGTAATGAATCCAAGAGGAGTATATTTGGGTTGCAGGTAACATATCCATGTTCCACATGCAGAGTCACGTTGAGCTTGCAGCACATGGAGAACCTTGGTCGGGACGCCTGTCTGTTACAGGACACACACTGATCCACTTAAATCACATGTTTTTGACTGTGGTACTAAGTACTGCACAGAGGAATCCCACACAAAACAGGGGGAACATTCAAACCACATTATACGCAGTGTGGGAAACAGTCAGACAACTCTGGAGCTGGGACGCCACAATTAGACTGATATTAGACATATTAGACTGATAATTGGAATAACAGATCAACTTATCTCTGACACAAGAAGATTCTATTTGCCTATGTAGTCACTGTAACAGAGATGCATTCTGGGAAGAGTTATCCGATACCTACTATATTATTAGAAAATCAGGCCAGCTTCACTCAGCTTCTGCTGGAAAGGGATGATTAAGTCTGAAGTAACCATGCAGATCACTGAGATGTGATTTGCGTGTCTGGATATTTGTCATCGAACACGTGAAAAAAATCAGGTAACGAAAATAAATGGTAAAAGCTGACCACTATTTCACAATGTGCCTTTGGTTTTTAGGCTATTTCGGTAAAACACTGCCTTAGACAAGTTTTTAATGTTACACCACCGTAAGGCGCTAACAGCTGCGTGCATTGTGCTGCCTTCACATGTATCATAGCAAACTGCGGATTTTAGGACCTCTGATGTAAGGCGGTGACTCTCTCCTAACCTCAAGGAGGCATGTGACGGCGTGACTCGGTCCGTCTGCAGTCATGCGCTGCTTCCTGGCCCCTTATGTGCGCTTCGGTGAGACGCGCCTGTAATTAAAGCTCTGTCCCAAAGTGCGCACGGGCTCAGCCGAAGCCACAAACATGGACTGCGGGATAATGACCTCCAAACTGATCCTTTTGCTCCTCAGCTTGGTGTTCTGGGTGAGAATCTCTCTGTGTTTTCTTACTTTCACTTCCCACCTTCTTGAAAGTTTTAAGTTTACTCCTGTGGAGGCGGCGCGTTGGGTGTGTTTGCAGCCGCTAAAATGTCATCCAGAATGGGATTTTCCTATAAAAAAAAAAGTGGGTGATGGGGGACGCTGTTAATAGGGCTGTATCTTAGATGGCAGTGTCATGTAATCTTACTTAACTATGATTTTTCTATTTTGGGAAAAGTATGCATGTTAAATCGCAGTTAATCCGTAACTGGCTCTAGACAGAAAGGGCCTGAAGTTGATGCGGAGTTTACTAACACCTGCCCAAAAGGACGTCTAACGTTAAAAAACGTCGCAGAACCGGTGTTCTGTCGAAATGAGCTACTTTGTCGAATTATCCTACCGTAGTGCTAATCGATAGCCCTAACCCTAACT